>VXBZ01011316.1:594110-764281 GCA_013399135.1 Heliornis fulica | reverse complement strand
TTTTTCTTTTTTTTTTTTTTTTTTTTCCAAGTGGCCAGAAGTCTGGAAGCTGCTGATTTAAGCCAGGCCTTCAAGGATTCTTCTCTAACTTCAGGTACCAGAGCCCATATTCCTGGGTCTTGGATTCAAATGTGAGCTTTTATTTGAAACTAAGAAAGGTATGAAACCTGCTGAAGGATCAGTGATGTTTCCCACAACTATAAAGTGATGCATTTTAAGCCCATACAGATGGAGAATTATTTTGTGTTTCTAGTATATTTTTCAGTGCCTGTTAATACTGAATTATCTGTAAAACCCTTCACCTACACTAACCGCAGTCCTGTTTTTCACAATCTTTGGGCCTGTTACCATGGCCTAGCTGTACGATTTATAAGGTGGTTGTACTTGCTTGCCTGGTGCTTGCCACAAGAATTTATTAAGAGCCACCAAGCTCTGGTGTGGGGATTCGCCTGTGGATTGCAGGAAAGGGTAGAGACTTCAGTGCCTGTGAGTCACAGCTGCTGCCATAGCTCTTTAGAAGCAGGTGTTTTCAAAGCTGAGGCTTGAGAAAACAAACACGTTTTGGTTCTCTAAACAGATTTCCTCTGTCCTTTCCAGTGTGCTACTCTATTCTTTTATGACTTTTATGAATGTTTTCTGTGGGACTGAGACACAAGCACACAACTCTTTGCACCGAACTTTCCGGAAGGGCAATCTGGAAGGCAAAGAGGGGGATGCTGTCAAAGGACCATTCCCAGCAGTATTGATCAGATTAACACCAACCCTTTCAGACTGTCTTCACTCTCCTCAAGAAGAAATGTTTAAAGTTTGGTGTGAAGAATTTAAAAGCTTTTTTTTTCTTTTTTTCCTTTTTTAAAAAATAAACTCATGCTGGTTCTCTGGAGAAATTTTTTTACGATATCTGCACTATCACACAGTGTGGACTAACAGAAACATACGAAATTGTTCTTTGTATTTGTGCACTTGAATTTTAACTACTTTTAAATTACACTGATTAGTAATGTATTGAATGATGAAAGTTTTCTATATACTTTCTCAGGTCTGTTCCCCACTCTATAATTTTTTTTTAATTGCCTCTAGTTCATTTCCTCCTGTTTCATTAATTAGACGGATTTTACTTTTAATCAAATATTTTATTCATCAGGCAATATGGCTTAGCTTTCTATAAATTTCATATCAACTCACTAATTATCTTTGGTCTATAAAGATTAAACCCAAATGTTGGACTAGTCATAAACATGAAAATAGAAAATTAACCCAGATAGTCTGGGAGAAGAAAGAGGTGCTGGAGGTGATGGTGTATTAATTCACTGTGATGTACTCTCAGAACCACCATCCTGTGTATGTCTGTATTAACGCACTCCACTAACATTTGTGACTATGTTGGTGGTCTGGTTTTGACCCTCAGTGATGTCAGGGAAAGCCTAGGAAAGGCTACAAGCTCTGAGGTTCTGGGCTGCATGGCTAGCCCTGGGACCAAACCCAGCTACATCTGCAGTCTGGGAAAATACAGCTAACTGCATCTAAATGCTGTAGTAATGCAAAGTCCTGGTCTACCAGAAGGGCATATTTGGATTATCAGGTGTAACAAGTCCACAGCTGCAAAAGAGGCGATTTTTGGAAAAAAAAAAGGTTCTCGGATGCTGCTGGCTTGTCGGTCTCCATTGGTATTGGAAGCCTAACTGCCACAGATGAGTCTTTTACGTGTGAATTTGGCTGGCTTGGTTACAAAACCAGGTTTTCTAGAGAGGTTTCCACTACTTCTTGATGCAGGTAAAACAGGAAATATCACAAGTAGAACATTTCTCACAGTATTTTGGCATTTTTGCTTTAAAGTGCAAAAGCACATAAAAATAAAATTACCTTATTTGCAAAGATTAATGAAATTCATCAGGACATCTACAGATGTTTCATTTAGGATTTGGAAAAATAAATTGCTGATGTTCTTACTACAGCCAAGAATTTCTTAAACAGTGAGCCTAATAATTTGAGGAATATATTGTGTTCCTCTTGTTCAACAGTTAGAAATTAAAAGAAAGCTGGAGGCAGCAGAGGTGTTAAAAAGAATTCAAAACCTATTTTTTTCTTCCTTTCTGGATGGACTTAGTTGGAGTCAGCTAAAGTAGAACCTTCCGTCATATGCTAAGCATTCAGAACATATGGTTATAATTTTGCTGAGTATTAAGTGGAAAATGACCAGGAAATAAATGACCAGATCACCTTTCTCACCTAAAACCAATGCTTATAAACTTTGCACTCCTAATAGAAATCCTTCAAACCCAAAAATATTTCCTTAAGCATAAGTTTTACTCCCTTTCTCATCAGTGCTGCTTTTTCATGAGTTCCATGGCAGTAATGCCCAAACCAAATTAGAGATGGATGGGAAATTTCTACTTCTGTGTTCTCTTCACTCTCTTTTTGTCAATGGTTATTTGCGCTGTGAAAAGTTTATGATCTCTTTGTGGTTTTGTGCCTGTTTATATAAATGCATTAGTGCTATGTACCCTTGTGTATTTTCTAATAATGCAAAGCTGCTGTGAAGAATGAAGTTTAATAATTTGCAAAGAATAAATTTACATCACATTGTAGTTATGTGGGTTATTTAGTGTACTCCTGCAAGGGAACTTCTTACCTTTTGCCTCTACTGAAGTGAAACAAAACAACTTGCAGCCCAGTTGC
The DNA here is from genome assembly GCA_013399135.1 of Heliornis fulica. Classification (NCBI taxonomy): domain Eukaryota; kingdom Metazoa; phylum Chordata; class Aves; order Gruiformes; family Heliornithidae; genus Heliornis; species Heliornis fulica. Next base: position 761,602 of record VXBZ01011316.1, on the reverse strand, counting down.
TTCCCTTTACTTTCCACAAAACCCACCGACAAGAGGAAAAAGGAAAGCAGATCTGGTACAACTCTAGGGAGACTTTTTGTCAACTGTAAAAAGAAAAATAAATTGCATCAGAAATAGATTTGGCCTTAGGAAACCCAGTGGTATGAAGAGTAAAAACTGCAATGTGAATTTGTACAAATTTGTAGTATAACCTTGATTTGACTTGATTTATTTCCTTAGGTGCATATGCAACCTCCACCACCAGCCTGAGGCTAATGTTGGTATTAGGAGTCCAAAATTCTGGAGCTTCATTCTAAGTGGTAAGTGAGATTTGGATGTGTTATTGCAAGAGCTGTTGCAAAAGACGTGAGACTATAATGTGAGAAAAGAAAAGCTTACAGTTATAGAAGCTATGGAAGGAGTTGGGGAGAAAGCATGGCCAGCTGTTGAAGCCCATTTTTGGGACCATGCATACAAAAGATCATCCTGCACTGCTTCAGAGGTGTGGATTTGCTACACCCCCAGGTGCCATGGCCATTTGTCTCTTCTGTAGAAAACACTTGTTTTGTTTTGTTTTGTTTTGTTTGTATTCCTTGTATTCCTTGTCTGCTGCTGTTCACTGGTAGAGCGGTGTCTTCTGGGCAAACTAAAGTCTCAGGAGGGTTTGGTGTTTGTAAGTGATTGCCTCTGTGGTGCTGAAGAATTACTTTCTTAACTGGGCTGCAATACAGCGTACTTAAATATCTTCTAGCTTTAGTACCTGAAACCACTGCCACTGGCATGTGACAAGGTCGTCAGGAAGCTATAGGGTGTGGGAGCATGGCGCTTGTGATCAAAATGATGAAGAAGACATAATCCTAAGCATTTAAAGAAACACTTAACCCAATGTATGATCCATTAAGAGGAAATTTAATTTAGGCAAATAAATACTTTCTGTGGACATTTCCCAGCCACTATTTCTTTTCCTAGCATTTGTTTATCTAGAAGACAACACTGTATTGGCTTATTCATGCATGTGCTTCTCCAGCTGACTTTACCTAAACAAGGTAGGTTTTTTGAGGTAAAGCCATTGTTTGTGGTTCCTCTGCATAAATGGTTGTTGCTTCCTGCTAATCAAATGGTCGCCCTTAGCAAGTGTGAATTCATTGAAACCAGGCTTGCAATATAGACTCCTGTAATGTCTGTGGGTACGCAGGCTGTAATTTTTTAAAAGATGGAATAGGAACAGGCTTTGTTTTTTGAAAGAATGCAAGGGAGGCAGGGAGGTGGTGGTGTATGGCCTTGCATTCTTCTGCGCCTCAAAAGAGAACACAAAGTAACTTTATAATAAAGTCAGGATTGTGCAAATTTGAAAAATAATTTCTGTTGGCTATAGATGGAATCTATGCCAAAGCATGTCTTGTACAAGGCATCATGCTCTCTGAGGAGATAGACCTGTTGAATATTTGACTCTTGGCCAAATGATTTCTTGCTTTATATTCACAGCTTTTGGGAAAGACTGTGCCTGATTATTCCATGCAAAGTACAAACCAGTCTTAACACACATTTTCTACAATATATCTGAAAATGAAGTTGAATAGAAAATCAAGAAGAAACAGAAGTTACAACAGAAGTTGGCCTTATGGACAGCTATGTTTTCTTTTTGACACCTAAGTCTTTTCCTGGCATGATAGAAAATGCTGGAATTTATTTAATGAGCTTAAGCATCTCATTTTGGTAAAAGAAGCATGTAAAAAATAAACATATGTTGTTATGTTCACCAAGGACCAGAAATACAAGAGTAATTACTGGTGATTCTTGTAATTCAGAGTTGCCAGGTTGCTGCAAAGACTTGCCATAAGAATATGTTACAGTAATCTGTACTAATAGGCAATTTTCCATGCATTTTCAGGTTTCACCACTGGTTTAGCAGAGGAATACAGACAATGTCATTGCTCTGAAAACCGAAGGTCTATGATGAAGGACAGCAACGGTCACTGTTTTCAGCTCACTGGAACAATTAACCTTTGGCAAAATGGAAAGATGCTGCTGTACAGAAGTATCATGGAGAAGGAGGTGGGTCCCTGAAAGTCTCCCCTGAATGAATTGCATGTGTAAACAAATACAGATATGTGCTGACAGCTGTCAGTCAGTTACCTTGCATTTAATTTTTAAAGAATCTTACTTGACCTTAAGGATCAGGATCCACAGGAAATGTATACTCACACAGGGTAGTTTCTCCCAGCCAGAGTAACTGGGCCATGAGGGGTGTATCTAACTCAGCTTAAAGCTTTGGGAGAGCTTTGACAACAAAAAGAATCAGCTGAGGAAAGATTTATGGTATCAGTTGTACTTCACTCTTTCTTGAGAGTGCTATGTGATACAGCCTGTAGTTCACCAGGGATTCGGCCTGTCATTTTCTACGTATATGGAGACTGCCTGCTGCAATGATGTTGTTCCTCATCAAGGGGAAAATGAATGTCTTCAGTAGCCATGAAAACAGCTACTGTGTTTTGGAGTGAAGCTCTATGGGAGCAGGTACCATACATCAGACTGTAGTTCTATGTTGCTCAGTGCAGTGTCAATGAAATGCTGACAGCTCTGTTAACAACCAGCCACCAGAAATCCAGTGCAGGTCAGTGCAGCAGAGCCATACATGACAAGCTGCAACACATCTTTGGCAGATGCTCCAGGCCTTCCTGTAAGTAGCCTGGATCCCACCCCCCACACACTCCCCCCGCTGATTTAGCAATTAGCATTGCAGCATGGCTTCCTGGCCCCTTTCACCTCTGCAGACAGTTCCAGCCTACCTGTGTGCTGTACAGAACATGGACAGATAGAATGGCAGAAGCTGTTACTGCTTTGGGCTGCCTTCCTTAGTTTGAATTTATCATGCTGTCCTGCACCATTTCATTCTGTAGAATGTTTCTTTAATCGGTTTCTCTAGATGCACTGTTATGCTAGTATAGTGCCTATGAGTCCCAGGGAGACAGACTTCTCTCTGTGTCACGTTTAAGTCTTCAAACATTTAACACAAAATATTCTGTCTAGTGGTTTTGGGGTTTGTTTGGTTTTGTTTGTTTGTTTGTCTGTTTTTTTGTTTTGTTTTTTTTTTTTTAAGTCTACTCGGGGTTGCAGGAACCACTGCATTGGCATGGGATCGTCAAAGGCTTGGTGTAAATCCTGGTGGTGTTTGGTGCAGTGATGTAATGTCAGTACTAGATGAAGCTATTAGGCTGTGTTCTCTGAAATGTGTATTTTGGAGTGGGCTTTCATTTACGAAAAATAAAGGTTAGCTACCTGCAAAGAAGGAATGATGTCATGATGAAAATGCAGAACTGTCTCCCAACCTTCCTCTAGCTAGAAATTTGGTGTCCCACTCCAAATAAAGACCAGTAGAAATATATTAATGCCTAAATTAGTTTAGACCAGTATGAAAACTGCAGGGAATTTGCATAAATTTCTCCCTATGGCAAATATGCGACACCTGAGAAGATAAACAGACTCATGTTTACCAAGTGTTTGAGCTGGAAAGCACCAAAACCTACATAGGTGATAGAAGGTTGCTTACTTTGTTCAAAATATTTCAAAAGAAAAAGGAAGGAATATGTAAGAAGTTAGGAAACACATGGCAGAAAGAAACACTGACAATAGCTTAAGAACAAGGCGATATAAAGCTATAGAAGAATCATCAAAAGGATATAGATGGGGAAAAGCTTGCTGTATAGCAGGTAACACAGCAGAAGCCTAAGGCTCCTCAGTACTGTGGTAAAAAATAAGGGAAAAGTGCATGAGAGTGAATCTGCAAGTTAGAAAAGGCAAGGGAAGTGAACAGTAGACAAAAAATATGTAGGTTATCTATGAGCAAGTTATTTGCTGTGCAAGCAAGATTAACATAATTTTTTAAGGCTGGCTAAGAGGAATTCTGAATGCAGGGAGCCTGCAAAAGAAGGTCTTTGATTTAGTCCCAAACTCAAGGAGATGGAAAACACTGAAAATACCCTTCATTGCAAATAGAGTGACTTTTTACAGCTTTAACAATGCTCATGGGAAAGACACATCTCAGGCTTTATTATCAGCCTAGTCACCTTTATATCCAGCTGGGATACAAGCTTATGCATAGATGGGCTGCTGTAGCACATCTTTGTTATTTGAGTCCCACCACTATCACTCTCTTAAAAAGAAGTTAGTCTTTGTAGAACAGTGTCAGCAACCTCTTAAGTTATTTGGGTTTTTTTAGAATTTCCTTTGACCTGTCTTGTCATGAGGTGAAGCTAAGTAGACATCCTCTTAATTGTAAAACATCAAGAAGAAAGTCATAAGACATCGCTCTGAGCGGTGAATTTCTACCTGAAATGGAAGAAAAAAATTATGCCAAGCATCAGTTCTTGGAATTAGAAAGAACATGGAAGGTATTTCTGATATTTACCTGACTTGCTCAAGATTATGAGAAGTAGAATTAGTTCTACAATCATCTAGACTCTTGCTACTTTGAAGTATTTAAGTGATAGGCAACATTTTAGGTGCTAAAGACAGGGATGTTCCAAAGTCAAGGGCAAAGACTGCTGACTTATGCTCAAAGATATCAGTTTGTAAGATTGCAGTAAGAATTTTATAATGAAATGCAGGAAGAAGTGAAAAACAATCAGGAGAGGCACTGTGAATAAAATAAACAAGACACAGAAAAGCTGTCAGCATCTGAGTTCTGTGGGATTCCCTTTATCGTGGTGTAGACCATTTCAAACTCATTTCATGCTGACTGGTTCGATAAATTCCATTAGGTCACTAGACTTTCTGTGCTAATTAACTAAAAGCATGTTAAATGAAATAGGAATGATTGGACCAGATAAATCCTTAGCAAATGTATCTCTCTTTGGGTGGCTTTTTTTTTAATTATTTTTCAAAAATAGTATCAGGATTGTCTCTTTCCTCTGCCCTCTATAAAATAAAGTTTGACTCAGCAAGGTAAGTCCAGTTTTGCTTGCTGCCCTGGTTTTGGCTAAGGTAGAATTAATCTTCTTTCTAGTTGCTGGTATAGTGTTGCGTTTTGGGTTTCATGTGAAAATAGTGTTGATAACTGCCTTTTTTTTTTAGTTGTTATTAGGTAGCTGTGGTGCCTACACTCAGTCAAGGACTTTTCAGCTTCTCTCACCCTTTTGGGTACACAAGAAGTTGGGAGAGAACAGCCAGGGCAGCTGAGAGAGGCTGACCCAAGTGATATTCCCTACCTTTGCATCATGCTCCATATATAAATGGGGAAGTCAGCCTGGAGGTAAAAAACCCCCAAACCCCATTCATCTTCCATGTCTAAAAATGTGTTATGTCATAAACTTCAGTGTCTACAGATCCATTCCTCTTAATTTTAGGATTATCTTAAATATGTTTTTAGCACACTGGGAAAGAAAAATACCACATTTAAGTCAGCACAATGTTATCGTTTACAAGTCTGGAATTTCATGGAAAGTGATGACACTTACCTGCTTAAGAAGTAACATATGGAATTAATTCAAGGACACTCAAAGTTGGAACAATAGATAAGCATGCTGGAATGTTGGAAATATGCATAAATCCTCAGTAAATTATTACCATAGGAAGGAGATGGCACCACATCATCTGAAACTGTCAAAGATGTACATGAAACACTTGAACAGAAATATGATGGGTTACAGAAATGAATGACTGAATAAGCATGAAATTGCGTGACTATATCGTAGAGAAAAAAGATGTAACATGAGTTCTCTTTTTGAACTGATTTAACCCGCCTAATCTGGACTGTCAGTCAACAAGACCACTTGGCTAATTTTGCTAATGAAATGCCAGTTTTGTTTATAGTCGTTGCATAGTCACTATCTGCTTCTTTAAATGACTTTATAGCTGGTCTTGATAGTTTGGGTTTGTTTTTTTTTTTTTTAAAGTAAGCACTACCAGTTAGCATTCATCAGTGTAGAAGTGTCTCCATTTTTACTGATCTTCATTGTTTTTAATTAATATAAGGGTTACAACATGTTCACCCAACATAAAGAAAACACATTTTAAGTGCTGAGAAGGCCAATGGTATTCTGGCATGCATTGAGTATGGCTGGTCAAGGAAGGTTATCCTGCTCCTCTACTATGACCTGGTGATGCCACACCTGGAAAATTGTGTTAATTTCTGGGTTTTGTAGTTCAAGAAAGACAGGGAACTACTGAAGAATGTCCAGTGGAGGGCTACGAGGATGATGATAATGATGATTAGTGGACTAGAGCATCTGCTGTATGAGGATAGACTGGGAGAGCCTGTTTAGCTTGGATAGGAGAAGACTTAGAAGGAATCTCATTAAGGTAAAAACACCCAGAGACCTGCATTGATGAACAAGGAGCTTCTGGGCTCAACATGAGCTGGCAGTGTGCACTTGCATCCCAGAAAGCCAACTATATCCTGGGCTGCATCAAAAATGGTGTGACCAGTAGGCTGAGGGAGGTGATTCTGCTCATCTCCTCTGCTCTTGTGAGACCCCACCTGGAGTACAGCATCCAGTTTGGGGCTCTATGGAACACAACAGAAATGGAGCTATTGAAGCAAGTCCAGAGGAGAGCCATGAAGATGATCAAGGGGCTGGAGGTCCCCTCCTATGAATATAGGCTGAGAGAGTTTGGTTTGTTAAGCCTGGGAAAGAGAAGACTCCAGGGACATGTCATAGCAGCCTTCCAGTACCTGAAGGGGGTTTACAGGAAAGGTGGAGAGGGGCTGTTTACAAGGGTATATTGTGATAGGACAAAGGGTGATGGCCTTATGCTGAAGGACAGATTTAGATTAGATATTAGGAAGAAAATCCTTCCCTGCAAATGTGGTGAGGCCCTGGCACAAGCTGCCCAGAGAAGCTGTGGCTGCCCCCTCCTTGGCAGTGCTCAAGGCCAGGTTGGATGGGGCTTTGGGCAACCTGGTCTAGTTGAGGGTGTCCCTGCCTGTGGCAGGGGGTGGAACTAGATGATCTTTAAAGTCCTTTCCAACCCAAGCCAGTCTGTGATTCTATGTTGACAGATGCTGATGGCTCAAAGAATGTAATTGGTCACATCAGGCAAGTCAGAAAGCAGTTTCCCGTGATTGTTACACGGCAACTGACTCACAGGGTGGCCTTTTTCTTCACTGGTTTTCTTGTGTGACACTCTCCCATGAATTTTGAACTGATTTGGCTGCCTTCTTGCCGTTTTGCCTTCACACTTATGAGCTTTCTGTGTTGGGCAAATGGCAGGACCTCCAGTTACTCCAAGTAATTTTTTGTTTGCTGGGTTTTGTCATCTGTCACCTTAGATACCTATAAATCTCTAGAGGCTCTTGACATCCATTTCTAGTAGCACAGGCACTCTCATTCTCAATTTTCCATTGAATGAAATGTCAGCACATGATAAGCCATGCTTTCCTGGTGCCATGCTCTGACTTAGCAGTGCTGAATATGGACTCTATCATTTTTCATTAGTAGGTGATTTATTATTTTGACACTTGTTTCAACTGACCTGTTGTACTGGAAATAATAATGGGGACTTGTAGTGACATGCCTTGTATGTACTTCACTGCAAACTGCCAAAACTCATGTTCATTAAAGGTATCCTGCTGTCAGGCATCAATAACACATAGGTACTCCAAAATAGAGCAAGGACAGTACTGACATGCACAAGTAACTCCTGTGCCCTGGCAGCCAAGGGGGCAAACTCCATCCCAGGGTACATCAAACACAGTGTAACCAGCCGGTCAAGAGAGGTGATTATCCTGCTGTGTTCAGCATTGGTGCGGCCTCACCTTGAGTACAGTGCACGGTTCTGGGCCCCATCACTTAAGAAGGACGTGAAAATCCTTGAACACTTCCAGAGGAGGGGAACAAAGTTGGTGAAGACATGTCTGTCCTGTGAGGAGCAGCTGAGAGCTTTGGGCTTTGTCTCATTTGGAGAAAGGGGGCTGAGGGGCAACCTAATTGAGGAAGCATTTCTGTACCAGAAGGTGTTCAGACACTGGACTATTCTATTCTATTCTATTCTATTCTATTCTATTCTATTCTATTCTATTCTATTCTATTCTATTCTATTCTATTCTATTCTATTAATTAATTCGACAGTCTGAGGCACAACAAAGTTTTTCTTGCAGCCAGGAGGAACAAATCTGTGCCTACTTTGTTCTGAGGGATTACTTTTTTATTTTGCCCCTTATGCCACCTATATCTTTACCACTCCTTCTGGCCTATGCAACAAGCATAACAACAATTCACTCAAAATTGCCACTAATCTGAGGCTGGTGTAAAGTATCATTGGTCCTAATTCTAGATTTTAAATCCCTAAATAATTCCTCACGTGTCCTTTTAAACATTTTCCCTGATGTCTGAGGATTCCATATGCACAGAAACAGTCACATTTCACAGTTAAATTTAACCCTTTATTACCTATTGTAATTTTAGGGAGCAATACACTATTTGGAGTAACTAACGTTATCTGTGGCGCTGGCCACAATTACTTTCTGCAGGGGTTTGCCCTCAGCAATGTCAGCAGCAATAAAAGTTCACATTTTGTCTGACACCAGATAGATACTTTTAAAAATAGCTTGCATGTGTAACTGAGACAAAATCTGGTTCTGAATATTTTCACTTCATAGTTCTTTTTTCAAGTACTCCAGAGACCATGTGTCTAACCACCATCAGGTCTTGCTGAGTTTTCATGCAACATTGCAGTCATATATTTGAAACCAAAATACTTCTGTAGTCTTTTTGCTTGTGGGAAAGGTTAGGCTGAGAATTACCAGGTCCCTTAGGCTGTAAAGAGTTTTATGATCAGTTTTAGCTCACACAGTTCTTCCATCCATGAAGACGTGAAGCTTTAATAGCTGTGGAGTAAAGCCAAAGCTTCTTTATTTACGTACACTAACACCCAATTTCTTTTATGGATAAGTGACTGCTTTCCAAGTCTGACTACAGGGCTTTGAAAAAAAATATCAATATTCCCAGTAGAAGAGTGTGAGGACAAGTTAACTTTACACTTAGATACCTTATCTCTGACTGGGCCATCTTTGGTTAATGCCTCCAGATGTCTTTGTAACAGTTAAGTTGTATATATATTAGACAGTTTTATAGGGCAGTGTTCAAGATGCTGAGGCAGGTTGACTGAGAACACATTTCTGTACATATTTTGTGTTTCGGATGAATCTGTTCTACTTGATCTTAGTGTGGCCAGTCTGTAGTATCTTGCCACATTCACCTGGATAGTATCTGGATATCTCTGCTGGATATTATTTTCATCATAAGGAATTTGCATGGTATTTGTGTAGCTTTTGCCCTACAGCTTATTTTCCACACAAGGTTTATGAAGTCTCTGGCTGCATTTTTCTCATATTTTTCTTAGATCAAAATGTCATGATACAACCTTTTGTACTGTATATGCTAATAGAACTGTGCTGTACCTCTCTGTGAAGATGCCCAAAAGGGAACAGGTTCTCCCAGAGTAGATGTTGAAGCTAGGTGAACCTTTGCTTTGCTTTGCATCCAATGTGGGAATGCATTTGGTATCAATCACTTCTCCAATGCTTTCTTCTTGTATATGGGGAATATTTCCCACTGTTTAAAGTGTTTTCTTCCTGAGGGTACACATATGTGAAAACTCCCACTTGTTCTCTGGTAGGAGACCATTTTCTCTGGGTAGACCCCATTGCTCGAGCTCTACTTGCTCAGCAGGGAAGTGCTTCCACCTCACCTCCCTTCAGTTGAGAGGAATTTTCTTGGTATCCTGGTGGGAACTGGTCTTGCAAAGATGATCTGAATGTTTTTAAGATGTTACAGGGCTAGATCAAAGTTCTGCACTGCTCTGTGTTGTGTTGACAACAGTGGACATTAATGGATGCCTTCAGAAGGATGTAAAACTAGGATAAGCAGATCTGCTTCCCTCTCCTGGGCTCCAGTAGGTTGTTGCTGAGTTGCTGAGCCAGAGACTGTGTCATTATTTAAGGCCATCAGGTTTTTGAATTGCTGGTATCCAGATTCTGGCAGTGCTCTAGCTTATGCATCAGTGCCCAACCTAAAAGCATGTAATTGTCACAGTTGCTTCCAGACTGACACTTAAATTCTCCACTGATGCAACACTGTCCATTGCTGCTAATTACTCCTACAGAGATTTTCTCTGGTTTAGCGTGTTGCTTTCATTCTCTTGTTGTTGTGTTTGATTTCTTGCTATGAACGCTCATACCACTAGCAAACTGCTGAGGAGTGGCATTTACTTGTAGTTCATGGACCTTTCTCCAAATGCAGTGTTCTGACTACCATCATTTTCATACTCTCCACATCTTCTTCTGTTTTTCATTGTGAAGCGTTTGCTGTTCCCATCCTTTAACTTTAAAATTTTGATTCCTTAGAATATCAGCTCTGTCTGGATCGGGTGACTGTCTTTGCTCGACAGATGTGGATTAACTGCAGACCTTCCAGTAGACCAAGGTTTACTTTTCTGAGTCAGGACTGGAACCCTCAAAATCTGCTAATTAGACAGTTGGTCAGAGATTAGTCACCTTCTACTCTGCTTCTACTCTCTGCATAAAAGCACCTCTTGCATCTATTTCATTTCTACAGAACGCTTCACATTTCTGTAATGAGCCTCAGAATTCATCTGTCTTAGCCAAACTAACTGAAAACCATGAAATATACGAACTGCTTTGAAACAAAGTATTATCAGAAACCTTGTTACTTTGTCTCTGCTGCTGCTACCAGTTCCTTGCAGACAGAGATTTTTTTGCATTTCTTTTCATAGGAGGGCTTAGGCAAGTAGAGAAATGACTGAAGTCCCTTTACGTTTTTTAGAAATTGGAGTAAAAAATTACCTGCTTTGCAGTCCCAAAGCCTCAGCCAGGAAAGTTATTTATGAAGAAATTGAAAGCTGGCAGCCTTTATTTGTTCTTTAATTATTTTTAGTCTTGGGTAGGAGCACACACTATTCTTGGTCTATTACTTTGCTTGGGGGACAGTTTATATAAACGTAGTTAATAAGCAACCAGTAATGTCTGTCTGTCTTGCTACCATAATTGATGTGGCTATAGAGAAAAGCCTCAGAATGATGTTTTCATCCAAATCATCCATGTTGTGTTCAGAAATATGCCTCTGTTAAACTGTTGAAAATGGCAATATGTTGCAGAATAAAGAACAAATAGGGACATCCAAATATATGGTTGTGATACAAAGGCAAATTCTACCCTTGAGCTGTGCATACTTTCCATAATCTTCAGCAGAAGATTCACAGAAGGTTAAGTATAATCGTTACGTTTTTAGTCTAATCTGTGAACCACAATTAAAATGGAATGCAGGCCTTTGGCTTGAAAGTGCCAGACCCTCCAGTCCTATCAGGGTTTTAGTTCATATTAATTCCAAATTTGAGCGTGAGTGGTATTTTACTGAAGACTTGGGTACTCCCTGTTAAATTCACAGCAGTTTTCAATCTGAATCATTGTAGCCCACAGCCGCAACAATTTATGCTGAAGTGGACTAAAGCACTCCTGATCCAGAGTAAGGATATCCACACAGGGAATTAATCACAAATAATGTATTCTGATTAAAAAAAAAAGAATAGCTGTTTTAGAATAAATTCCCTGTGAAGGGAAAACCCACATGCAAACAAACTGAAGGCAGAGTAAACTAATGTAACTGAAATGCTGGTGGACCAGAGGAAAAGGAGTTTAACAAGGGAAGTGATTAAAAGCGAATGCACAAGCTTGCAGGCAGAGGACCTGTGCCTTCTGTATTGCAGGTCCCTGTTGTCTGCCTCACCAACCGAAGCTGCCTTGCTCAGGGGTTAGGTGATTATAAATGGAGTTAAGGAAAGACAAGTGGGTGTCTGAGCTGTGTAAATAGTTCTGATTTCCCTTTAGGGACAGACAGCGAAAGGACTTCCAGGTCAAGGGGATCTTCTCATCTTTAAATACGAGATGAGTTGGGTCCAGACAGTCCGTGTGTCTCATGTGTGTCATTGAGGCAGCTGCAAGGGAAGGCAGAGTAGGGGGAGCAATCCAGTAAGATGCTGAATTCAGCTTTTCCTAGTGAATACTAATGCCTAAAAAATTTATAGATGGATGCGTTCATGTCTGAAACAACTGCCTTACGGATTTGATGATCCTGAGGGAGCGGTATGCAAAAAGGGAGGAGGAGGAGGAGGAGGAAAGGAAAGGCAGACAGACAGGGGGTGGCTCTAGGACCCGTGCGAGCCTTCCTGAACAGGAGGTGGGAGCTCTCCGCCGAGGCAGCGGGAGCCCGAGCCCAGCTCCAGAGCTCCCGCGGTGCCCACAGGAAGAGCCGGGCGCGTCCCCTCCGGAGCCCCGCAACCGGCCGGGACCTGCCCGCGCCCCGCGGAGCCATGAACCGGCTCCCACCGCTCCTGCTGTGGGTCACCGCTGTGGGTAAGTCACTTGGCTTTCTTCCCCACGTCGCCCTGTGGTGCGAACTTCTTCCTGTGCCCGGTGGCACAGACCCGTTCCGTTGCCCGTTCCCCTTCCCCGCCTTGAAACCGGGGAAGAATTGTTTTAGAAACGGGTGGAGGGGGGCGCGGGGGTGTTGGCATGCAACGTATACAAAGTGGGCGACGGGTGGGAAGGCGAACCTCGGAGGTTATCGGGTCTTAGGAAATTCTGTTCCCTGACACGGATAAGTGATGGGTAGTTTTAGAAAGGCTGCTGCTGGCCCAGGCTCTTGAGAGGGCAGCAGGCGCTGCCACCCGACAGGGGCTCAGCCTGAAACTAACAGCTGCATCCCAGGACCATTTTGCGTCTCTGGGATGCTGTCTCTAGGACTGTTTTGGAGAGTCAGGAGAAAGTAATGCGCCCGCTAAGAGAGTAGCTAAGGCTGCTTGCAAGAAAAGGGGTAGTTTGGGGTGCTTTGTGCGAGAGATGGAGGAGACAGATCGAGGGAGAAGAAGGTGTTGGAACTACGAAAGATAGGAGTTATGAGAGTGGTGCTTAGGCTGAGTTTTTAAAGGGATCTTTGTGCCTCTCTGATATTGTCAACTTTGGGTCTGAAATGCAGCAAGGGAGATGAAAGAACACTACAGGAGGAGGAGAAGGGAGATGTTAGGAGAGAAGCTCTGCAGTAGTAGGAGGGACACATTTACTGTATGTACACAGTGGCAAGCAAACTTGATATGAGAATTAGGTGAGGGTAACCTCTATCAGGACATGCTGGACTTACCAAAGAGCTGAAGTTACTGTAGTATCCCCAGTGCAGAGACAGAGACATCATCTTGACCCTTAGGCAAGGATCAGGACATGCTTCTGTACTTCTCCATGTAACGAATCATGTTACTTCCAGACAAGGAAGGTTAGGCAGACAGGCTGTTGTGCTACCACTTGCTCTTGCTAATGCAGTGAAATTCTCTGGCTAAATGCTGAGCATATATGTTTTTTCTTTTATATGATGACATGCTGGGATATCAGTTTTTAAGCGGGTTTCATTTTTTAGTTTTATTTATAATTGAATGCCAAGGCATGGCACAAAATTTTGCTTTTAGGGGTTTTCTGGCTTGTTATTCCTACTGGGAAATGAGTGCTTTACTGTTGAGGGGTCCCAGGGCAACGGTGCCTGGTGCAAGGAGAGCTCTGTGTCCCACAGCCTAAGTTCTCAGAGCATGGGGTCTCATCAAGAGCTACTGAGTATCATCCTAGTTTTCTTGGTGGAGTGACTTTGACCATGCAAGCCAGGTTAGCGTAAGGAGTAGTCATTCTATGCCCTCTATCTCCAAGTTTGTGATTGAAAGCATAACTGCTTTAGGACAGAGATAAGATTAAAAAAAAAAATTAAAAAACAAAACGTGTGTTTCAGAGAAAGTGAAAGGCTACATGAAAACATACCTTTTACAACCTCTGTCCAATCTTCTGCCAAAAGTAACCCCAAATTGCTTAGAGAGAGACTTGGATGCATCAGCATTTAACTGTGTAGCTGCTGTCACAATCTTCACACTTTGGTTGCTTGTCTCACTGGCTTATTACTGTTAGCTCTCAGACTCTGCAGACAATTTTGTTAAAAGCCACTTGTGTTTCCTCTGAGGACATTTTCCTAGATTTAAATTTTCCTCTCTATTTGGAAAGCCCAAGGTCTTGATGATGAGGGAATTTACAGGACCACCTTTTTTCTCTTTTATTGGCCGGCATATGCCCTTCTAATGAGCTGCATCCTAAAAGGGTAACTTCAGAATTCCCATCCACTGAAAATTTTTGTAACACCAAAACACTTTTAATGCAGAAATTAAGATGCTGAGAAGATCCTGAAAGTTGTATTGAACAACAGCAGTGACAAAAACTACCTCAGAAAAAGAGCCCTCAAAACAACACAGCCAGGAAAGGACTCAGTGCATAAATACGAGTTGTTCAGTGTGAAGCAACTTCAGAGTCATTCAGAGGCTGAGGTTGCACACTAACCTCAGGTCTCAGGAGATGCCAGGGAAGACAGTGAAAAAAGCCAGATGAATGTGTGGGAGATTTTTTCTTTGTATTTTAAGCACCAGCATTGCTTTGAGTCTTCATATTGGATGATTTTTCCTTTGATTACTTGAGCTTGGGGAAAAGGGTATGTCAGACCTTTACTCCTCTATGAAAAACTGGGTTGTGCTGGGTTGGATGTCATGCTCTTGTCTTTGGGTGGGGAGTGCAAAGTTTCTGCAAAATTACAGCACAAGATATGTCCCAGGCAAACCTCAAACACCTTTCCAAAAGTGGAGTCGTGTTTATGTCAATACTGGGAGCATAACTATTGAGTGTAACCACAGTTCTTGAGATAATATTAGTTGAGGTGTTTTGTCAAGTCTTTCTTTAGAGACCTTTCCAATACTTGTTGTAGTGGAGCTGCCTCAGAAAAGAATCTCTTACGTTTAATTTCACCCGGAGGAATAGTTATGGTTTTGGGTTTCACTGTATCCTTTCTAAAGCAGACAGGCATAGGGAGGTTGGTGGCAGGAGTAAGACAGCCAGCCTTTTGTTTGTCTGTGGAATGGTATATCAGCTTGGCAATGATGAACGCCCTGTTCCTGGATGCTACCTCCTACTTGCGTTTGTCTAACCGTTTCCAGGAGCCCAGAAGGGTTTTTTCCTCTCCCTGGCTTTATCTGCTTCTCAGAACTGAAACTACAAGAAGAACTGAGACTAAAACTGTCCTTTTTTATAAAGTTATTATAAGCTGGTTTAAGTCTAACTCATCAACTCATGCATGAAGATGCTTATATAGGAGCACCTCATTTTGTTGTAAGGCAACTTAAAATAAACCAGCACACCTGTCTCATTTAGACAAACCTTTACTGCTTCTAGTATCACTTTGTCTGTCTAGAGGAGAGCATGAAAGAGAGTGGAGGGGATGGGACCCTATATTGTCTTTTGGCTCCTCACTCAAGAGCTTTTCTGATATTTTCTTCTCGTGCTTATCTCCTCTCAGTTTAAGTAGCACACAGGTACAGTAGTGGTTTCGGTATTTTTGCTCCCACCATGACAGCACCAGATGATCCCTGAAATTTAGTTAGGTCTGTGATGCTGTACTGTACAAATGAGAACATATCCACAGATACTGTGTCTGGTCCAGGCATGTGATTCAGGGCATTATGAATGCCACACAAAGTCAGACATAGGGAGGTTGCCTTGAAATAAAGTCCCAGACTTTACCAAGATGAGGACCCTTCAAAGTACAGTGTAAAAGGATAGGAAAGGATTGATGTATGGGAATCCCACAGTAAGGGAGCCCATACAGGCAAACACCGGGGATTTGTAAACTGTAACAAAACAGGGGTACTAAGTTGGAGGACGAAGAAATCAGGTAGTGAGCCACATGGCCTTGTACTTTAGAGCTGAAGACATGTCTTGTGATTAGAAATCCATATTTCTGTCAGTCTCATGTAGTTTCTCAGTTTCTAAGTGGTCCATAAGATCAAAGTTGGAGAAAAAGGATGCCCTGCTCTAGTGATGTTTTGAAAGAATTCTTCTCCCGCCCCCAGAGCCATAAACAGAGACACAAGAGGGTCCCTGTGTGCAGCCTGCTTCTGTGTGATGGGGTGTGCACTGGTGGGGTGCATGCTGGCTGTCCTGGTGTGTAGAAGTGTATCTGTGATGCCTGTGACTACAGTGGAGAGTAATATTCATTGTGAATTGATCTCACTGAAAAATGCTAATGTGGAGACACTAAAATCTTTATAAAGTGGTCTAGATTTTGAGCTATGGTGTATGAAGATTTGTTTTGTGTTCATACAGAGACATTCAAACGAGTCTTGAATTTTAATGTGTGTGGGGGTTTAATTCAAAATTTTGCTTACAGAAGCCTCTTATTCAAAAATCTTAAATTCAAAATCTTAAAACATTATTTATCCCAGAAATATCTACAGGCTGGGAGAAGAGCTCCTGGAGAGTAGATCTGATGAGAAGAACCAGGAGGTCCTGGTGGATGAGAAACTGACCATGAGCCAGCAGTGTGCTCTTACAGCTCAGAAGGCCAATGGTCTCCTGGACTCCATCAGCAGAGGGGTGGCCAGCAGGGACAGGGAGGGGATTTTCCCTCTCTGCTCTGCCCTGCCCTCATGAGGCCCCATCTGCAGTACTGCATTCAGATTTCGGGCTCCCAATTCAAGAGAGATGTGGAGCTGCTGGAGAGGGTTCAGAGGAGGCCATAAAGATGATCAGGGGACTGGAACACCTCCCTTGTGAGGACAGGTTGAGGGAAGTGGCCTTGTTCAACCTGGAGAAGAGAAGGCTGTGGGGGACACACCTCATTGCAGCCTTCCAGAACTTAAAGGGAGCGTACAGACAGGAGGGGAATCGGATTTTTACAAGGGTAGATAGAGGTAGGACAAGGGGAAATGGATTGAGGACAAGGGGGAATGGATTGAAGCTGGAGGAGGGAAGGTTTAGACTGGATATTGAGGAGCATTTTTGACAGAAAGAGTGGTGAGGTGCTGGAACAGGCTGCCCAGAGAAGCAGTGGATGCCCCAACCCTGGAGGGACAAGGTTGGATGGGGCCCTGGGCAATCTTTTCTAGACCCAGGCCTGGAGGTTAGTGGCCCTGGAAGGGGGGTTGGAACTCGATAATCCTTGGGATTCCTTCCAACCCAGACCAGTTTGTGATTATTTAGTATGAAATGTCCAGTTTTGACATAAAATGTTAAACAGTCCCTTAAATGTGTTGGTCTTTGTAATTTTGTAAAATTTCTGAAAAATATTGACATTAACCTATGACCATTTTTTTTGTGTGTTATTCTTTTATTTATTTCTTTGGGCTTGCCAGTAACTTGGAAAACCTTGTATTTAAGCTGCTCAGTTATCTTGTAATACCCTGTACTGATTTGTACCTGGATTTGTGCATGCAGGTGGCTGTCCTCAGGCTGATAGTAGTCACTGCACAGATACACAGCGGCTGGTACTGTTGTTTGTGTCTGGTATTGGATTGAATTCCTCAGAAATGAAGGAAACTAAGATAACCTGATTTTTTTAAATTTTTTTTTGCAAATGTTTAGAAAAAGCAGAAGTGGAAATCAGCTGCTGAGAAGAGAGACAGGTGAGCTCTTTCCAGAAATAAATGGAAAGGAAGGAATCCATGGGGTTCTCAGTTAATGCAGATTGATGGTCCTCTATGGGAGTACAGTTAAAGCAGGGCAACGTCTTGCTTTCTGTATTTGGAGACTTTTATGAGACTCTTACGAGTAAGCATGATTTCTGTATTGAATGCTTAAATCAGAGGAGGAAAATATTGACATTAATTATGTTAATTAATTGGATCAGGCTTATAGTCTTTTCCTGTCTCTCAGCATCAGTCCTTCCTCTTACAATTCCTCTTCCTCCTGTTCCATTATAATTGCTCCCCTGCTTGTCTCCTCTCCTCTCCTGGTGTGTAACAGACCCAGGGCTTTGATGTGGCCTGCTATGAGCAGGAAGATGTGTGCACATCGATGACATCCCTGGCAGGTAGGATAAGGGCCCAGCTTGGAAAAAATGGTGAGTTGAGGTGTTTGATATGAGGTGCTATCATGCAGCTGGCGTGGCAGATGTGCTCTGAGCAAATAGGGATAACCAAGATCTCTCATGAGAGTGGTGACAGATCACAGCTGTGGG
The DNA here is from genome assembly GCA_013399135.1 of Heliornis fulica. Classification (NCBI taxonomy): domain Eukaryota; kingdom Metazoa; phylum Chordata; class Aves; order Gruiformes; family Heliornithidae; genus Heliornis; species Heliornis fulica. Next base: position 743,579 of record VXBZ01011316.1, on the reverse strand, counting down.
TTATATGTGCACAGGAGGAATGTGTAGAGCCTTTGGGTTAGATTGGGGTGGTTCTGCCCCATCAGGGGTTGAAGGGCCATGTCTGGGGAATGCCAGGTTCCTGCCTTTTTGTGGCTGATACGTGAGAGAGGAGCTCAGAGTAAGACCTTTACAACTGAGCAAATGTGGTGTCAGCACCTCCCCGTATCCCTGCAGTGCCTAAAGGACTACAGCCCCCAGGCAGGTGGCAGGGTGTCACTGGAGCATTGTGCCTCTGTCAGGTGTGCTGTTTCTAAGAGCTTTCCTCAACATTGTGTATCTCCACATTGCGTGTGTGATCCCAATATAACTGAGCCCACGAGGAGCAATGAAAACAGGGAGAGATGACCTAAGGAATCAGAGATGGCCTTTTACTCTTCATCACCTAGAAAAAGCAACTTTGCTGTATGTATTGAGGAAGAACTCAGAGTTTCACTAAGGTGCTCATCCACAGGCTGGGTTTTGGTTTTTTTAGGAGAATTTCAGGTTGGCTTTCTCTGTGTTGCTCCTTAACATAAAGCTGGTTGGAAAACAACAAAACTTTACACAACTCTGTACAACCTTTTCTTCCTGTTGTCCATGGAAAAAATGTTAAGATTTCCATTTGGCTTTATATTTACTTTAGGCAGTTGTACTATATGATTGTTGAAGAACCCTTCCAATTGAACTATTCTGTATAAAGGAGAGGAACTCACTGACAATGGCACTGTCAGAGTTTAAAAAAAAACAGAATTGACACATATTGACAGAGGGGGCTCATCAGAGTTAAAGGTAGCCAAGAATGAGGCAAAAGAATAGAATTAAAAGCTGAAGTCTTTCCAGAAAGCACAGCTATACTTGCAACTTAGCTTAACTTGCAACTTAGCCCTATCTGATGGGAGAGCAATGTGTGTTAACAAGACATCACAGATTTTTAGCTAATTGGTATCTGAAATCGCATAAGCTTCGGCATATCAGCCAAGAAGGATGCATTTATTCATGCATTTCAGTTGCTCACTTAAGGTTTGTTTTTTTTTTCTTCTCAGTCTGTAGCACAGCATGTGTTTGGGGTGTAAACAGCCAAACTTTCTGGGGTTAAAGCATCTAAACCTCTCCCCTGTGTCTATGTTTATGCAGACACATATTTATATATAAAAAACATGGAAGTGATGAAGTAACTGAGTGAAAGGCACACTAGGTAACATGGAGTGGTATTTTGGTGCACAAAATAAAGTGATGGAGGTGAGAGGCATCTGTTCCTCCACTGTCATGACAAATAGGTTTTGTGCTATCCAGGAGCTAAAGAAAACCCAAACTGGAACTTTTTTTGCATCTTTAATTAGAACCAACTGAATAATGGCAGCTGTACTGGAACCAGCTTCCCACTGGGACCCTCACAAGCATTTGCTTCTACGCAGCGATGCAGAGCTGTTTTGAGTGGCTCTGCAGTTGTGACCAAGACCCCTTCTTGCTCACGGAGGGTGAAATCTTGAGTGCTTGGGCATTTCCCTTTGTAGATCTGCCTCACAACTTCTGCTCTGCTTTCCTGGCCTAAGGGGGGGACAGGAGGAAACTTGGGATACAGGGAGAGGATGGGAGGTGGCCAGGGCTGGGCAGAGGAGGAGGGTGGAGGAACTCATTTCCAGTGGGGACCATGAGCCCAGCCAGCTGGTTTGGGATTACCAAAACAAAGGGGTTAGCAACTATCAACTTGAACCTGAGCAAACTCAGGCAAAGCTGAATTAGAGCTAGAACCAAACGGTAAATCTGGTTTACTTCATTGGATAGTTCATTTGGCAATTTTGAGGATCCTGGTCTCTTGACTAGTATTTTAGATATGAGCATGGATGATTATACTTGCACAGTTCTACATGGGTTGATTTTTTTAAATTTTATTTTCTGCTGTTATCTTTAACGGCAGTTTAATTTTCCAAGTATCTCCTATATATTTTTTTCTTTCCTACTGAGCTGAGTGATTACTACACATTGGCTATTCATGAAAGAGAATCCTAGAAAAGCATGACTGCTTGAAATTTCCTTGGTCTTTAAGATATTTTGGGAATTTGCTTTATGGGATTTTGTTGTGTACTGTGCTAGAGTCCAGATATATGGTTTAATCTAGGTGATCCTGCTCAGGCAGGGGGATTGGACTAGATGATCTTTCGAGGTCCTTTCCAACTCCTAACAGTCTGTGATTCTGTGATATTTTTACATGAGTAACATTTTTAAAGTATGTAATTTACATTAGGAACATTTTCTATGTTTATAGTCACTAGAAGAGCCCAAATAGTCTTTAAAAACTCTGAAAGAAGCATTCTTTAACCCCATGCAGGCTAACAGTTCAACCTAGATTTTAATGAGACACTGGACTTTGACTCCTATAAGCCTTGATAGCATTCATCACAGAACACTTGCTATCTCCATTGTTATTTTTTTCTCAACTTTCCTGAAGTCCCACATGCTTCCCAGCCTTTCAGGATCTGCCAGGTTCTCAGAAGAGGTTAAACTCTCCCAGAGTTTGACGGATTCTGTTTGTCAGTCTCCTGGAATCCTAGAGAAGAAATTTGAATTTCCAAAGGCAACCTTTGCAAAATCTGCAAAAAATAACCTTGTTCATTAATTATACGGAAAAGAAAGCGAATAAACCAAGGTGGCTTTTATTTAGTTATTCCAAAGGGCTTTTGTTCTGGCTATTCAAGTGGGTAGAAAAACAAAATACTTAGGCAGATCTAGCTCTTTTCACCTCCTCTAGAGCTGTGCTAGGGTGGTCTGATTAGACACAAGCATTTAGTTTCCTCCCCATAAAATCTAATCTGATTTTTTTATTTCCTGGTAGGTTTTGGATAGGGCATAGCTTTTGTTTCCCCCTCCCCCCATAGGAATTCCCAAATGCTTTTTCCTCTCTGATGTGCCTTCCTGTATATATGCATGAAAATAAAAGAAAAATCTAGGGATTTTTTTGTGATGGAGAGTAACATTTTCCACTTATTTTAGGACCTGAAAAGATATAGAAAAAAGCTTTGCTTTAAGTGAGCTGTCTTCCACACTTTCCTTGGTGGATGCAGTTATGCAAAACTGTGCTCAGGGTTTGCTCATGACCGTGTGCAATAATATTTTAATTATATATTTAATATAGAGGTTACCATTTTGAAGGGAACTATGTGGCATGTGACTGTACAGGCTCTCAGCTTTGGGAAATCTAGCTAATGGTTATTTTTAAATTAAGCTTCAGTAGAATTTACATTCACTGCAGTACCAGGGTACATGCGGAATAAGCTAGAAAAGTTACCTCCTTACTGAAACTGCTTTGCAACTGCAAGTAAGAGGACTGACAAGAAGTAACAGCCCACTTAATAGTTACTAACATTTTTCCTACAAGAATGATGGGGAGATGCCTTATGTTAAGTAAATGGTCGGTGTTCAGGCGATGTTTAGCTCAGCTCTCCAGCATTAATGCCCACCTCAACCTCTCCTCCCGCTCCTCAAGTGTCAAGGTAGTCTCATCTTACTGGTGTCAGCCAGACTGTAGGGATGGATGCTTTGGCATTGTCTAGGGTGAATGCTAGCTTTTTCTTTTTTTTTTTTTGTAGTTCACTATAATGTTCTAGTTGCTGTGTGACCCCTTGCACTTTGTGGAGATACAATTGCAGAGATGGTGATTGCTGAGCAACTACAAGAAGGGAGTTGGTCTCCCAGTGGGGCCAGAGGAAGGTGGTGGGAAGGAAGTGTTTTGGAAAACTCTTAAACTGTTGGGTTTTGGTCTGAAACTCTTCTCACAGTCACTGAACTAAGGGAAACTAACCTGTAGGGTTAGATACCTGAAAACTCTGTGAATACAGCCTTATCCAGCTTAGTGATGTCTGTTTTCCATTCCCTTTCAAGGAAGCAAATGCTCGGTCAGCTGTTCTAGATATCAGTGAGCTGACAACCCCTGTATTAATTTGCACCACTGTGAACATACCTACAATCCTGTTTTACTGAATAGAAAACCACTCTTGTTAGTCATCTGGTTCTGCTTTTGACAGTTCCTAATTTTTGAAGCTTTTGGCATCCAGTTATCAAAACTTTTAACAGTTTTTAATCACTGATGCTACAGTTCTGAGGAATAAGAGATAACCATGTTGTGTGGCCTTCAGGTCTCTGCTCAGACTTTCAGACAAAACAAGGTGTTCTCAGCTTTGACCTATGCCATGTGCAGCCTGTTGTTAGAGGAGGTGCTCTGAAACAGCAAGGGGTAGGATCGAATCTGTTCTGAAAGTGGAGAGATGGGTTTATATTTATCATCTAAAAGGAAGGCAGTAAACTAGTTTTGGGCCCAGGCTTAAATTTTATATGCAAAATATTTTGTGAAGTCTGCCATGCGCAGAAGTGCTACCATGAGTTCTCAAAAAAAGATCAGCTATATTAAGAATACTCTTAAGCACCACATCCTTCCATTCTTGCTGACCCAAACACATGGAGGAGCAAAAAACAAAGCTGGTGGGAAGTGGCAGGTGAAAGTACCTTTCTTAACTTTTCTGAGCTTGGCAACGGGTTAATGTAGCACAAGCACTGGGGGTTTTTTGGGTACCTAAAGTCTCCAAGCTCAGGTTTTGCATCACAAGATAGGGTTAAAAATCATCAAATTAAACCAAACATATTTATGAGCCATCTGGTTTCTGAGTCTTTCCAGTTTGTGTTTGCTATCCTGGGTAACTATTAAGCAATTTTTGTTGCTGTAATTTTCATGTCATTACATAGCTCCAGAAGCTACATGTTTAAGAAAAACACTATAAAGAACTGAGTCCAGAATAGAATTATAAGCACTGGCAGTGCTGGAGACATTTGTCATTCTTTCAGTCACTCTACTACTAGAGGTAAACGTAAAGAATAAAGCCATTTTTCCTTTTACACTGACTTCAAGTTAGGCAAAGTGACCTGTAAGGTTGCATTATCTAGCTCTTTTACAATATGTTAAGGGAAGTCAGATTTCTTAAGGCAGGCTTCCAGTTCTGTCACAAGCTTTCTCTAAGACTTGAGGAAGGCTACTTGGTCTTGGTGCCTTAATCCTGGTCCTATTTTATCTTTTGTACTGAGACGTAGTGAGACATAAAGCAGTACATTCTAGTTCTTTGAAATAGATCCAGTGCATGGAACTATTTTAATTGTTTTGGTCTTTTAAAATTAAATGTAATTAAGGAGAATCTATAATTCAATTTCGGTGTAAATTTAAGTATGTTGCTTGGAAAAAAAAAGTGTATTCTTTCACATGGAATGTTGGGTTACTGATAAGAACCTTCTTATAGCATGGGCTTTTTCATTGGTGGAAGAAACACAGGTGTTCTCCTTAAAGGTGTGTTTTTATGTTGCTTTCCATAAGGGGTTCTTATTTGTTCCAGAGAAGGCACAACACTGATAAATAGATGTAAAATTCCCTCATTTCTCTGGTGACGTTGTTGATATCCTACATACCAGCTCAGTCGTTAGTGACACTGTGTCACTTTCAGGGTACAGTTTCATCTTAGGAAGAAAGAGAGGTGAGAATATAGCTATAACTGGTGTTGGGTTTCTAGGTGCAAGCAAATGTTGGTGCTATTTGAAAGCAGCATGTTTTGTGAATGCTAATTAAAGTACAGTGATTGGTTTCCCTTTCTCCATCTCACTCATCTTTTTGATAGAGCTGCATGCTGAATGCCATCAATTAAGTCTAAGTTATTTTGATGAAAGCCCCCTGACGGTTTTGCCTGCAGCGCACAGCTGTTCCCAATCCCCTGCACCCCATCAGCCCTACTGCCATGTCTTGCTCTTTCTCCTGTGGCTTGGTATCTCTTTCATACAGTGGGTTGAACTTGTTGAAGGATGCACTGATGTCTAGGTTTTGTAAGAAGTACACAGCGTGTTTCTCTGCTTCTGTTATACCTGGCAAAACCTTTACAAGAACACAGAGCAATCACTTGGTGTCTCTGTGCCTTCAGTTTCAAACCCCAGATTCTCAGATGCACAAAGAGGAAGAAAGAAGTGTATGCAAAGACTGAGGTACACACTACTCAGGGCGAGTGGCCTTTGGAGGTGAGCATTGTTTCCTGCAGCCGAGGATGCTAACTGTGATGCAAGGAAGACATTGGAAACTTTGGCTACTGAACTGTTAAATATCCTACTGAAATTTGTGCTGTTTCACATTCCACCTTCTTCGCCTCCTCTGAGTGTTTGTTTGCCTGCATTCCTCTTCTGGAGTCCAGCTGGTGTTGAGAGGCTCAGCTGTTAGAACACCCATTTGGGAGTCTTAGCTGGCACTGGCAGACTCCCCATGCTGCTGGAGCACTTGCTGGCAAAGTTGTGGTTGCTGCCTTAGAAGCTGGCAACAGTTTCTAGCTGAGGCTGTGAGGGAGATGTTTGAAAGGTCTCTGACTTTCGTCTGGAGAGCTGACAGGGCTGTGCTGGGGAGAGGATAGTGGGGGTAGGTGTTTGCTCACCTGCACTGGGACGCTAACCGCATCTCTTCCTCAGAGACACAGGCCTGGCCACTGCGCTGTGTGCCCTCGGTGTGTTGCTGCGGAGGTACAGCAGCGGCCATGGCTGTCTTCAAAGCTTTGTGCAGATCTCCCCATGCCCCAGATGTGGCAGCCTGCTCCCTTGCAGTGCTCTGTCGGTGAAGACTGCCTTGCTAGTGTTCTTGGAACTGAACTGGCTTTCCATCATGCCTCGGAGTAACTTGGAAACATAGCTGTGCTCTGAGCAAAGTAGGAAGTCAGTGTTCCAAAGGCATCTCTATGCCGCTTGCCCAAAATATTGTGGTGTAGAAGGATACAGTAATGGATTCTAGCCTGGGTACTTCAGAGGTGGTAATGCACTAAGACAGGTTGCATTCTCTGATTTTCTTAATAGAAGAGTAAAAATTAAATTACTTTTTGTCAAAGCTATGCCTAGGTGGAGGACAATGCAAATGCTTCATCATCTGCTTCCATAAGAACACACTATCTACTACTGACTGCGGAGTTTTTTCAGAGTGCACGTATTGCATGCTCTGTCACACTTCACATTGCTGTAGGTAAAGTGGAGATCATCCCCTGCTTCAAAAGAGTCAGTGGCTTCTATTGACCTGGGAGCTGGCTGTTGTGGCAGTAGGGTTCCTTGGAAGTGTTGTGACACTTCTGGTATTTACATATCATTTGCAACTTCCTGATGCAGAAGTGTTGAGGCTTCTTCAGGGGGAGCTGGCACAGAAAGGATGTTTTGAGATGTGTCATTCTGTGAGAGCTCTGGAAGGAGCTCATTTGGGCACTGGTGGGAGACTGAAAAAGCACCAGTGATTTTTCCATACTGCTCTCCTCCTCTGGGAAGATATCTGATGAAGTACAAGGTGGGCAGTGGGAACTCCTGACAATCATGTATAGAAAAGCACAATACTACTCAAATATGTTGGGGTTTGTTTCTTGTTCGTTGGAGGTTGGGATTTGTTTTTTTACTATGGATGATGGTCTACTAATTACAGCTACAATTTCAGGCTGTTTACAGCTAAGGAAGTAAAATGAGATGCTGGGTGAGCAGTTCAAGCATGATCTAAATGTACAGAAATGGTGACGTTTGGTGGGCACAGTGAGCCGAGGAACCCATGCTTGGTCTGGTAGCTCATTTGTGGATCTCAGAAGGGTGTGCACTGAAAGTGTAGGAATTGTGTGGAGTTAAAGAACCTTTCAGGCATGGCTTTCATTAACTGTTAAAAGCTGTGTGCCAGTGAGGCATTTTGTCACCTTGCAAGCTGCCTTATGTAAGGGACTTCACAGTGATACACTGCACCAGGGGCAGAGCCAGGTTTACTTTAGGACTCGTCATGATTCAGGCTTTTACTGGGGGCCAACAGAGAAGAAAACCACACAAGCTTTTGACCTCATGTTTGTTTTCCTCATTGTGCTGGTTCATGCTTTCTGGCTGGCGTCCTGGTAGCAAAGAACTCTGGGTCTGTCTGCTGATCATCTTAGCTTCTTCGTTTGAGAGCTGAGGAATCGGTACCTCATTTTTCTCTCTTGTGTGGACAGATCTGGAGTGACTCCTTGCTAGTGAAGAAACTAGAGCCACAGGCCAACAGGCATCAGGCTCTGATCTTTAGGGAGACCACTGGGGTATGCAGTTTCTTTCTCTGATAAAGGCCTGGTCAAAGTGGGTAATTACTGGAAAGAGCTGATGGTCTCGTGATTCCAAAAGAACTTAGTACTCCAGAAGGTAGAGAAGGTGGTGGAGCAGGTCTTTACTCCAATAGCCACAATGTTTCATTAAATGACTTTAAGAGAAAATGGCTGTATTTTCTCTTCAACAAAAATAACAACTTAAGTTGAGATACCCAGAGAACACAACACTGATGTGTTCTTTGCATGAGGGTTTTTTTGTGTGTACTCATTTTTTTAATGCACATAGGCACTTTCCAGATAGATCCAGGAATGCATCCAGTTGTGTTTCTCTACTGCCTGCAAATTAATTAGCTCAGGATTGGTAGGAGGGACTGTTCCAAATAATTTTTTTTCAGGCACCATTTTGTTCATTACTATTTAATCAATTTATCCATGGTCTGAAAGGAAATCAGGAGTTTTCCCATGAATCTTTGTTTCTTTGCAGACACTCATTCTGGTTTCTTCTGCTTTGATGTCTTTACAATGATTTCACACTGAGGGGGGTGGTGGTGGTGTTTAATGGAAATCTTCTCATCAGAAAGAAGCTTAAGACAGGCTGAAACATCTTTGAAAGGGACGAATGAGAGAGACTCCTTGTCTTAAAATGTATCAGATCAGTGCTGGTATCATACAGCTAACAGTGATTTGGGTTTTCTACTACTCATTCCTTTCCATAAAGTCTGAATATAAGAGCTGGGGGATAGTTTCAAAGCACAGTTTGTGGGTGTTGAGAATATCAGGATAGCCACAATAGTGTTGGCTGTGTCAGTGTGCTTGAGTAATTCATAAAGCTGTCAAATCCTGAAACTCATCCTTGCAGTGATCTGAGGCCCTCTTCCTTGGGAGGAAAAAATTCCTATTTTCCCCATTTCTATTTTGGCACTGATCCTGAAGTTGTCCTTTAAAGGAAAGGAAGGCCTAATTATATTTAAGGACTTCCTGTCAGAAGTAAAATAAAAGCCTTCATATGAAATATCCCCCTTTAGCTGCTTTCTAGTTGGGAAATATGGTATGATAGTCACTATCTGCTCTCTAAACCACACTTCACTCTCTAAACCATGCCTTACTCTTTTGGAAGCCAAAGACAAAATGAAAAGCCAAGATAAGGAAATATCTTTCTAGTCATGGTCATTCTTGACAGCATGACTGACTATTTTCTGTTGAGGATACCGGATCATTTGGCTGTTTTCTTCACTTTCTTCTTGTGTTTCTTTACTGAAGTGGAAAAAAGGGACAGAACTGAATTGCAGGTGACCACTCTGCTGTTTATAAAGCCAGTTTCCAACAAAAAAAAAAAAAAAGGCTGGTGCAATTCATAAATCTTGGTTATGGTGGTTTAGACCATGAACAAGTCTTGCTTTGTGTCATGTTTTTTCAAACCAAAGTTGATTTTTTTTTTAATTGAAAAATAAAGTTCAGATCTTGGCACAAATGACAGAAGTGCCTTTGAAAGTAACGAAACAATTTGCCAAAGGGCCATAAGGTGTTCTACATTATCCCTGAATTCCAGTCCATTCAGGAAGTCCTGAACACCACTGCTGTTCTGAAGGGAATCTGTTACACAGTTTGTTGCTCACAGTGGTAATCCCAATTGTAGTTTGAAAAAAAGGTTCTGTACCTCTTACATTGTGCTGGCTGTTAGTTAACTTATTCGTACTGGAAAGTTATCTCTCAGGTGGCAAATATTTCAAACAGTGTGAACAAGCTTAGTCCTAATCCATTCCATAAGAGAAACATGCAGATCATAGGAGACTGCCCAAATTCACCTTCCTCTGAAGCCTTGGCTCTCAAGCTGCTCTGAAATGGCAAGCAATGAAAACATCACTCTTTTTAATGTTCAGCATACTGTCAAGGCTCCTTACTTCTTAAATTGTCTCATTATTAAGACAACTGTTTATATTGGTCCTGTGATTTGGGTTAGCACTCTAGCCCTCTCTGCACAGATGGATTTCCTAATGACTGCTCCAAGTTTCTCCTTTTTTTTTTTTCCTTTTCTGTATTCCTGAAGGTCCCTGGTAGTTTATGGTTTTTCTTTTGAACAGAAATTCCCTTTGTCTGAGATCTTTTCTTTGCTTTCCTGATTTTTGATGTTCCCCAGCCTGGAAATCGTGTGTACAACTCTGTCATTGACTACAGTTTTGTCTGCATCGCTGTTTGGAGTCTGAGGTTACCTTTAAACTTGGGTCTCCTATAACTGCTACCTCTCACCACTGCTTTCTGTAGCCCACTTTATAGCTGTGCACAAACACACTCCCTTGCACACCATACACTTTGGTCCACAGCACGGCCACAGCAGTGTGGCTTCTGGCAGCTCATGTACCCTGGCACTTCCCTCCTCCAAACTTGCCTGGACCCATCTTTTTTCCCCTCTGAGCTGCAGCACATTTCCAATTAGTAGTCTCAATGGGGAGTAGTTTCAAAACTTTGGGCCCACTGATTTATGCTCTCTACTTCTAAAAGGGTGTATCACGATGATACAAAACCACCAACTAGTAGTTCCCCCTCATCCTCATTTCTCTTTTTGCCTTTTGGTCATTAGCTTCTTGTCTCTGATTATCTGTTCCTTTTGGAGTATCTTTCTCTAATTGTCTCTTGCAGTTAAATCTGTGGCATTTAGGACTAGTGTGGCATGGTCTGTAGCTTATTTGTGGTGCTCTTTTTTTAGCTGTTCTAGACTGCGAAAAATATTCCTCCAATTTCTTGATTATAATTCACCTGAATACCTCAAATTCTGGAGAGAGACTGGAGTAGTAGCCTGTGGTAATAACATCATTTCTGTCACTGAAAACAAACCCAATAAATTCCATTCAAACATTTTCAAGTGTTGGGTTGGGATTTAAAGTAAGGATAGTAAACTATCCTCTTATTTGATGATTGTTTTATTTCTGTGTCTTACATGGTTCTATTTGTATCTTTAAATGAATACACATGTGTTTATACAAACAAAATTAGAGAACTAGTTCTTCTTATTAAACTTCAAACATCTCTTCTTTCATCCTTTCTCTTGATCCCTCTTCCCAATTCACATATTTTGGTTTAGTCATAATCTACTTTGCAGGTTTCTTTCAGAAATCAGCAGATGCCTTACCTAGGGAGACTCTTCTGTTTTTCAGCTAATGCACATGTGCACATTTGCTTCTTTGTGTGTCTCTGTTAATTATCATGACTGGGTTTCATGATCCTGGTTTGTCTCTCCTTTGATGTAATTTCCATCCCCTTCTCTTCACTCAATACACAGGAACGTCCTGGGCATTTGGTGGTTAGAGGTCAGTGCAGAATAACTGGAAACACTTTTCACTGCAGTTAACCCAGTGATCTTCCTTGTCATAGTTCAGTGGATGTTACAGGAGCTCTCTGGCTTCCAGGTTTGCTAATTCCTTCTCTGAAGGCTATAAGTGCTGATAAAACCCTGCATTTCCCTGAGCTGCACGTAGAAATTGTTTTTCTTATTTTCTTTTAACTTCAAATTATTTCCTAGATATGCATTTAATTGGAAAAAATAAACTTGACTGCTGGACAGTGTCTGGTCCTTCATCTGCATCTTTCATCTTCTGGATTATTCTTCAAAGTTACTTGTTGATGCCAAAGTTCTCTGCAGTGAGAACTTGGGGGTACAGAGAGAGGAGAGATGTCATGGAGAAAAGGGTAAGATGTGACCCTGAAGAACTTACTGGAGACACCAAAGAATGAACAGGATAAAGTTCTGCCTTCTTTTTGTAGGTGGCAGCCTGGGCACTAACAGAACAAACCTCAAGTAACAGTCCTGGTAATGCACTGGGGAATTTAATCTGGGGTTTAGTCATAAAGAATGTAAGGACCACTGCCAGAAGATTCAGTTTTTAATCTTGTTCTTTTCTCCAACCTAGTTTAGCCACTGAAGGGCTGATCCAGACAGTCTTTCAGTGTCATGTCAGAGATTACTAGCAGATGTTAAGAGATACACAGTGAACCTGTGACAGGTAAATTCCCTGTGTCGCACTTAACATAGGATTCCTTTTGGCCTACTTGAGCCATTTAAACTCAAGTCTTCTAGACTCTTACTGTAACGCTTTTCTCTCTCTTTTAATTAGCTTTGATTTAACACCTAAGTACTAGGTGGCTGAAGTCATAAATCCCTCTTATGTGGACAATCCCACAAACTGGACAATTTATAGTAAGAAATAGTTTTGTCTCTTAACAAAACTTTTGAGCATCCCACCTTCTCACAACTTATGCCTATGAAAACTAACTTTTGGCATGGAGCAATTGGAATCTTTCCTTCTGGAAAGGAATTTGGCAGATACTGAGAGGAGACTTGTGAAAGTACTTCCATATTTTCCTGGCAGTATTGAAGAGAACTTGTAGAGGATGGAATCTTCCATGCTGCTCCTTGTAGTTGCTGCCAAGGTGCTGGTGGTAGGCATACTGCTAGATGAACTTGAGCAAAAAAATTCCCGTATTCATAGTCTCATTTGAAAATATAATTTGAGAAAGATGGCCCTTTCTGACAAAGGAAAACCACAAGACCACAAGGTCTGATACAACTGCATAAATCTGATCTATTAACTAGAAAGCTCAATTGAAAATTTAAATACTTGTGGTGTAAGTGAAAAATAAGAGGAAGCAAGTTGCTGTGAAAATAGGTTGTTTGCTAGTAGGAGAGTTAGCCATTTGTAACGTTGGTATGAACTGCATTTCCCTTATATTAAAATCTGTCACACCTATTCATAACCTGTGCCTGGCCCACAGACTGTGTAAACAAGGGTACATACGTGTCAGTGATCTGATTGTTGCCAGTATGAGGCAGAGAGTACTCTAAGAAGCAGAAAACACAAAAGCTGTATGCGTCTGAAACCTGCTCTCCATGAGCAGGCCCTCAAAGGGCCCTGTCAAAGTACATCAGTTTATGACTTTTCTGTTACATGCGAAGCAGCCGAATATCACTGTGGAAGCCAGGCGCTTGCTGCGCTAGTACTGCCTGCTCTGTTCCCTGGAGATCTGGCATGGCCCTTAATATCTCTGCCACACGGTGGATTATAAAGAATGCACCACCGACAAATAAACTTACGAATGCCATTAAAAAGAAAAATGCAGGAAGGAAGGAAGGAAGGATGCATTTTCATACAGATTAGTCAAAAAGATCTCAGAAGTAATTTTCTGTGATGTTTAGGAAAGCTGGTGGAGTATATCCTTGTCATTAGAAAATCACCAGCAGTAGATTTAAATTGATGGGTTTGTTCCAACTTTCAATGTGTTGGAAGACTGAAGAGAGTTCACGAGTTGTAGGAGATGTTCATGTAAGGGTTACTGTTGCAGTCTCTATAGAATAAGATGGACTTAAGACAACCTTTTATTCCATGAAATGTTGTCCTTTTGAACTGTATTTATATTGTTCTTTAATCAAACTTAATACAATTCTTCCATTGTTTTGCTCAAGATTTTAGTCAGGATCCAGTGGATCACTGGATTTTCCCTCTTACTCTTTTTAAACACCAAGAAATCACTTGCTTTCTGCACTGCATGAGATGCTTTCAGTGTTCTGAGACATTCTGTAACGTGTTTTGACACAGGTAACACCAGCCATTTTTGACTTTTGGGTTCAAGCTGTCTGGAGCTCTTGATTTTTAAATTGTTTGTGTCTGAAGAGGCAGAGCTCTTACATTCTTGTATGGCATACTTGTACTATACTTCTTGGTGTGGGTTTGTGTTTTTTGGGTTTTTTGTTTTTTGGGGTTTTTTTTTGGTTTTTTTTTTTGTATCAATTAGTAGATCTACTGTTAATGGAATGATTTCAAACTAAAAAAGCCTAGATTTAGACTAGATATAAGGATGACATTTTTTTACAGTGAGGATGGTGAAACACTGGAAAAGGTCACTCAAAGGGGTGGTAGATGCCCCACTTCTAACACATTCAAGGCCAGGCTGGTCAGGGTTCTGAGAACCTCATCTAGTTGAAGACATCCCTGCTCATTGCAGGGGTGTTGGGTTAGATGACCTTTAAAGGTCCCTTTCAGCCCAACCTATTCTATGAATCTTTAGATTCATCATTATTGAGAACTGCATGATTTCTGTTTAGTAAATGTCTGTGTCTTTATTCCTCCTTGTGTTTTGTGCTACTTAATATTGAGCTGTTTGCATTCAATTCCTGCAGGACTGAGGCAGCAGTGGTGTAAGAAAGAGCATCAGCAATTAATCTCTTCTCTTCTCTTACGCAGCCTATCCTTCCTAAGCAGATTTATAATCTCATAGCAGCTTCCCTCACACCTCACGGGTTCTGGAAAGGTGTGTATCCAGGAGCTAATTACAGACAGAGATACACCAGTTGCTGGTTCACTGGATATCTGTTCATAATTTGATACTTCTAACCTGGTTGAATGACCTCAGATTCTCTTTCCTTCTTTATTAGAGAACATCCTTTCACTTCTTTTATTTCTGTGCCCTGGTTATTTTATTGCTCTTTTATACCCTTGTGGTTATCTAATTTATATCACTGTCATATGAGAATAAAAGCATCAACCATAACTTCTTGAAATCAGTTGAGGAAGTTTGTGCATATGTCAGCAAAGAAAAGGGTGAGAGGTTAATAAAAAACTTTGGTAGATTTGATAGTGCTTCCAGCCATTACATGTGTGTTTGAATAGATACTAGAATTGTGTTGGTCACTGAGGTGCACCAAAACACCAGATCACTACAAGCTGTTCGACAGGGAAATGAATGTTGATTCTTGACTTGAAGGATGAATGTTAAATCCTGCTCTGCAGCAAGCCACCAAAAAACCTTTAAAGTGACCTGGAGTGGTTTGGCAGCACCCATTATACTTTGTGACAGCAATGTTGCAAAACCAGCTAGAGTTTACCTGGAAGCAGTTGAATTAGCAGAAAGGCCTTGAAAGGAGGAGACAACAAAAGAGTGCATGTTAACATATCTAAGCATGTTCAGTCTTAGGCTATCCATAGCCAGAATTCCATGAAGATGTTCAGGCAGCACAGGAGAGCTTTGATGTGATGGATTAAAGAAAAAAATAAAGTGATCTTTTTATTATTTTTCACCAAACCTGTGGAACTGGGTAATTCTGACATTAGCAGAGAGGACTGAATGGATGATAGGGTATTATTGTCTGCTTCCTTCTGAGGATAGGTTCTTTAAGCATCAACAGTAGCAAATAGGATTGTAGACCAGACTGAAGAAAGAAAACTGAAAGAAGACCAGACTGAAGACAGAGACTATTGATAGGTGTTTCGTTACGGATAGAAATCTCTATGGATAGATATTGCATATCACTCAAAATCCACGTTACAGGTACTGTAGCAGCATCTACACTTCAGAAAATGAGCATTATGTTGGAAAAGTACTTGCTGAGAATAGAGATTCTTGTTTCCTTAGAGGCATGCTCTAAAAACATCATGTCATGAGGAATGTCCCATTCTGTTCTTCTCCACCCCCAGCCTTGCTGCTCCCTTCCAAAATAAATCTCTGAATGATGGAAGCAAGGAGTTTAAATAGAAGACTTGGAAATAAATTTATTTCCAGTAGTACCCATTTTTGAAGAAAATGGCACTGTAAGTAACACAGAGATCTAATATAGAAGCTCAAGAGAGTATTATATGCAGCTGGACAAACTTTCAAGCATAAAAATGTAATGTGCCTAGCAGTATTAAGTTGCTGAATATTTAATGACTGTATGCATACAATTGTGTGGAAACATAATACAGGATGCAATCAGAAATCTCATACCTTAGCTTCAGTGCTCAATGTATTACCTGAGGAAAAAACAGAAGCTTCTAACTTTTGTCAGTGTAGCTGTTGCCATTACAAGTAAATATCAAGGTTAAAAAATATGTAGCCAATTCAGGAAGCTCCATTAAATTCCTTGAGGTGTTAGCCCATAGTAGGTGTTAGTCTACTTGAAATAAACAGGAAAGAATTCCTTTTATTAGCTGTTACTCCAGTTTATTTGCAACTGAATTGGAGTAACTCCCATTAAAATGCATCTGGGTAAGCTTTAATTTTCATACATGAAATGACACTCAGACTGAAAAAGTTAAGGGCAAAAGTTATTCTCACATTCTTTGGAGGAGTCTTCCTCTACTTCCCTCGTTTTCTCAGGGTGCAGTGATAGGACAGTGGTTAAGAGGCGTGTGAACATGCATATGAGGTTTTGGACCCAGGGTTTTTGTTTATTTTCAGAGCTGCTACTAGTCTATGAATTTGGGTGAGGAATGGAAAGCAATGATTCAACTGTGAGTTGTAGATTTTGGCTCCTTTTAAATGAAGTTCATACTTCCTGTACTGTCCAACTATTACCCAAAGAAGGTGGGAAAGATACATAGTTGATGTTGTCTCCTGTTCACCCCAGCTGAGTAATGTTTTTCTAACATTCACTGCTGCTGGTCTCACTATGGGCTTTTTTGAAAGTGTGATTGACATTGAGCTTCTCTGTGGAAATATAGGCCAAATTTTGAAAGGTGAATGCCAGAGTACTGTGGGCTTTTTGTTTTAAAATGTGTTCTAAAACTCTGGCTAATGTAGCCAAAAGCATGTGTCTTACAAGAGAATTAGATCACACTGGCTATTTCTAGAATGAAGAAGTCACTTGGATGTCTGATTTAACAGGGTCACTGAATCCCTGAGCAAGTGGAAGCCCATCCCAGTCCTGATATTTTTAATTTTATTTCTATTTTTAAAAGAAAACATATAGTTATTAGGAAGAAGGACTCCTTTTCATGATTCTTTGGTCCTAATGAGCAGAAAAGTATCTCCAGTTCACTTTTGGATGGCTGGGAGGCAAAGACACTCATCTTTGGCTCTATATATTGTAACAGTTCAATCTGGAAACACAGGGATTCATCTCAGACTGCCCAGAGAGAATTCAACTCTGTCACACATCCATGACTGGCAGCCATTTAGTGAACTGCTCTCTAGAGGTACTTTTCACAGTCTCTCTACAGGAGCCCCTAGACAGACCACGTAGTTTGGACAGTTCTGCATTTAGAGAGGGTAGTCTCATTTTACAACTAGTTTTTGTTTATTAAAAAGCTGCTGTGTTGTTTGTCTCATCTGCGCCAGAGCTTCCAAGATGGCAAAGCAAAACCCCCTCCAAATCTAAGGCTCGTTCTTTCTCCTTTAACCTTGAATGAAGGAAACTTCCTTGTTCATTAATCTACCAAATATGTAGAGTGTGGGCATGGTTGAAATGGTGGGAAATAATGCTGTTCATAGTTCCCGCTGCTCAAATGAGAACTGGATGGGGCTTTTTGAAATTGGTAGGCAGGTGAAGAAGTATTGCTGAGAGCTAGTACTGTGAGTTACCAACCTGTTTCAATAATGACTTTCATTAAATGTCAGGGCTTGTATGCAAAAATCAGAAGTAAGACTACTGGAGTAACAATAGTTTGTGCAACAATGATGTGGTACAAGAAGGAAGCTTGCTGCACTCTCTTAAAAGGTCTTTAAGGATTTGAAGTCAGTCTGGAGTGTCAAGTCAAACAATAGCTGTACCAAGACCACTGTGCTAGATTGGAACTGAGGTACAGCTTCAGATCAAAGGAAAAGAGCCATCACTTTCAATCTCCTGGTAGAGGATTGATGAAAAGCAATTTTGTTGTGTTAACCTTGTGATTTGATTTGATCAGCTGATGCATCCATTTGATGATTTCAGAATTTGATTATTTAAGACCTCACCATTAACCTATTTAATGACTGATCCAAATACTTTGTGACTTAGACTTGGTTATAGTTGGATTTTAATTTAAAGAATTTAAGCCATTTTTGGCCTAGTTATATGTTGGCTTGTTCTTGATATTTCCTTGCTAATTTTCAGAAAGAAAATCTATGCAGAGTGCAGGGATCTATGTTTTGTATATTCCTTGTTCTTTTAAACTCAGAAGCCTTGAGGGGAAAAAATGTAATTTAGCTGTGGTATTTGAAAGATATTTGGCTCTCTTTAATTGAAATTCTTTGTTCCCACATATTGCACAATGCTTCAAGCAGCAGCAAAATAATACCCTGTAAGTTGCAGTTTGCTCATTAGAAGACCCAAAATTAACTAACAACAGGCAATTATCTACAAACTGCTAGTTGCTCATTTTGGCAAATCTCTTCAATGCATCAGTTCACATGGACAAAACCAGATCCTTACTGTACTGTGAACTGAGTTAGCAGAAATGTGTATATAAATATCAAAAGAAAAAGCATTTACAACCCCCCCCCAACATTTAGCTCCACTGAAATAACATGATATTGTTCAAAATTACTCAATCTAATTTGTTGATCTGGTGATCTTGTTAGAGGTTAAAAGCTTTTCTATTTAACAGGCTTCCTCAGTGAAAGCTAATCCTGAAACAGTTTGAGTGAATGCAGTGTGCTAAGGAGCTAGAACAGAGGGAGACAGACAGACAGACAGGACCAGAGAGGAATAATGTCAAACCGTGGGTGGGAATCAGGACTGCATTTCAGTAGAGAGGTAAAAGGCTCCTACAGATGAAGGGCTGTTCTGCAGGAAGCAGAAATATGTGAAATATCTAAATGCAGGCCAGGAGGACACCTTGACTCTCTGTTGCTTGAGAGTATCCGGATCTCTTGAAAAACATTGGCGTGTCAATGACGCTGAAGCAGCCTTGCCAGCCCGATTTCTTTGTGGCTTTTTGTCTGGGTTGGTGTTCACGCCAGACTACTTGGATTTAGGTAATGGCAGCGTAACCTGCCAAGGTAAGGAGTCAAGTGTATGACTTCCTGACACCGGATTCACTTAGGCAGCCAAGCATGCTGCAAAAACAGAAGATTATAGGACCAATTTGCTCCCTTGGATTATGGACTCCAGCAAAAGAAATTAAGTACTAACCATGCAGTGTGCTTTCTACACTGATTTTTTTGAGGTAATGACACTGGGGTCATCCTTCCTTGCTACTCTAACTCAGTTATTAGGTTAATTTCTAAAGAAAGGGCAGAGTTAGGTTCTAACACAAATAATATTTCCCATGGATGTCACGCTGGTGGCATGACATGGTGCTTAGGTAAGATTTGTTTTAGGATATTTGCTCATCTCTTCATAAAAGCTGCCAGTCCAACTGGTTGTTTGTTGATCTGCCTCTTTCTTCCCAGTCAGAAGTAGCCATGTTACTCAGAATGGCAGAAGACACTTTGTTTTTGCCTTGTCTCCTCTGCTGATTCACAGAACAGAGCTCATGAGCTGGGTGGGAGAGGACATCTTTTTGAGAAAACACAGGATACCGGATTGACTTTATTTTTCATTTCTTTTGCAACACTTGCTACCTTGCCCTGGAAAAACCAAAAACCTACAACAACAAAACCCCAAAAAGGTAATTGAGAAATAAAGCTTTTAAGGATTTCCTAGCTTGCTTGAGGGTTTTTGATTCTAGTACATAAACAGTGGGTTTTCACAGACAGATTCTGGGTAAGGTAGCTAAAGTGGTTGTTGAGTATATATAGATAGTAGAGTGACTTTAAAACCACACTTAAGAAAGACAAATAAAAGCAATCAATTAAAAGCATTATGCTTCAGGGAATGTGGGCAAAACAAGGGCTGCCCTTTTCAGGAGGGGGAGAGAGCTGCTTGGCCTGTCAGACATGTGATGGACATTAGCAGCAGGAATTACAGACAGTGCCCTGAAGAAAGAATCAAATTGACTTTTGAAGAAGGGGCCAAAATGTATATCCTTTCCTTTAACAAAAATAACCATTCTTTTCCACCAAGGGATCAAGCAGTTTGGTGGCTTTTTCTATTCATGGCCTAGACCAAAATTTCATGACTGAGTGTAAAATTGGGAGACATTTTCTCACACAATTTAGGGGAGAGTATCCTGCATATTCCTTCTTGTTTTGTATTCCTGCGGGAGCATTTTCCGTACAGAATGTCGGGTAGATTCTGAATGTCTCTGGTCATGATTTCACTTTAGAAGCGAAATGCGATTTGTACCTGGGACAGCTGTACTTTGCAGGCAGATGATTTTTCCTAAAGATTCCTGGTAATCATTTATCTCTTTCTCAGGATTAAGGTAAAGTAACCCAGGCAAGAGCAAGTCTGTCACTCTTCAAAAGTTTGTACTGTCATCAGAACTCCTCTTTCCCCCTGCACAGTTTTTCTGGACATGCTATTCATGTTCCTGCTTCATTTCTTACATTTAGAAGTATCTGGACAAGTCTTTGGCAAAGGCTTTTGGTTTGGTTAGGTTTTTTTGTTGTTGGATGTACTGTTTCATATAAAGAAGTGTTGCAGTCTTTGGCCATTTGAGAAGAGCAGGTAAGTTCTTTGGAACAGACAGCAGCAAGGGATGAGGAGAGTATGCAGTAGAAAATCAGTTATTCTCTCTGCCTTGTGTGTTTACAACTTCTGAAATAAGTATTTGCAACAAAAACTATAGTGTACTATATTTTTCACTTATCGGTAGTTATAATAAAGTGGTGGATGGGGCTTCTGAGCAAAATAATTCTGAGGTAGTCCATATATTATGGTAAAAGACAAATGAGAACATAAAGAAGTAGCTTTGCCTTACAACTAAAAGTTGTGTTTGGTGGTCTCCAGAAGGTGCCATATCTAGTCTTTTGCTTGGAAGTAACGGCACAACTTGTGAGAGCTCAGTACTCACTTTGGGAGCCCAGTGGTGCATTCTCAAAACAATGGGCACTACCTAAACATGATAGCTTATTTCTCCAAATTCCTATAAGAAAACTCAACACATTTTATTATTTCTATCCTAGCTTAAGTATTTATTCCTCTTCGTGCATCTTTATTTGCTGTGACATTTCTTCATTGTCTTATGTCTGAGAATCCGAGCTGGGATTTTCCTTTAATCTACACTGAATAGAGCCTGGTCCTATTTATCTGTGTCACCTGTGTGGAATGTAATAATGGTCAGAGCTTCTGTCCATACCTAAACTGTTAATAATCAATGGAAGAGCTGAAAATGGGACCTAGTTCTTCAGATGTTTGAGGGTTTCTCTTCCCCTCCTGAATTTCACAAAAGATGTTTCAGTCAACTCTAAGAAACCACGGCCTCATACAGCTTGAAAAGAGGTGGCCAGCAGCCAACTTTCAAATAAACACTCTACACTCTTTCATTAAAAGAAAACATTATCATAATATTAAATTACAAGTCAAATGCTGAAGGTATCTTTCCTTGTGTACAAGATATTATCCTTTGAAGTCAGAACCCAGAATGACTTTCACATAAGGGTGACCAAGTAGGGAAAAGGGAAAAAGTAAATAAAACAATAACGTTGGTTGTTTTTCACATTCCTCTCCTGGTTATAGAAACACACGTGTTTGTGTGTTTCCAAAACCAATTTTTTTCCTCTTTCCCTGAATTTAAACATCTCTTATTCTTTATTCGTTGTCAGTGATATGTCACCTTTCTATTGTGCCTCTCCATATTGACCAAAAAAAACCCCAAAAAAACAACTGACATTGCAGCTCTACCTTTGTGAAACATTTTGAAGTCAGATATTCTATTCAAACTCTTGCTGATGCAGTTGCAAGAAAGAATAGGAAGCTTGCCAGTGAATCCAGCTGAGATAAAGGAGAAATTTCATGAAAGAGCTGAAAAAAAGCCAATTTTTGTCCTGATCCTAGATAACAAACTTTTTAGTTGAAAGAAACTGCTAACAACTAGTCCTACTGTTTCTTGCTATTTTTCTTCCTTTTAAAACAATGCAAATGAAACTTCTCTTTCATGGAGTAACATAGTTGCACTTTGTAGAATGCAGAACAGGATGGCCAGGATGGGAAGTCAGGCAAGTGACCTGGCAAAGCAGAATGCGAGTCTGCCTCATTCTACTTTTGTGCCAACAACTTCCTTTGGATATTATGATGACACAGTTTCTTGTGCCCTGACCCCTTCCAGCTCAGCTGGGGCTTTATCTCCTGCTGATAGAGCTTTTCTTTGTCCACTGCTGACTGACTGTCTTGGTCACCATCTATCACTATGTATTTAAGACTATAGATACTATTAAAAAAAAAAACCCAAAACTCAAAAATCTCTTTTGTCCTTGAGTTTACTTTGGATTTTTTTGTTCTGAACTTTGATGAATAGATTCCTGACATTTGTTCTTCATGCAAATTACAGAGCTGCTACACATTAAGGCTACCATTGATGGTCTCTGGGAAACTCCAATGTTCAGTTCTGCTAGTTGGGTGACTAGGTGACTTTCTAGGTAGACTTGCTTTCCTGTTTTCTCAGCATGTTAGTGTTTGAGCTGTTTCCCAGTTTATTTGTCTTTAGATATAAAGACATGGAGCACAAGCAGTAACAGTTGCATTCTCCTCTTTTTGTGAGTATGAATTGGTAAGGGATGAATGATATATTGCAATAACTATCAGAACATACAACTTCCTATTTGTCCATCTCACTTAGCTTGATATATTTTAAACTTCTCTTTCAAAATAATTAACCCAAATTAGTCAAAATTATTGTTATTAAAATGCAGTTTACAGTGTTTTGCTGTGTTATTACTGTGAAACTTAACATCAGAAGAAACATTAATAGTAGTAACTTGGTAATGCAGGTACCATTTGTGAAAGGGTCTGTGCTAGTATCAGGCCTAGGACAACCCAGAATATTTTGCTTCTAGCAAATGTCTCTTGTTCTACCCTCTGGGCTCTGTACGAAGTGCTGATGACTCCTCTGGACACTTCTTTTTTTTTTCCCAACAGGAGCATTTGCAATGTTAGAACAAGAGATTTGAGCATCATTCTTACATTTTCATTTCCAGGTTAGTACTTCAAATCACACATTGTGCTGCTGATATCAGACTGCATTTCAACACTGGGAGGACAATAACTGGGAGCTTTTCTTTCTGCAAGAGTTTCTGCCTTCTGTACAGAGGTTTTTTGTGTACTAGTACATTAGAAGTAGCTGTGTAGCTGGAAGCATCCTTGATTAATAATGGTTTATTATACAAGCATCCTTGATTAATAATGGTTTAAGCATTTTCACAGAATCAGAAGGTTGGAAAAGGCCATTAAAATCATCAAGTCCAACTGTTCCTGTCCTCTCCTAAACCATATCCCTAGGCAATTTTTATAGGAAAAAAAAATCAAATAGCTGTTGTCACTGCATCTTCCCAGTCCCATCATTAACTACTCTGCTGAAGTTGTGTATGTGGGTGGGTTGTTTGTTTTTAAAGTTGCTTTTGGGGTGAGAGAGATTTCTTTTTCATAGATTTATTTAGATTTTCCTAATCCCTTGCTCCTCCTTAGGTTGAGATGAATGTCATCTCCGGGGCAGCCTCAGGACAAATCTTGCTCTTGTAGTAGAAGCAACTCACCAGCAGGCTCTTTCTGTATTTTCTCTTTCTATAGGGTTGCAGAACTCCTTCTTCTTCTTCTCTCTTTGTTTTTCATTAAAAGGAAGCTGAGAGCAGAGCCAGTTTTAAATAGAAAAAGTAAAGGCAAGGATAACCTAATCTTATTAAAGCAGTCAATCATTACTAAGGGTGTAAAAACAAAAGGAGTTAGAGAAGTTCACATCCACTGCTAGAGAAGTTACATCTTCTATTGATTCAACAAGGAGGATTTTGTGATTTAGAAGAGAAAATACAGTATTCCCAATAGCAGGAAATAAAAACAGTGTTCTTAAGAATTGGTATGGTCAAATTAAATGGGCACTTACTCTTTATAAATGACATTATGTATATTAGACTGTCCTTTTTGGTTAAACATGATTTTTTTTCTTGGCTTAAAACATGCTCCTTTATGCTTTCCTTAAAGTCTTTTTTTCTGCTGCATTTCTTACTGTCACATCTTGGAAACAAGATGTGTATATTGATCTGTTTGGTTTGCATATCCTGTATTTAATAATGAGAAAACACTAAGATAAAAAATAGATGTGAAATATTTTACTTGTTCCATTGCTGGTCAGACCATTGTGCAAATGGCTTTGTGTTCGTGAATATTATATTGGTGTGTGAGGACACGGTGTGCAACTGTGCATGTTTTCTTCAAGACAAAACCATGTTGAGAAGCACTTTGGATGCAGTTTGTGCACAGG
Source organism: Heliornis fulica (assembly GCA_013399135.1). NCBI lineage: Eukaryota > Metazoa > Chordata > Aves > Gruiformes > Heliornithidae > Heliornis > Heliornis fulica. The sequence continues at coordinate 719,455 of VXBZ01011316.1, read as the reverse complement.
GCTTTGAGTATGAGCATGGAAACAGTCTGGGCACATGCAAGTTTTTAGGCAGTACTCTTTTCCTACCAGTATCCTCTCGGTGTCACAGAAGTCACTGGCAGTCATGCTCTCTTCAGCAGAGAGTGGATGTTAGTATGATTTAATGATTATTTAATGATTAAAATTTTAATGATTTTAAGTCTGGAGATTACATTGTTTCTGACATGAAATTGGAAGCTGATGGAATTATCTGCCATGTATGGATTGGTTTCCAATCGCTCAGTAATCACCCAAGGGATTCATATAGGGGCTGACTATTGGAGGAAAGTTTGTAGCACTGGGAGTATTGATATGAAAACACTAACCAAGTATTTGTGCCATACTTTCCCTTTGTTTTGCTTAAAGCACCATCCCTAAGAGATTGATCTGTGTTGTTATACACAGTGACTCAGAGGGTTAATAGCAGAGTGGGAATGGGAGCCCTGCTTATGACTGTGTCTCCACTAGACACAGTGTTGTGGCATGGACCCTCTGTTCCTATCTGGGAGGAGTTATGAGAGAAAGGTGTTTATCTAATAAAGCTGGTTTTAGTGATGTGTGGAGCATACTTATAGCTGACTGACTTAATGCTGCTATGCAAGGGTTAAGTTCTCAAAGGGAAATCCTTAGATGATGAAGAGCTGTTGGCACTCATCCTTGTGTCAAAAGTAGATCAAAGAAAAAAGAAGTGCAGGAAATGTGCCTTTGTGCTTGGATAGCCTCTGTGAGCAGAGCAGACCCCGAGGGATTCTCGGAGCAGTGCTTATGCTTAGAGCATTCCTAAGGCTCTTCCTGGTAAAACAAGGATGGAAAAGAACATTAAGTAACCTCGAGAGCTCAAGGATAGCTTAAAATCACTTTTGCCCTCCACTTACTTTGTGTGAAATCAAGTAATTGAAAATAATTCTCTTTTTTACTAAATAAAATACTGTGGGATCGATTCCATATCATTGTAATAATTCAATCAACACCTGGATATGAAAATTACATTTCTTTCACTTTCTTGCTGGCACACAATTTCTCTTTTGCTGCAAAATGTTGCACTGCCATGCCATGGAAGCTGAAGGGCAGAGTCACAGAACTCCGGCCACACAAAGTGCAGAGGCACCCAGAAGCTGGTAGCAGAGTATCTCCTAGAGAGCAGCTGTCTGGCTGTTTCCTATTGCTCTTTTTGCCTCATTTTATTGGTGGCTCTGAGCCTTTCACAAAGGGGATTTTTCTTGTAACTTAGCACAGGAGTTTGTGGAAAATTAAATATCCTGTCTCAAGGGTAACTGATTTTGGAAATCTTGTTTAGTATTTAATCATGATGAAGACTCAAAATCCTAAAATTTCACCAACCAAATTGTTCCAAATTTATGTTTGGCTTAATCAAAATGAGTCATTCAGTATGGCAAACATTCTGTTTTGAAAGCATTAAGTATTTCCCATCGGCTTGGTATTACACCATTTTACTGCATCAATGCATCTGTCTCAGAGCAGACTACAGAGTAAAGAAGACATAGTTCAAACTTAACAAAATGCTGTAAGAGTTTCTGCATGCATACTTGGAAGATATTAGTATTTCCCATTAAGTAATGGAACTGGCATTTTCATATAAAACATGCAATGAGAAAATAGTCACTGCTGAGTATTTTACAGGCATCAGCAGCGAGCGAGGCAACGGGTAGTCTTTTGAGGGACCCCTTCTCTTCCACTTTCTAATTCTCTCTGCTTCTACAGAGCTGCATTGTATCTTCCTTCACCTTCCCTCGTGACCAATGTATGTGTGAATTCACACATACATATCTCCTTTTAAGCTGCTAGTGGAAAACCTTATAATGAGTGCTGTTTTGATGGAATAAAACAATTATGTTTCTTCCTCTAAATTTATGCACAAGGAAACAAAAGTGCTGTTCCCTTGGAAGGCAAAATGTATTTCCATCATACATTCCTTGGTGGTTCTTTGGAGCTGCTTGAAAACCTCTATTAAGAGTGGGACACATCCCTTTTACTTTGATTCATCTCAGAGTTATACTTCTAATATAAGCAAGTCATCCAAACTATGTTCCTTCTGGGATGATGGCTCTTTGGCAGTTTGTTTTGGAAGACATTTTTTGGGGTGCAATTTCACATCCCTTTCCTCTAATGACAAAAACAGCTTAAAAGATTTACATCCCTCCTCTCTCTCAAGCTTGTTATCCTTCTGGTTGTGCCAATGTGTGGCTGAACTGTAAACTAGATTGAAAATATTAGAAGCTTCCCCTAGGTCTGACAGCTAATAGAAGCTGGATCCAAGATGGACCTGCTGCTGACCAAGGCCAAGCCAATCAGCAATGATGGTAGCACCTTTGGGATAACATATTTAAGAGGGAAAGAAACACCAAACAGCAGCTTTTTGCCACCTAACAGAGGAGTAAGAAGATGTGAGAAACTTTCCAGACACCAAGGTCAATGCAGAATGAGAAGGTGTTCCAGGACCTGGAGCAGGGATTCCTCTGCAGCCTATGGAGTAGACCATGGTGAAGCAGCCTGTCCCCTTGCAGCTCATGGAAGATAGTGTGGAGCAGAGATTCCACCTGCAGCTCATGAAGGACTCTCAAGTCACTGAGTAGGTTGAGACGTGTGAAGGAGGCTGTGACCCTATGGGAAGTCCATGTTGGAGCAAGCTCCTGTCAGGATCTGCAGCCTGTGGAGCAGGTTTGCTGTGGGGGGGAATTATGACCCCGAGAGGGACCCACCTTGGAGCAGTCTGGTCCTGAAGGTCTGAACCCCTTGGAAGAGACTCATGCTGGAGCAGTTAGTGAAAAACTGCAGCCCGTAGGAGAGACTCACACTGGAGAAGATTGTGGAGGACTGTCTCTTGTGAGAAGGGCCCCCATGCTGGAGCAGGGGAAGAGTGTGAGGATTGCTCCCCCTGAGGAAGAAAGAGTGGCAGAGACAGTGTGTGATGAACTGTCTGTAGCCCCCATTTCCCACCCCTTTATGCACCCCCCCTCCATGCCTCTTAGGGGTAAGAGGTAGAGAAATCAGGAGTTAAATTGAGCCTGGGAAGAAGGGAAGTGGATGGTGGTGGCAGGGGGGAGGTCTTTTAAGATTTAGTTTTATTTCTCATTATCATACTCTGTTTTGACTGGGTAATAACTGAATTGATTTTTTTCTGAGTCTGTTTTGCATGTGATGATAGCTGGTGAGTGATCTCTCCCTGCCATTATCTCGACATGTAAGCCTTTTCTTATATTTCCCTTTTTTGTCTCCCCTATCCACTTGAGAATGGGGAGTGATAGAGTGGCTTTGGTGGACACTTGACCTCTAGCCAGCGTCAACAACCGCATTGAACACTTGTCTTTTTTGTTTGTTTGTTTTGGCTTTTTTTTTTTTGTTTTGTTTCCACTTTTGTTTTGGCCAGTTTTTACAAACCCAAGAAGAACCATATTCCTTATGAGAAAAACATTGTTCTGTCTCTCAGTTAATTTTAAATGTTTCTTTTCCCATTAACGTGAATGAAGGAGCCAAGGTAGAAAGTGTACCAGATTAAGTTCAGAATTTGGAATTCTGCTGTCCCCAATATATACATGATATAAACAGCAAACACATTTTTCATATGCCATCTCTCCAGGAATGGTCAACTTTCAGATGTAAGGCTGTAGCTCTGACCAGTGAAGTTCTACCAAGAAAATGAGAAGTTTTTTATATGGACACATTGTCCTTACTCAGAATGAAATCAGTACAACCTGTTTTAGCTGTCAGTATCATGTCTTCATGGAGCTTGCAGAACTGGAGTGCTAGCAGTCCCCTCAGCCTGAACAGAGAAAAGTCTGCAAAGATGATGAGGGGACTGGAGCATATCTTGTCTCAGGAAAGGCTGAAAGAGCTGGGTCTCTTTAGCCTGTAGAAGACTGAGATGGGGTCTTATCAATGCTTATAAAGACCTAAAGGGTGAATGTCTAGAGGAAGGGGCAGGCCTTGTCTTAGTGGTGCCCTGTAACCGGACAAGAGGCAATGGGCACAAACTGAAACATAGGAGGTTCCATCTCAATGTGACACAATATTCATGGGGCACTAGTGCAGGCTTCTCAGAGAGGCTGTGGAGTCTCCTTCTCTGGAGACACTCAAGATCTGCCTGGAGACAATCCTGTGCAACCTTCTCTAGGCAATCCTGCTTTAACAGGGGCTTGGACTAGATGATCTCCAGAGGTCCCTTCCAACCCCTACTGCTCTGTGAATTTGTGAAAAGAAAGTAAGAAGGGGAGCAGAATGGAGCTCTGGTGAATAATGCATCTCAAAGGTCCTTGGAAAGGGTAGCATATGAGGGATTCCTGACAGCTTTAATAGAGGTGAGACACAATGCAAAGCCTAGGCATTACTATCAGTGAGTAATAAGCAGTAAGTATTATAAAAACAGGCATGAATAATGAGCAGCTGTACTATAAAAAGAGAAATCTTTCTATGTTAATGTGACAATATGTACACACATGAGTATGCTCATGTATGCACTACACAATTAGTGGATTAGTAGGATGCTGTAGATAACATTTGTGGATTTCAAGATGTGCTTTTGGCATGCTATTTTTCAACTGTAATTAAAATAGTCATTCAGATCTATTTCAGTAGACCCTTATATACACTGAAAACTGAGTAAGAAATCATTAGCAAGTTGCTGTTCCCAGGCAGTATGCCAAGTTAGGCAAGTGGTATCAAGAGGAGGACCCAAGAATTCCATCTTGCATCTTACCCGATAGGTGGATTTTGTGAGAAAAACGCAGATGGTGTAGGCAAAACTTTTTCTGGATCAGTTCTGTCTAATAGCTGTAGTGCAGGGGTGGAAACCCACCGTGTACTGCGTTTTGTGCCAGAGCTTAAAGAGCCTTTGCTTTTTTAAGTGCAGCATAATGATTTTGTTAGAATCAAAGATCTGAGGCGTGAAAGGAGGAGCATACACCCTACAAAGCACTGGAGAGGATAAAGAGTGGTTGGACAACATGATTCAGGTAATATCACTATCCAGGGACAGAACTGGCCACCGAGTGACCAGAGGAAGGGAGGAAGCAAGAGACAAAGCGGCATTTAGTGTAGCTGTGGCAGCAGGAAGCAGGCATGCTGTGAGCAAGGGGAAAGAGGACTGTAGGAATTTTGTACAACTGGAAATGTCTAGTCATTCTGTACGTCATGGAAACTGCCCATGGTCTGTGGCAATCCAAGTGAGTATCATAACTGGGAGTTGCTCAGTGTCTTGTCAAAAGCTCTTCAGACTGACCTGCTTGCCACCTTTTATGGAAGATTCTTGTCGGCAGGTGGCAATCTGTCTTGTGATTGGGATACCAGGTAGGATTGCAACAGCTGAGTGGGTCCTCTAAGTAAATAAGTAAGGAACTAGCAAGCATAGACCATATTAGCATAAACTACTTGATTTAGTTTTGTAGAATACAACTAATTTTTAGAAACCTTCTAATGCTGCCAAAGAAGAATGTACAAGGTATGTTCTTGGATGCCTTTCATATTCTGCATGTAAAACAATAAAGAAGGGTTTTTGTTGGGTTTATTGGTGGGGTTTTTTAGGGTTTTTTGGGGTTTTTTGTTTGTTTTTTTTTTTAAAGAGCCTGTAAGTATTCTGTTAGCCAGGTATGTTGTTTAAGACTTGAGTCGACAAAATGCACATCTGTGTTCTCTGGGAAAAAGAGGTCTTGTGGTTTGACTGGCCTCCAGCTCACTGAAGGGGAAGCAACCTTCTAGACTTGTTAGGCCAGTCTTATTCGGGTAGTGTTAAATTAGCAACCAAAGCAAATAATAGGAGAGTGTGGAATAAAAATCCCTTGCTTAGCAGAGAGTCAAGGTGTTGAGAATAAAATTAATCAAGGCACCAAAGACTAAAAGAGGAGCTCTTTAATTGTCTACTGCCAATGGGATGAGACCAGCTATAAACAAGTGGCAATGGAATGGAATAACTAGTTTCTAAACCTAAATACTGATATGCTGGCTTTTTTCAGATGAGTAGGGTGTGATTAGAATCAAAGGACACAAGTAGGTTGAGAACAGCACTGCATGGCAAAAATGACATTTCTTCTTTCCCCCGCCATTGAACCAAATGATCTTGAAGGACAAATGATCCATTAATAAATAAATTAAATGATGATGTGCTTGCTGATGGCTGCTGTAGACTGTCAAATCCGACTAAAGTCCTCAGTGAAATACTAACCAGCCTGTTGTGTGTCAGGGGAGGAAAGAAGCTGGTGTGTGTGTGTGCGTGAAGCCTTCAGTCCTAGTGGCTCATTGGAGGTCCCTTGCTGCCAGTATGAGAATTTCCTTGCACGTGTTGATTAGGTGACAATATCTGAACGCAAATTCTCATATGATACATGAGGACAGTTTCTTAGACCTATTCTCTGCAAGTAAAGAGTTGAAGTAAGAACTGAGCTCACAAGTAAGCCCAGGTATTATAGAAGTGGAGGTGAATGTGGCTTGAATACACACTTGAAATGGAATAAAACCTGAAGTTACCTGACATGTACTTCGGACTAGATATTCAAATACATGGACTTTAGTGCCTAAATAACATCTGATCTGCTATATCATGGTACTTCCAGAAGAGGTAAATCTCCCAAAGTTTAGAAAAATGTCACACTAGCTCAGCTGAATAAAAGGCTGTGAACAGAAAAATACAAATAATAAATGGGTTGTTTGTGTAAGTGGCTATAAAGCCACAAACCTACGGGTGAAAGGGGGGACTATGCTGGTATAGAAAATAAGGTGAAAAAAGTATATTGCTTGCAGTAAAAGTAAGTTGTAAAGTCAAAAATTCAGTGGTAGATGAAGAAAGCAAGAGAAAACAAAAAAACAGAAGCAGAATTAGGAACTCTAATGAAGTTTTCCAAGTGCATTAGTAGCAAAAATCGTCTCGTCATTGATACAAATCTGTCATAGATGTGTGTCTTGTCAGTAGCAGAAACAAAAAGAAAAAGAGCTGAAAATGTAAAAGATGAAAGATAAATATTTGTCTTCTAAGGAAAAGCCCAACAACCAAACAATTGAAGATGTTGTGAAAAAAAGTAGTTATTAAAATGCTTAGTGTGTAAAACAACAGGTCAAAACAGTTTGTGTTCAAAAATATTGTAAGAAATAGCTAAGGAACTTTGAGACATCCATGCTCAATTTTTCAGTAAGCGTTAGGATACTGAAGAAATTCTGGAGAACTGGAAGAAAGCTCATATTGCATTTGTATTGAAAAAGGGTAAATAGAATGTGCTGGATAGCTGTATTTAATTACATGTGCTGATATACTCTCTGCTCATATGAGTAAGATATGGTACCTAGTCATATGAAATTTGCTGATACGAATATCAGTCTGAGTAAAAATATCAGAACACTTCATAAATCATCATGCCAATCCAACAGGCTTATTTGAAAAGACTTCTTGTTTCAGTGTCATTTTTTAAATGCATTTACAGGTTATAGTACGGATGTGAGATTCCAACTCCAGTCACAAACTTAGATTGGTAAACCTTGGTATGCACTTTAGCGTGTGCCTGGGCTGTGACAAATCACTCTGTCACATGTAAAGTAAAAGTATAAACAAGAGACTTTGTTGATTAACTTTGCCTTTAAGTGTTCTCTAAGGATATGTTCTGGCTATGCACTATTTCACAGTTTTAGGTGTAAGTCAAAAGGCAACATAAAACTGTACTGATAATCTGCTGGTAACATGAAGATTAAGATAGGAAAAAAATAAGGCAGACTCCATCTCCCCTATGCAACAAACCCAGATATCTCAGAGGGAAATAGTATAGGTACAGATATTCTGGAAGGAAATATGCCAGAGAGTGACTTGATGTCATGGTGAATGATCAACTAAGAGGATTTTCTTTTGGCCATAATGATTGATAAGCTTGTTGCATGGATAAAGAGGGACACCTCAGGAAGGAGCAGAATGGCCATTCTGCATAGCATGACATTAGTGTGCACTGACGTCTGCCTTTCACTAAGAACCCTGAAAAAAATGGAGAAGGCTCTAGGACCCTGAAGTATCTGGCAAAGCCGCATTTTGTCGTGATGCTTTTTTACCATTACTTCCAATGTATCTGGACAGAATACAAGAGTGATGAATTGAGCAAGGGACACAGGGACCAACCAACTAATGAGCAGAGAATAAATGAGTTTAATGGCAAATAGTTGACATTTTCCAGGTGAAAGGTTAATAACTTAAAGTTGTAAATACTCATGAGGGAAAAGATTATTTATTGAGCTGAAAGTGGAAGGTTTAAGAGTAATTGAAAAATACTAGGGTAGATAGTAGACAAAGAGTCTTCTTTTTTTGTCTAGTCTGACTTCTTGTCAGTCAGATCTATTAGTCTGTACATTAGTTTATCTTCTCATAAGAAGCAGTGGAAAATATTAAGTTGCTATTTTGATATCAAATGGGGAAAAAACGCAAGGAGATGCTCTAAAGGAAATTCCTGTTTTGGTGGGAAGATGGCTTGCCTGACTTGGAATTGGTTTCACATCGTGAGTTCTAAAAGTATTTTCTGTAATTTTCTTTTCTTCTGCAAAGTAACAATTCAGGAAAAATTTCCACCCTGCAGGTTTCTGAATGCTTTCTTTCTGTAAGACAGTGAAAGAAATGGAATTACCTTCTGAGTGCTGGAGGCTTCTGGTTTTACTGTGTTTGATTGCAGAAAAAGCAATGGGTTTGTGTTGTGCTGTTAAAAGGTAACATATTTTTGCTGTGACCATCAAGTATTGTTACATTTACTGTTTCTTCCTGATCATTTTATGTTCCTTAATGGCAGACTTAGGTTAAAATCACAGATCTCCTTTCTCTTCATCTTTTATGTCTTTTCATTTCAGTCGTTGAAAATAATAGTTGAAAAGAGGGTTTTTGTTATTAATGTTGAAATTCACATCATACAAGAATTACATACAAACATTGATGAGAGGTTATGATGTGGGTTTAATGGAAGCATCTCTGCAGTTTCAAAGCAAAGTGAGGAAGAGTTTCTGTTAGTGACTCTCTGCAGTAGGTTTTCAGTTCAGTCAGGTTGAATGAGCAAGAGAGAAAAATAATTGAGATGTAAAGTATGAGTGTAGACTTGACTGGAGTGCTACAAAACCACCATCCAGGCCTCATGCATGGATCCATCATCCTTTTCTGCTGAGGCATAGAATCATAGAATGGTTCAGGCTGGAAGGGACCTTAAAGATCTAGTTCCACACCCCCTGCCACAGGCAGGGACACTTCTCGCTAGACCAGTCTGCTCAAGGCCTCAAGTCATAGCCAGAAATTCTTTGCTATGAGGAAATATATGAATGAGGGCATATTTCTGTGGGGACATATGAACAAATTCATACCAAGGTAGGTGAGCAGGGTTATTACCAGGCATTTGAATGAGTCTCTTGGCTTTTCTCCAGAGTTCAGTAGGATGTTGCTGACAGTCTGCACAGTGAATAATGTTATTAGCAGATCAAGTTTTATGCAGAGCTCTTCATGACAGAGGAGTAGTTAAGTTTTAATATATCTCAATACTGAACCAGCAAAGTTCTTTAGACACTTAACGGTACAAAAAACTTCTGTTCCATTTTTGTGTTCACTGTCAGGAGTGGCAATGGATATTTTTTCACATTAAAACAGCAGTTTAATAGTTCAAGTAGCTTACCCCTCTGTTTAGGAAACACAATTTTCCATAGTGAGAAAGAAGAGGAAAATCTCAAAGTTGTTAATGTATTTGAGTGGGGAGAGATAGTACACATAAAATATTTATATTAAATTTTAGTTTTGTCAGGAGGAATGTCTCTAGGAGAACTTCTGTCATGACTGTACTGTTTTGTGGATCTATGATATTCAGGCTGTTTCCAAAATACATGAGCAGCTTGGAGCATGTGAGGAGATGAGTGGGTGGAACAGACTTTACAGGAAGCCCTGAGGGAAATAAGTACTGAGACGATGGTAGTGCTTAACAAAGATCATGAGATACAGAACTGCACATCTCAACAGACACGGAACATAAGTTGGGATAAGCAGACAGAAGTTGTCAAAAGGTCTTATTCTCTTTCCTCACAGAATTTCTTTTGATATGGTGAAACATATTTGTTTGCACTATGTGATTTATTTTAACTTGAATTTTTTTGACAGTTCTATGAAGACATTCCCCATTGTTTTTTCCTAAGGCAAGCCAAGAAAGGCGACCCTTTCATAAGGGTGGCCAAACAAGAAATCATATTCTTTTTTGAGGATTTCATTCCATTTTTGAAGGTACCTTACCTAGCAGACCAGTGTCAGTGTCTTTTATACAGTGCAGAATCTGCTTTTCAAACAGTAATATCCCTATGTATTTGAATACAGAGGGAGGAAAAAAATGTAGTGTTTGACAATTTGTCTGTGGAGACCACAGGTCTGTCACCAGCACAGCATGTGTCTGCTGCAGCGTTATGCTGTGCTGTTCTGAAGTTATCCCTTCCTTGGCACCTAAGGAAGACTGATGGTTGTCTTCAGTACTGTAAGAAAAGATGGAAGAATACAGCACACTCATGCTATGAAATGTTTCACAGCATTTTACTCACTGTGTGATGCACATTGTTACATATATTATAATGAAAATAACTTTAGCAGTTTAAAATTAGACCAGATATTGCTGGAAAACTGAATGTAGTGGTAAATTCTGAACATATGTTCAAGTTTGGGGTCTTTTTTTTGGGGGGAGGCAGTACTTTTACTAGATTCTTCTGTATGTTTTCATAATATTACTGTTCAAATTAGTTCTGTTGAAATTAGTTCTGTTTTGGCTGTTAGCAATAATGCATCTTTTTCTCAGCTGCAATTCATGTGAATAGGATTCCTGTCTTCTCTGACAAGACTTCACATTTTATATTGCTGAATTAATAATCCACATGGCTGAGGCTTGAAAGAGACTCATTCAGAATCTCTCTGTATTTGAACACCTTTTCAAAACAAATATGTTCGGTTTGGTCAACTTGTTTATGATTTCTAGAAAAGACAAGACCAGGAGATATCTTAAGTAAAGATTCCTGCCTGCTTAGTTTGGAACTTGTGTATTTTCACATGCATGGGTTAAATAAATAAGAAATCCTCTGCTGGTGTGAGTCAGATAAAGAGAGATCAGAAGTACTGAGTATTTAATTGGCAGGTGTACTACAATGGATAATAATTTGGGTAAATTTGATTTACTTTGAATATAAAAAATTAGACCCAGAAGACCACCTCAGTTTAAAACCAGCTAATGGCAGCATTCTGGATTTATTATTCACATTAGTGAAAAAGAAAATAATTCCTATGGCCTTTTATATCAATTAAGATTTTCATCTTTTTTTCCAGCACAACCAAACTTTACATCAGGACTGTAAGATATGACCTGAATAAAATTGCACAAATATGGATGTATTGGTGCTGTAATTATGATCAAATGTCCCAGTTACCAATGAAGGTTTTATAGATACAAGAAAGGGATCCCTGAGGAAGAACAGTGCAGGCAGATTAATAAGAAGGGTATTGGAGAGAGTATGTATTAGTAGCTATCAAATACAAGAAATTTATCAGATTTTTCTGAAAATCCCAGCGTTGTTGCCTGGCAGTAAAGGAAATCTGTTCTCTGGATATGTGTGCAGTGATGCAAAGGTCTCACTGGTGTTACTTTCAGGTGAGGTATTCTTGCGCGGTGAAGATGAGATGACTTATGCAAGTCCTCCCAAAGGATTGCTAATACATCTGTGCCACATACGGTATATAAAGCGTGTATTTTACAGTCAAGCTCTTCTTCTAATTGAATCATAGAATGGTTTGGGTCAGGAGGGGACTTTAAAGAGCATCTAGTGCAACCACCCTACCTTGGGTGAGGACATCTTTCTCCAGACCAGATTGCTGAGGCCCTGTCCTACCTGAATGCTGTAGGTGTGTAGTTGGTGGCAGACGGCTAGTTGTCCTGTAGCTGCAACACGGGCAGTACCCTCCTTACAGTGTACCCCTGCTGTACTGTCCTGGTGATGTTTCAAACCAGCCCTACCCCTTCCCAGAAACAGAAGTACAACAAAATAGGGTGAGTGTAATGAAACAGGGCCTTGTTAAATACGTGCTCGTGTTTAACATTATGGGAGCAAAGTTTTATATAGAGACATCAAACTTTTCCCTGTTCTTTATGTTTTGTTACAGTTGCTGTCTCCTGTTCGGGATCACATGAAGAAAACTCTTCTTCACCAAATCCACCTCAGAAGCTCTCCCTGATAAAAAATGGGGTGGTGTCATTTCATCAGCCTTCTAAACCAGGTACTGCAAGTTCTCTTACTCACATCCCCCTTATTTCTACTTCAAAGTCTAGGTGCAAAACAGATACTGGGAGTAGCAAGGACCCCTTAACAGAAAGCTGTGCCACTGGCTTTCTGACTGGAAATGGAGCAATAATTCAGAAAGGCCAAGGAAAATAAACCAACAAAAAACACATCAGAAAAAAAAAAGACAAGAAAAAAAGGAAAGTAGAAGAATAATGTTCTCCATCAGCACACTGAAATCCACCAGATTTGGGCTTGGGAGTCGTTGAAATAAAAGCTAATTAGTGGAGTGGCCTTCCAGCAACTATAGAAAAAAACTACTTTTCTTTATACTAAATGAAGTTGTTTTTTCATCTGAAAAAAAAATAATTCAGGCATTGTAAAAGCCCAGTGAGCTTGGCAAAATGCTGGTCAGATGAATTTGACCTTACCACACTGCCAGGATAGATGAAACAACCACTAAACTTTATATATACCTAAGAGAAATGAACCTGTTATTATTGGTGGAGGGGAAAGTTGGAAATTGAAGTGATGCCTTTTCATTTATTGAAATAATTACAGCATCACTGAGGTTGGACCAAACCTATTCAGATCAAGCAGTCCAGCCTGTCCCCAGCTCAAGTAGTCAGCTCAAGCAGGTTGCCTATGACCGTGTCCAGGCAGCTTTTGAATATCTCCACAGATGGAGGCTGCACAACTTCTCTGGGTAACCTCTTCCAGTGTTTGACCACTCATGGTAAAAAGTTGTTTTTTAGGTAGGCTTTATACAGCTCGGAGTGTATGAGAATGAGGTGCTTTTGAAGGAGAAAATTGTGCACGCTTATTTGACCTGTGAACCACTTTGTTATGTAGGACATGTTCTGATAATTAAGTCAGTGTTGCTACAGCCCTTGCTGCTGCAAGTTGGGGTATTGGTAAGAGTTAATTAAATTATTTTGTCATAAACAGTAGTTTCAAGTAACCTATTTAGAAAAGGAAAGGATATTTTTTCTTTCCTCTCTTTGCTCTCTAGCATTGCCATATCATTGTGAGAGAAATGGCTTTCTGGGTTTTATGACCAACTAGATTTTTACCCGATAAAAACATTGCTACTACTGAAAATAAGTCTGTGGGTACTGAATCAAATTGTCAAAATTTACTACATTGGGAACAGCACAGCCTGCCTGGATCAGGCTTCTGCTTTGTCTCACTGCTTTGTTCTACTGAGAACCCTAAAGCTATTTTACTGGATCATGAAACCATAGCCTGAAGCTGTACACAGACATCTTTCCTGAGATCCAGCAGAGATAGGGAGGTGGCTGGTGTCCTCCTTCACTGCTGGAAGCTGGCATTGCAGATACGCACATGTGTGTGCGATTTGCCAGCTCACCTGCTTTCTGTTTAACAGCGATGGGATGAACAGTGCGGTGCAGTCCTTTGCTAAGCTGTATGGATTCGATGAGGTAGGCTCAGAGGTTATTCAGGTGGTTGGCAGGTGCAGTAGGTTGAGAGAGGCAGGAACCCCGAGGTGGATCGGGGGGAACATGCAGAGAGCTGGAGGAGGATGTGTGTTCTGGAGGGAGTTCACAGCCTGTCCCATGCCACAGTGATGTCCAACTGTAACATCCGTGTTTCTCTCATCTCTGCACAATGGATGTTCTTTTATAAAATAAAGTTGCAATTAACTTCAAAAATTAAGAAAATTGTGTCTACTTCAGCTGTTGCACTCAAGAGATGCTTCCATTCCTTCTTTTTCTGAAAGTTTAGATAAAGTATAATCAACCTTCTGGAGGCTCTTGTGTTTTTATTTCTGCCCCAACTGTGTTGCCTTGTTATACCAAAACCTTAATTCTGTTCTTTTTAGCTGTCTTTTCTTGTACCCAGGAATAAGGCTACGGAAGGGATACCACTGTGTCATTCATGTTTGCAAGGTTGGAATACCCTCTGAAAGTCAGGATCCCAAATACCATACCAATGTCTAGTCTCATATTATTTCTCATATGGCCTAGGGCTTCTCCAGTTATTACTGTAATATTATTATTGCTACTGAAAATAAATATTATGCAAGTTAGTATTAGCTTACCATATCTATTCAGCCCCACTCTGTGTGGGAGAGCTTTGTGCTGCTAACATCCCTTCAGGGAGTTTATATTAGATTGACGAGAGAATAGTGAATTAGTTCTTGTCTGGTTTATAACATGCTGATTATGAAAAATACAGGCCCGGATGATCTAGTGTTCAGAGTGATGTGAATGGACTCTGGAGTTTGTTAAGAGGGTATTCTTGGACATCCTGCTGCAGGAAAGCAAAACTCCTTAAAAAAAAAAGACAAATTATGTGAAGCTTGCATTGTTTAGCTCTTCTGGTTGAGACCCTGTCAAGTTCTTTCTATGGTGGGGAGACGGTTGACCGTAGAGTTGCACTTGTTCCTCTCTGGTAAAATGCTAAATCCACACAGTTTCAGTATCCTCACTGCACTAGGTGTTATTTAGGTATTTTTGGGCTAGACTTCCTACTGATGTAAATTTGCTGTTGATACCAGTGAGAGGATACTGATTTACTCCTGCCAAGAATAAGCAAGGTTGTTTTTCTTTCTGACATGTTCCTTCACCCGCCCTGGGAGATGCTCTGCTGTCACTGTCCAAGAAAACTCTATTTTTTTTTTCTCTCCCCTTCAACTCTTCCATTTCTTTGGAGAAACAGCCCCATACTCTCTACTTCTGCTCACTCATGAGCCTGCATTGCCCCATACCCCTTGATCTGAGGAAGGCCTCAATGAAATCTTTGGTTTCTCATCACAGAAATCTCTTGTATCATCGGCTCAAGCTGTTCCTGGGTGACATCTACAGACAATCTTGGAAAACCGGACTGGGTGTTATCTTCAGTTGGTGTCCTGGCATCCCAAGAGACACAGCAGCTTCTTCTGGATAACAGTTCCTCACATGGAGATGTTGAAGGTAGGCAGTTACAGCTCCCCTCGAACGGACATCTGCTTTCTCCCAGCTCAGGTAGCAGCTGTGGGTGGCAGTTGAGGCCTCAGGCACTTGTCACTAAAAAAACTGCCATACGCTCATAAGCACGCTGTCAGTGCCTAGGAGTCACTAAGAGCCACAGAACATATGTGTACTGCCTGAGTTGTTTATGTGTGTACCTGTAGGTAGCCAGCCCCTTTTGTATACCTGTCTGTATCTTCCTGCTTTAGGATAAGTTACATGTGCTTACGGAGACTGTTTTTGTCTTAGCCATGGCTGGCTCCACATGTCTGCTGTCTTATGAAGTCACTGGCTAATGTTTTGTTGGATGTCTTTGCTTTGTTTAGTTTCTTCTCTTCTCATTGCTTCTATCACTTCTTTACTTATTTCCCTTATTTTTACTTTATTCTCCTTTCTCTACTTCCTCATACTTTTGGGTTTTGTGCATAGTCATCTCCTTTCTTCTCATTATTCCTTTCTTCAAACACACTATCCATTTTCCTCTTATTATCTCTCTCCCATCCACACTGTGTGTCTCTTTTTTTTTTCTTTTCTTTTTTTTTTTCCTCACAGGGGATATTTTCCTCCTGAACACCAGTAGGCTCCCAGATAGATGTGAGTTCAGCCTGCATAGCCCCATCCTGCCTGGGAGCTTGGATTCTTGCTTGCTGGAACTGGCCATATATTCACAGGATGCTGTTCCTCTCCTCCAGAGGTTCACAGTTGAAATCAGATATGTGGAGACAAACAGAAATATTATAATTTCTCTGAGAGTTGGCCATGAGGAGGATGACGGGTAAGACAATCAATTTGTAGCTGTTTAGACTTTGAATTACAGGGTAGGATGGATTCCATCCAGGCCAGACTTTATCAGTGTCCTCTTCCTTATTGCGATTTTTTCTGCTTCTACAGGAGAAAATGAAGGTAGAACTGTCAGGGCTCAAGTGTGTGAAGCTTCCTGAAAGGATGTCTGTAACAGACCCGGGGTTTGGGCATCCCCTTAGCAAAGAATGCACTTGTTTAGGACTCAGTCTTCTTCCCTCATGTTTGGAAGGGTCAGGAGTGGTTGAACCTCTGGTGCTAGGACTGGAGCTGTAAAATGCAGTCAGCTCAAAGACTGCCTTGCCAACACAGCTGATAGCTCTAGGCATTCAAGGGGTCCTATCATTGTTATATGGGTCACATTTCTCATTCTAAGGTGGGTTAACTTTACCTCTTTTGTAATTTTCTCCTTCTGTCTGCTGAGTTCAGGAGCATCCTTTTTTGCTTCATATGTAGAGTTCAGGGAGGGGAAGAACTAAGGCTAGAGATGAGAAGAGGTGAAGATGAAAAGAGAAAGCATAACAACCCTGGATCTTACCCTGTATTTTCTTTGACCTTCCCAGTGTTTTACTTTTTTTCATGCTTGCGTGTGGCAGAATGCCGTAAGGAGGAGAAATGGGCAAAGGGAATGAAAAGTCCACGTGTCATCTGGTTATGCCATTTTCCATGTGTTTGTTTTTCCTTTTGCTGGAATCTGCCTTGTAAGAACCTGGGTCAGACACACAACACAGCTTTTTATTTCCATCACCTGACTGTCTCCCATGGAGAACTTAAGCAATAGATCCCAGTTGTTTTCTTTTAATTCCTTGGCACTCCCCAGGCTGCCATGACGATCTGTAGCCAAGACTCCTGGTCAGCCAAAGATAGCACAGTTTGAGTAAAAAACATTTATTTACTTTTAGATCCCCACACCCCACCCCTCTGCCCTTTCTCTTTCCTGCTTTTTAGCTATTACTCACTTCCGTCCTGGCTACTACTTCTCTTTCTTGACAATTTCACAAAAGGGATCTGTTGCATTTCCTGGGATCAATTTCTAATGTCCTTTGTTACCTATAACTGCCCTTGCTGCTTTGAGTATTTGACAAGCCTCTGCAATTGCACCCACAGCTCCATTCTCCTGTATAAACTCAGAAAATACCCTTTTGATATGCCTAGCTGCATGAGACAAGGCTTTGATCACAATCACTGCAGCGTCTCTGGAATGGATCGTAGATGTTGTTTAGCAGCTTCTTTGAGCACTGCAAAACAAGATTATAATCTCTCTAGAAGTGCTGGCATTTAGGTTTGTTGGAATGGACTTGGCTTTACTGGAAGTTGTCATAGACATGCATATTACTTAGTGAGTGAAATGAAACACTGCTAAATTCAGAATAAAAAAATCTCTCAAGGTTTTAAAGATGGAAGATGACTGAGTCCCTTCTTATATCTAGGTGGAAAGGAGGGAAGGAACAGAGGCAAAACAGAGCTAGGAACCACAAACACCCTTAATTTTCTTCCTCTTTACAGAGAAATTCTTCAAAATCTCTGCACAATTCCAGAAAAATCTGAGTGTGCAGGTAGGGTAAAACTTATTAACAACACAGTGATTGAGCTGCTGCTTAGTAGGCAGGTAGTTTGAAATGAACATTCTCTCCATGATTAAGTTTTTTAATAAATTAGTTGTTAAGAAGAGAGACCACCCTTAAGTGTTCATGCTTTCTAGGGGCTTTTCTGTGTTAACCAAACACTGCCACACAATTTAGAGCAGAACAAGTAGGATAATGAACAAATGACCTAGAGATAGATGCCTATGTGTAATACATAGTTTAATCATGGACAAGTAATACCAAAGGATTGTCTTGAGATCAGAGTGGAAACTTAAAATACAACAGAATGGACGTGCACCCTTTTCAGGTAATCCAGCACTCCAGAAAATCCTACTTCAACCCCTCAATTCCAGGACCAAGATATACATCATAAATTCCATCTGCACCAGGCCACTTCAGTTAACTGTCCTCTTTCTGGACCTAGAAATCTTCTCATGATAAGGCTTCCTCCTACAGGATCCATGAGCTGCGCAGTCAGATATGTGTCACAGCTTAGATATGTATGTCACAGAATCACGGAATGTTAAGGTTTGGAAGGGATCTTGAATGATCATCTAGTCCAACCTCCCTGCCTGAGCAGGATCACCTAGATTAAATCACACAGGAACCCAAATTTCATGTCATGCATGAGAGAAAGTTCTGTTCTGTCTGTCTCACTAACTACTAGGATTTATCATTAAATTAATAGCTGAACTGCCACTCAGTTTTTTCACCTATGTACCTTATGAAAGAGCGAAGAAACAGATAGACCTTCAGACACCACATCCTCTGAACAAGTAAGGCAAAGTCAGACTATTTATTTTTATAGACTATTTATTTTTATAGACTATTTATTTTTATATACCGTACCTGTAGGGAATGCATGTTCTGAGTTACTACCATGGGAGGGAGAACCACTGAGGGCGTAAAGTGTTTGAAATTCTATATAGGTACCAAAAATATATAAAATTCAATATTTCTCATTATTTCAGTAGAGCTGAAACATCAAGAGCCTGTAGCTTTGCTTTCAAGTGCAAGCTTTCTTTATCTGGCACTTGAAGCTCCCTTCACTTTCTCAGGGTCATGGTTGTTCAGGTCATATCTAATGTCTTTTTTACTTTTCCCTCTTCACCACACAAACCCAGAAACGGTGGCAGCTGAAAATTCTTCTGAGCCCTGTGTGCTTTTGTTTGAATGGTTGCACATCTTTTGTTGACACATGATTTTGCATGTGTTTGTTGTTGACCACAATTATTTCAGTGTTGTCAGCAAAAAAAAAAGAAAAGTTGTTTCAGTAAGGAGCTAGTTTCTTTCAACTCTTAAGTGCTCACACTTCAGTGAAAATAAAAAAGCATCATTTGGTCAGAGATAATCTTTTCCCTCTCTGTGGTCTATAAAAGAAGTTGATTTTGTTCTATTTTCTTTCTGAAACATAAGGCACTGGCAATGATAGTCCTGGTAGGAAATACAGCAAAAGGTCCATGGCCATGTGCACACATGAGTTTTCAGTTAGCCAACCTCACACAACAATTACTGCTTAATTTTTTATGTCTTCACCCCTTTTTTAGGGGTGGTGATGATGGTGCTAAAATGCCCTGCCAGCTTCTGAGACACTTTGAGAAACTTACCATCTTTGGCACTTGTTCTAGTAATGTCCTGGTTATATCCACAGAAGTATTTAACTTCTACTATGGTACATGGAAACATATCCATATATCTAATCTGAATGTCTAGAAACAGGTATGCACACTTGGGTTTCACAGATCAGGTGTCCAACTGCGTAAGCCTTTGAACGGGGGTAGTCTGGTAAGCATCCTCAGAAAATGCCTGATACGCGCTGACAACTGTGAGCACAGCCGTTTCTGTTAAAAAATGCAGCTGGGAAAGGGGAGGCTGGCCAGCTCATATATAAGACTATGATTTTTAAACACTAATCTGGGAGATTAGTGTCTGGGGTGACATGTCACCCCAAAATACACGGGGACAAATAAGAACTGTCTAACTGGTTGGTGAAGGCACGAGGAGTAGGCATGTGTTCTCCCATGGCTAGAACTGGATGTTTGTGAAGACCTGCAGGCAGTAACCTCACAAATATAGAGAAGTAACATAAAGGTTCTAATTTGTATGTTCACTGATTGAGCCTGGAAGCATTTAGCGTACATACCCTTGTGCAACCCCTGTAGGGAGTCCCCCTAACTCAGAAAAGGCTTCAGCTTTCCTGTTCAGCTTAACTGATTTTTTCACTCTGAATGAATAAATTGTTGCTCTTAATATTAAAACAGCCTTGCATAAAGTTAATGATCAGTTGGTTACCTTTGTTGGATATGGAAATGTGTGACATTGAAAAGATTGGTAAGGATGAGAGGAAAACTTTTGCTCAGTAGAGGAGATTGAGCGGTTAATGGAAACCAAAAGTTGAGAAAACAAATCAAAAGTTGAAATTCCCTGTTTGCAGGGTGAATCTTGAAATCTTTTACCTTAAACATCAGGTTGTTTGCAACTCCAAACTTTATATCTATGCAAATTTCTCAATATTATGTCAGACTCTGATAGCATTTCCATACATAAAGATCAATTTTAACATCTCTGTTTAGAAGTAGAGTAATATTACCCTGTTACTTGAGATCTTGTTTGACATAAAATCAATAGTAAAGGTATCGCCAAGCTTGGCTTATCTGGAAGCCCACCACAATGATCCATCTTCTGCTAGATCAACAATGGGCTTTGTTCCTGATTCCATTAAGAAAATTAAATTGGCTCTGAGGAGCCCCTGTTTGGATAGTGGGACCAAGTAAAGAAGGTGCAATTATTTACAGCATTAGAAATCTTGCTGCAGTAGGATCTTGGGGGGAGGCATTCTCTGAAGGGAATACCTTGATGATTATGAGACTCCATACACAGAATTATTCTGGGTGATGCAAAGCAACTTGTCATTTTTACTGTCTCTGGATGTTTGCCAGCTTTTCCTGTGGTGTTATAAATGACACTAAATTTCAGTACTAGAGATATTTCAGTGCAGAACTAGAATCTTTCATGGGGCCTTAGGGCTCTGACTCAGAAGAGCTGCCAGTTCCCACAAGTAGTGGTTTAAGATAGTGGCCTTGCTCTTCTACCAGATGCCACAGTTTTCCCAGCAGAGATAGCAGAATAGACAGTGTGTCTTTCTCCGTTGTGATGTTTCAGAGGTTGGTTTATTGACTTAGATCATCAGTGGTTTTCATTTATTTTGATATACCAGGCTATAAACAGCAAGTTCCAAAGTGTCTGTTGGGGTGCAGCACCTGAACTAGTCACTGTTTTAGCTGTGGGGCAGTAATCTTTTTAGCTGCTACCGTGAAATGTAATGCTGGTTGTGAATCAGAGACTGTGTGCTACAGGTTCCTGCACTTAAGGATGTGATAATTCTGCGGTACTGTGATGTCTCAGCTGTGGGGTTGGTTGTTACTTGGTGAGGATACTAGAACTATGTCTGTTTAGAAGGTCTAGTATGCTTAATATGTAAATTCAAAAGATTTAAAAGACTGTCCTTACCTTCAGTAGCTCATTGAACCAATTTGATTAAAGCCAATTTATTTTTGTGGCCAAAGGGATGCAATGGAGAGATGAACAAAGCTCTATCATGTAGCAGAAATGATTCAGTTCTGAGTCAGTGCTGGATGCTCTTGGATGTTGTGCCACAGTGTTGCTGAGGGAATGTATTTATAAGTGTATTTCTAAGATATATTTATGGGGGCTGTACATTCCTGAAGCACACAAAATGAAAGCAAAGAACTCCTCCTCCTTTATTGGGCAGTGGAGATGATGCAGGTTCAGGGCAGCAGATTTCTGGAGCTGAATTAAATGATATTGAACATATATGATAGGACAGGAAACAGGAAAAATAGGATCATCTTGATAAGAGGAGCTCAACTTCAGCTGAATTTTTATGTGGGAATTTATGTTTGTGTACAATGGTGAAAGTGGAAGTTGGGGGATGCCATAGAAAGGATATTAAGAAACTCTCAGCAGAAGAAGGTACATAGCTGGTTTGTGGAGGAAAGAATGAGTTGGGTAACTAATCAGTGGCAAGCAAAAGCAGAGAGGGTGGTAAAAATAGAAGTTGCTTTGGATTTTTCACCAGTTAGAAATTAGGTGGTCTATGATTTTTTGCATTGTACCCTGTAGGGATAGGATTGTTGTGCAGGAGTTGCCACTGATGTGTTTCTGGTACAGGACAAGGTCTAGATGATCAATTTATGGCAGCTGGAGGCATTTTACAAATTAAAAGTAATACTAAGAGCAGAGCCTGAACAACACATCTTAGTGCTGTGGTCTGGCCTCCTTATCACCCCACTGGCACTGAGTCACTCATCCAAGGTGTCCCGGGCAGCATCAGTATCACGTAGGGTATGAGTAAATTCATCCCTGTCTGGTAACTCTTTTCAGAAAAGAGCTCAGAGCAAGGATTCCTTTGTTACTATCCTGGCTGCAGCTTCTTTAAAAAATACTAACATATAGCCTTAAATCTATTTTAGCATAAGGTAGAAGGACAGTTTTTGGGAATGAAAATAAGGATTAAAAATAAAGATTTAAAAAGAAAATATCCTTCAGAATCCTGATGGATTTTTAATGATGCCTGCATACCCCAACTTCAATCAGCCTAAGTACTTTAAAAATTGCCATTTGGTATTTCTCTCTACATTTTAATGCCTAACAACTGTCTTTACAATCAGAGTCTTTGGGACCATCTTTCTTTCTCTGAACTGCTGCAAGTGCTGTGCAGTTGAGAAACTTTTGCTGTGTAGGGGCTATGGCATTTGTTCTCTGGCAAAATGTAAACTGCCAGAGTGATCTTCAGTTTCTGGAACACCTCTTCTCTCCTCCTTGCGTTGTGGGTGCAGTCTGGCTTGTTAAGATGGGATATTAGCACACATAAAATGGTTCTCACACTTGACACAACTGAAAACACATTCAGGGATGGACATTTACTTTTAGAACATACAATGTCAATGCTTCCTCGAAGGGATCCACAGACTTTTGCAGCTGCTTGGTTGCTCTGTACTTGCAGAAGTAAACAGGCAACCATATGTGTGGAAAGCACATATGGTGGGGAGGGTTGGGGAAGGGTGTCTGTCCAAATTGGTGATAATTTAAGCCCTGTTTTAACTTAAGAATAATTGGGAATGGTTGGGCATTTTAATCATAGGCAATAGGATCTGCTGCACAGATAACTGACAATGACCTTGTTAGGCTGAACATCGCTTTTTAAAGACCTGATGTAACGTTGGAGTTAGCATTCATTGATGTGTTCCCCCTGTAAATGCTATTTTTTTACTGTGCAGAATCTTTATGCAAGAGACTCCATGGATTCCAGTGTGCTCTGTGTGTGTCTTCATTGTGTTCTAGGATGAAATGGAAATACCTGATGGCCCAGATTGGCCAAATAGAAAGACCTTTTAAAATCAGCCTGCTGTATTCAAACTGTGGAACAAAAGATGTTGGAGTACTGGCAGTGGGCTCCTTGCGACTCAGGAACTGCTTTCATGGTATGTTGTAATACCTTCAAGTTTGGAATAAGCAAATACACTCAGAAAAGAGAGCAGCATCTTCACCAGAATCGATAGGTGCGATCAGGGATTCAGTCAGATGGAGGTAAATGAAAACTAAGTCTCCTATGGGGTTTCTGGCAGTGTGTACCTGTCAAGTGTCAGATTTGCACATGTTTTACATGTGTGCACACCTGTCTATGTGCTCTAAAGGCGGGTTGAAGCTCAGAATTCTGGATCTGATTCAAGTGATCTCTCTGCTTTTCAGATTTGCTTTGCTTGAACTTTCTGTGGGAATACAGCAGAACTTATTCTGCATTGCCCCCCCGCCCGCCCTTTCCCCCCATGTCAGGAATGGAAAGAAGCATTTTCCTAGATTAGTTTTTCTTTTTTGAATAATCAAGAACAAAACACTATCCTGTGTCACCAAAGCCTTTTCCATAATGGGGCTTTTATCTTGCAAATCTATGAAGAAAAGCAACATCGATCTGCACTCCATGGAGTCTGTTTGCTACTGTCAGGCTTCTGTCTAAAATGAAAATAATTTGAATGTAATTATTTTCTCCAAAGTACTGAACACTCAGCTGAGAAATCCTCAGCTTTACCTGGCACTTACTGTCCTGTTGTGAATGTCATTCAAATGAACCTCAGTAGCTGTGCAGAACCTTGCTAATGTCATTTAGGCTTCTCGGAAGTACAAGACTCTGTCAGCATAGGCAGCCTGTGGGTTGGAGACATAATCATCTTCACTTTCTGGTTTCCATGCATTAATATAATGCTATTGCCTCCATTTTGCAGACACTGTAGAAATAGCTTGAAATGTAAATGCAAAAAGCTTCCAATGTAAAAAGAGTGTACCAGTTTTACAGAGCTGTTTTTTAATATATCATGAAGATGGTTATGATCATATTACAGATTTAATTTTGTTGCAGTCATTAATCTTTTGATTTAACAAATATGATATTTTGAATTCAATGTTTTTTTGACAGTCATGGAGTTCTGAGGCGATACATACAGCCTGAAGCACTATGCTAAACACTTCCAAACAGTCCCTAAATAGGCTGATGCAGGTACCCAGTACAGCAAAGTGCCACAAAGAAATACTGTTTCAGACTGTGCACCTGGATTTCTGCAGAGATGTCCTTTTCTTTTGCTTCTGGAATTGGTAACAAACCCACTGGAATGTCTCTGCAGAGATCCGCTAGAGGAGATCTACACAACCCTGCAGGTCCATAACCGACCTGTGCCCACAGGCCCATCCACAGGGCAGGCTGGGTGCATTAAGAATCACGCTTTTGGGCAACGTCAGCCTTAAAAATTGTGTTCAGCCAGGTTGCTAGTTACCTGTGCAGTCAGCCAGGTGCTCCCAGAGTGTAGCTGACTGGGCTAGCTAGCATGCATGAGTTAAGTTCCGGCACGGTCTGCCAGCTTGCTGGAGATGCAGCTCTCTCACAGGCTGGATGCCACAAAGTCAGCACAGAAACGTGTCAGCACCTTGAGGGTTAGTTAAACCTCAGCATGAAAAGAGCATAGCAAAGGGTCTGTCAGGAACAGAGCTAAGTGGGCACCTCCTTTTGCAGCAGCAGAGCGTCATGCAGCTTGGCACAGCTGCCTGGCAGGTGCTCAGTCCTGACTGCAGAACTGAGGAGCACACCACACTAAGAAACCATAAGGTTGGTTGTGTAAAAAGTAAACAAAACCAAAAGGTTATGTAAAGATAGCACAAACTCAGCAGAGGACAGTGCACGAGATAGAAAGGACCGATAAATCCGGTCTCCATGAGAGCTGAGGTGATCTGCAGGAATCTCATGCTGCATAGAAACTTCCATGGTAAAAAGCAGAGGTGAGCATCACTTAGAACCCAGGGGACAGCTGATACATGTGAAGGGTCTCACACACACTCTGCTGACTCATCTCTGGGCCTCTTTCTCTTTTTTTTCCTTTAGATAAAGAAAACCAAGATTTTTATGTATATGACAAAGGTTCCACCTTCCCCTGCCTTCATGGAGGCTGTGTCAGTCACCTACAAATCTGTGAATTCATCAGCGATTGCTCTGCCAAAGAACAGGAAGGAGTGAGGTGTGGTGAGTATGTGGCACAGCACTTCGTGGGAACTTTCACCCATTAGGAAAAATAATTTAGAATGGAAAATAAGTTAAATTGATTACATCTCCGGATTAATTCAGTATTTTGCCTCCTGAATTAATTTAACCTATTTGCATTAATTGGATACCAAGATTCTCTTTGAAAATTCATCCTGTATAGGATAAAATGAATTTGGGTTTCTTCATTTAGTCTTTTGGGGTTTTTAAAATATTGTGGTGAGGAGCTCAATGACCTGCCTTTCATAGTTGCTGCTACTTCAGAGAAAGGCAAAACCTTATTTACGTGTCTTGACGGGGTGAGAAATTCCTTCTGGACCAAAGGTCTGATCCTCCCATCAGTGTAAGGTGCTGATCATCTTCCTAGTGCCAGATCAGTCATAAATCTGCCCTTCCAGGATCCTGGTTCAGAGCTCGTCTCATATATCATGACAGAGAAATCCCCTGACTCAATATATCTGATCCTAGGAAGCATCATTAAGCTTTGTTGCAGGTACAGCGGTGGAGATCTCAAATAATCTATTTATTGGCATTGTTTTTAGCTGAAACACAGAAAACTTTTTGAAGCCTGTAATTTCATATAGAGCAAGGCCTTTACAAACATTTGACAGTGATTTGCTGTTCTTTAAATTATGGGAGCTGCAATTTTGCACATCTAGAGCAGGACAGAACAGCAGAGCCTCAACATCTCCAGAAGAGAAGTGTTGGCTTTCTAATGGAAATAAAAAAATGAGACCAATTGTTATTTTGACATTGAAAAATTATGTAGCATTAGTTGTGTAGCTTAGATAACCACAGTGAGTTTGAACTTTTTCTGCTGTTTATGTTCTTAAGTAATCAAGTTCCTCCTGTTTTTCTACTTTTTCTTATTCTCCATCACAGACAGTTTCCCAGAGGGCTCACACTGCTCTTTTGAAGAGGGTCCATGTGGCTGGAAACTCAATGAAACTGCAGGAATTCCTTGGTCCATTCGAGGCTTTACTGAAATGATTCCAGATGACGCATTTGTAGGGTCTACCTTGCAGGCCACTGGAGGTGGGTTCCTCATAGTTCTCTCTCACTCCCTCTCTCTGTATGAATGTCTATGTACATTTACAATAGCCTTGAATAGGGTTAAATTTTTTGTCACCATTGTCAAATCAACTTTATCATTATCTATAACAATTTGAAATGTTGCTAAAATTAACTTTTGAACATGATTCAGAACTTTATATGAAACAAATCCTGAAACAAATTTAACCTGAAACTATAAGAAATTAGGATTATTCTTCAACTTAAAAAATCATGTAATTAATTCATTTTTACTTATATACACTTCTTTCCTCCTTCCTCCTCTTATGAGCTGTGCAATTGCAGGGTACTTCAGCATCAACATGATATATCCATCAACATAATGCATCACCAAGTAAAAGCTGCTCAACAGAACTAGGCAGCTTGTAGAAACAAACCTGTCTGAAAACCTTACCAGGCTCTGTTAGTGGGTTAGGAAGAGCATCACATGTAAGTGTATCCCAAGACCAAGTGATCATACACATTGTGAGCTGTAGAATACTACAATAAAACATCAGATGTTTCCCAAAACTGTCAGCTTAGTGAATAAGAGGAGGGTAGCCAGACCGTTGCCTGTTCAGATTGAAAGTCAGAAGTGCTAAGCACAGGTTAGTTTCGCCTCACAGATACCTGTGAAAAAGAAGAGTGTCTGTATAAGTGTCCTGCTTGTCTCTCGAGAGCTTGTACAAACTGTCCGTGGGAACAAGGACTACAAATAAGCTCTTCCAGCCCAGTGTTTGTCTCAGCAAGTGTTACTGATGCTGATGGTGTAAGAGTTAGGGCTCGTTGGGAGCAAACTGTAGGTTGGTGTGAGCCCCTGTGTGGGAACATACTTGAGTGGTGTCTGAGGTTTACACACTCGTGTTCCGTGAAGGGGTTTGGGATGTGGACTTTGATTCTGCTGTCATCTACCAGAGTGCTTATTATATTCAGCTTAACTGCCTCACTAATAGATCTCCTCTAGAGCCACATCTGTTATTGTGCTTCAGCACAATGTTAAAATATTTCAAGAGAGAATAGAAATGAAAGAAATGAAGAATGAAAACACTGTCTTGTATAATTCCCTTGTCTGTTCACAGGACACTTCCTCTATCTGCGAGCAGACAGCAACCAGACGAGCGGTGTGGCCAAGGCTTACAGTTCCAGCTTGCCAGCCAGTATGGCCACTGCAGGCTACCAGGTATATCATGCCATCTTAGCCCCTCAGTGGAGTTAATCATCAGCCTGTAGGTACTGTTTTCACCACAGGCTCATTCTTGTGTACCTCTGCACACTCTACGACACACTGGAAAGCAGAAGAGCTGGCTTTATCACCTAGCTACCTATTTGCTGAACACTGGGAAGGAAATGTGAGGTACACCCCCAGTAAGTGAAAGCCAGAGCCCCAAATCAGCTCCTCGGTATGGGAAACTTCCCAGCCTAGCTGTACTGAGCATTCCTCTGAAGGGGAAGGGGACACAGCCCCTGAATTGTGTGAGGTGGCCTTGGTTTGTAGGAAAGGGAGAGAGTATTTTCTAGGCAGTTGAGACATTCAGTGTGCCTGCTGCTGAGAATTCTCTTCCTAAATTCTGCTACAATTTTGTGGGTTACAAAACTGACCAAGTCAGGACCATGATGTTAGTAGGCATTGCATTGTCTAGGAATAGATGAAGATGATAAACTTTTGTTCATGTTGTTCAGAAATCTGAGAAGGTAAGGGTAGGCATGGTATCTCGGCATGGATAAAATCACACAAGTCTTCAGCCCAGATCCCTGCAAAGAATAAGGGGGGCTATGAGATGTTGGAATTAAAAATATTAAACAACACTGCACTCATAACACTTAGGAAAATTAAGCTGCAAGTTGGAGCTGGAGTACAGCCCTCCTAGGGGAAAACAGAAAGCTTTGATGCCTTCTAATTAGAGCTGGCAAAAGAAATACAGTGCAGGTGCCAAAAATGTAACTTCAGCATTTATATTTATTTATAAATCCAGGTCAGGGTGGCTGGGTAGTTCCAACAAAACAAAATGAGCTTGGAGCTAGGCTCACAAAACCAGAAGGAGAAGAAGCAGTAAGTGATAGTTACAGTGTTCAGGTTGCAGGAGGAGATCTGGACCCGTTCTCTCCTCCACTGGCGAGGATTTGAAGCCACATTTTTAGGAGCAAGAAACTTCCTATAGTTGATCTTTGCAGTGTGTGTGTGTGCTCCCTTTGGTGCTGGTGCTCTCTGTAATGCAGAGCAGCTGAGTTATCAAAGCAGTTCCCCATGGCAAAGTAGAAAAAGTTGCCCCGAAAGAAAGACGAACAAGTCCTGCCTCAAAATATTCTGTGGCCTGGTGCTCAGGTTGTTCCCCTGTCATACGGGTGCTGTGGTCCAGGTGGTGCCTGTGACTTAGAGCAAGCGTGTGGGTTGAGGTTTGTGGCCTCTAGAGCATAATTCCTCATCTCAAGGGCATCTGGGGCAGGACCACTCTCCCTCTCTCTTTTGAGCCATGTATAGTGCCTGGGGATTGATTGAGCCGTATCGGTGCAGCACAGTAACCTGGGTGGTTACAGTAGGAATCCTTAAGAGTTTTAAGCTGTGGTTCAAACCTTTTAAGATGATGAGAATACTGAAGAATAATATGTTCAGGATTGTTTTTCTGTGATAACCTAACTCTAGTAGAAGCATTTAATAATAAAACATTTATTGAGCATTCCACTGCTTTACTACTTTTCGTACCTGAGGGAGGTAACACCCAGGTGGTGTCCGAGGCCATGAGTGTTGTCAGTGGTTGTAGACTAACTGCCCAACAGAAGTGTTAGTCAGGGTCTCCACCAAGAAATTTCTGTGCTAGGAACAGCAGTGGGTCACACACAAGCAATGGGCTCTTAGTGGTGTGCGTGACTGAAGTTTGATGCAGGTTCAAAGGTTTGGTGTCTCAACCCCCAGGGAGGGCACAAGTTAATGCTTTTCCCTTTTAATCACAGATTTCCATTCTTTTTTTTTTTCTTCCTCTTCTACAGGTCCAATTCGCAGTGCATGTTTTTGGCAGCTACAATGGTACTGTCTCCTTCTCTGTCAGTGAAGATATCAAGGGAGCTCCAAAAACCTTGCCAATGTGGGAAAGAGCAGGAAGTTGGAGTGACCACTGGTTTCTCATCACCTTACCAATGCCAGTGCTTCAGAACTGGTGAGAGCTCCAGTGGCGGCATCCAGGGTTATCCCTGGAGATTTCCTAAATTGCTACTGTCTTTGTTGTGAAGCATCACTTGCTATCCTGCCTTCTTCCTGCATCGTTATCCATTGTAAAAATTACAGGAGTACTGAATCTGTCCTGTGTCTGTGTCTTCATGCACACACGGAGCTTAGCTCAGCACAGCCCATACTGTGTGTCAGCACTCAGAAGCAGCCTCAAACAGTGCTTAGTTATTGGGAATAGCAAGTGTCTGTATCAGAAACATTTTACTGATGGGAGAGAGCCGGTGTACTCGCAGTGGTAAAGTGTTCCTAGTAGGGAAACAGCTGTATTAGCCTGGCTTCACATTGTGCTCCCATGGTAACACCAGTCAGGCTGAGTCAAATGAGTGGTAAAGCCAGGGTTTGGCCAAGTCTCTGGTCTAGGGTCTGTATGAGTGCAGCTTTGGCAACTAGAGATTGTTCATTGCCACACCACTGATGCAACAATGTCAGGAAAAGAGCATTGCCCAAATCAGCCTTGCACTAAAGTTTTCACAGTTTTAGATGTGAAAATACAGCATGAGGTTGGTTTTTAAATGAAGTCAGTATGAAAGATTCAAAGAATTTCATCCCAGTTTGGTTTAATCAGGTATTTCTGCTCCTCAGGCAACACCATTCAATCTCAAGCCATGTAGCTGGTGTTGGCAGCTGGTTATTTTGCACAACACAAATGATTTTTTTAATAGCTCCAGACCGTTTTTTTTCCAGTTCCTCATCAAGGGATATTTCACTTGACACTTTAAGAAAGAAAAAGATCTCAAAGTCTATGCAGTGAGTATTATAAAAATAAAAAATATCTACCTAATACTGGAAATAAATAATGTGCAAAAACATCATGGATTAGAAGGTGTGAGGGGACTCCTTTTAACTTGAAATATTCTCTGCAATGTTAGGGTAAAAGGCTTGGGGATTTGGGTCTGGAAGTAATGGTAGTGCAAAACCAAGCTGCAGTAAATTTCATGGAGACAATGTTGTTCCACCCTCTCTCTACTTAAATTTCATTACTACCTTTGGTCTCAGCGTTATCCTATATTCACCATATGCACTTGTGTTATGGTGACACAAGTCACCTGCTTGGGATAAGTTTGCATCCTGCTGGGATAAGTTTGCATCCCAGCAGCGTATTTAATATTCTTGTCTGACACTGTCTGGAGCCCTGTGCATTAGCATCTGCTTAGTTTTGCATATGTAAACTATAACCATTGGATTTGTCCAGAATCACTTTTTTCCTTATTTTCATATACTTGGTATCTCTTTCTTCTTCTCCAACTTCCATTAGTGAACCCATTTTATCTGTCTCCTGCTTCTGGTCATAATTTCCCTTCTCTGAACTCCTCCCTGCTTCTTGTTTCCATCTCCCTTCCAGCAGATGCATCTGTGTGCTGAGTCTTTTTCATTAAATCTGACTCTCTTCCTTGCACTTTCATTCTCTTCTCCTGCTAGTTATGTCTTGTGCACATTTATTTTGATGATCCCATACCTGTAGCGGAGCTTTATTCCCAGTCCTTCTGCTTGACTGGCTGTTTCTTTCCATAGGCATCAAAGATTTTAAATTTTCAAGAACACTTCACTACTACCCCAGTAGATTCTCATTCAGATAGAAAAAGCAGCTCATCCCTGCCCTGTGACTCTCTTCCCTACGAATTTCAGATCCCACTTCCAATACACGGAGCACGTAAAAAGTTGTCAGCATTTTCAAGCATGGTTAAAATGATGAGTCCCTGCATGTCTTCATCCTTGACACTGTCAAGGATGGGTGATTTGATATGTCTTGCCTAGCAAGACATATCAAATCACCCAAATTAGACAAGCTCAGCCCAAAACTAGACTAAGGTCGGTGAAGTTACAAACAATTGTAAACAGAGGCATATGGTGAGCGTTGCTGTACAGACTTGGTACAGTTTGGTATAAACCTCCATGAATTGCTTCTCTGCATATTTGTGGGTGCTGGGAGCTTTCCTTGGTAATGCAAACTCAAGTGGTGATGTGCTTAGGGCATGTTTTAGTATGGTGTTTAGGCTGGCATGGTGTTTTCTTGTATCTTGAATCTTCAGGAAACACCTGTCCTTCTCTTGACGTATGAAAGGCCTGTATTTTTCTCAGGTTCCTTGAGGAAACAATAACAAATAGCAAAGAATAGTTACTGTAGCAAGATGTGAATGACTTGATGGGGCCAGGTATAGAGAAACCTTAGCAGATAAAAGGAGGTGGCCATGGGGGGGCCACCATAAGTAGTTTTTAGTAGCAACTTCCTCTGGTAAATTTATTTCTTAGGAGAGAATGAAGGCAAACTACACAGTTTGCTGATCAGCCTCCCAGTTGGGCATCTTGTTACTGGCTTCTGGTAATCAGATGGCAAATTCACTGACTTGGTTCACATACACAGGGAAGAAGGATCCTATAAGAAGAAAATCAGCCAGGTAGAAGACCAGACATTGGAGAGCCAGAGATGGTAGTATGCTGGAGTCAGCAAAATGAGCTCAATGCGCAGGAACACTGGAAAGCCCTCTGGCCAACGCAGACCGGGTTCAAAAGGCAAATTGCTCCCCTTTGCCTGAAGTTACAGGGAAGGAGAGGCATACAGAGCCCAGACCTTGTGAGATGCCTGTTCTCATGCACTGGGGAAGGGTTGGGGTCATTCCCAGTCTCCCACTTATATGCAGGTGTAGCTGAAATCTATCTTGTAGCACGGTGGGGTGGACCCTCTTCTGCTCTGACACTGTGGGATGGACACAGTGGATTGACCTGACCAAGGGTACACTGCCCTGTGGGTGCCTTAAGTAAGGGGCAGTCTATGGTGCAGTATCTGTGGCTCTGTGTCCTCAGAAGTGCCCTAGTCCTGGTGCTCAGGGTGCTGTCATTTTTTCTGTTCCATCAAATGTGTCAGTAGACTTATGCACAAGGTCCAAAAATGCTACAGTATTGCTAAACCTTCTAATAAAGAGGCAGGTCTGTGGAAGGGGAACTAATGTCAAATTCCCCTGCTAACCCCATAGCTAGGAGAGAGAGGTCATTCAAGAGCTCTCATGCTGCACCAACACTTACCCTAGAGCATTCAGATCCTGACTGGTCTTGGACTGGGGTAAAAGCAGCTTATCTCTAAAGGTTGTGATGCAGCTATGCAACATTATATTAACTGGATATGGACCAACATGTGGTTAGTGGGCAGAATACGTGCACATACTTTATTGCCACTAATCTGGGACAAGTGTGTTCCTAGGCTGCATGATTAATGTCTTGGGCAGGTCAGTGCTTGATCTCTCATAAATCATCATTGAGCTTCACCGGTGATGACAGTAGAGGTCCTCTCCATATGCTTTTAATAAGCTCTAAATTGACTGGACATTGGACATCTGTTTATTTCTGAAATTTAATGAAAACCAATTCAGTCCCATCCGTTAGAAGGAGATCCTTCAGCCCGTTTTCTTTCCTCCTTGTGGATTCAGAACATCGTAATGCACACGGGACATGACAGACCTCATAAATAAGTAGCAAAACACCTGGTCATGGTGGAAAAAAACTGAGACAGCCCAGAAAACAAATGCTTCATGAAATTATGGCTGAAATTTAGAATGTCCTGACCTTCAGCTGGAATCAACTCATGTCACCTTGTTGAGTTACATTGGCTGAGGATCAGGCCCAAGATGCCTATTTATTTGGTTATTGTTCTGTGCAGGTTTTGTTGTGGCTGTTGTTTTGGGGATGGAAAGGAAGAGATCCTTTATTCCTTTACCTTTGCACTTAATTCCCTGACTGTTTCTAGTACTTGAATAAGGATGGCTTAGTGAAGAAGGGTAGATTGTATTTATACATGTGTGTGCAGATAGCAAGGATCTAGGGCTCTCATTTTGTTCCCCGTGACATGTAGCATTATATGAATGCTGGTTTGTCCTTACTAGCTGTTAGTGTGTGGATATGATTTCTAGCCATCCTTTTCGGCTGCTCAGCAGGGCTTGTCTGGAGGAAACATTCTAAATAGGGAGGATTGTGATTTGATGATCAAGGAACATTGTCTTTTTAGGTGTGAGGGTTTTTATCCCTTTCCCCTTTGTCTTCTCTAACAATTCTGTCTTATTGCAAAGGTTTCACCTGCAACTCCTGGCAACCTGGGGCTGGAATTCCCAAGCTGACATTGCTGTCGACAATATTACATTTGGACTGGAGTGCTTCACTGACGGTGAGCCACGAATGTTGCAGAATCCCTTAATGAATTTGGGTAATGTAATCAGCATCCCACAGGTTCAGGACACATGCTCTCTTTTCCCCACAAAGTGCATGTGGATCATCTGGGTTAGGTCTTACAGCACCATCTCACAGCCGTTTTATCTCGGGTCTACTGAAGACTGTAAGTAGAGGCAGTTTTACAGTGTGTCAGAGTCTCCTAGTGCTCTTTTTCCTTCTAATCTGGGGTATCCATACCACCTAACTGAGACTTGTCTGTGTACCTTGGCAAGAAACACAAGCCTTGCTCCTTAGCCCGTAAGCAGAAGGGTTGCATCATGGTGCTCTTCTGCAGTCCCTGCTGAACTACGCACCCTGGCAATTGATAGCTGAAGGGAATTTGTTGAAATCAAAGGGCAAAGTCACCATATTTTAGGAGAGGAAAGGAAGAAACAAAGTGACTTTCTGACAGGAAAGTTTAGTTGATTACAACGGGTTTGTTCTGCGCTGCAAGGAGGCACAACGACTGTCACCGCCAGCTACATAACAGAGGCGCGCCTTCCTTGGCTTCACTACCACAAACATGACTGACAGCACTGTGTTGCACTGGAAAACAGAGCCAGAGCTACCCTCTGAAGCACATTAGCAAGACCTGGATTTTCTTAGCAGACAAGTGGAAAGAGATTGGGTTACTTGAACCGCTTGCAAATATTAGAAGCTGACGCCTTCTTGTCCCTGGAGAAAAGACCTATATGCTCAGTTGTAAAGGAGCTTGAGAATACACGGCACTTGACTAGCAACTTCTGATGCAGACAAGACATGTGTCAGTGCTCTGTGCCTCTGTGTGTGTGTCAGTCACCACACCTGGTACAGCAGCATTCAGGGTCACAACATGTCCCTGCAGAGGCTGGCTGCAGCCTACCATATTATGTTGGAAGGCGTATGTCTCGACAGGCGTGTGCTGAAAAGTTCATTGCCAACAGCCCCTTTTCCCTCCCACCTGTGCCTGGTTCAGTCCCCTGTTCTCTGTCCCTTTGTTCTGTGGGAACACACTTGTATCAAATGCTGAGCACGTGCATTTTCCTTTGCAATTCAGAAGTGGAGATGCTCTTTGATGGTAATGGAATTGTTCTCTCCAGATCCTTAAGACACCTGGCTCCCAAACACTTTGGAACCTCCATGCTAACACTGCTTTGAAATATTTTGAGGAAACTGGAAGGGGTGATTGCAGATGCTCTTGTTCCACGTGATGTGCACCCAACTGTTGGAGTTTACTGACCTCCTGAGAGCAAATAGAGCCTCCAGTTTACCCTCAGACATTTTGCTGGTGCTGGGGTAGGGAGGTTTCCTTTGGCAAATAGGTAGTGTGTAAATGTCACTGCAGCAATGTTATCAGAGCTTTTCCATTAGACTGCCCAAGTTACTCCTCACTTTCAATTAGTATAAATTGCCCTGATGTCCAGGAGCTGCTGTCACTTACCCCATCTGAAGTTGTGACCCAGAGATGTGTGACTCATGCAGAAAGACATCATGAAGGAAACATGTTTCTCCGAAGCCTTTCACTTGCCACTGTTCCTTGAATCCTCTTTGCAAATTGACGTTTTCTCGCCTCTGAAAGCAACACAATTGCATTTGTCTTTCCATGACTTTAATTCAGTTAGGTTGCAGAGAAGCCCAGCAGCTCTGCTGTGTTTTCAGTAATGAAATTATTTCTCCCTGGCAAGGAGAGATTTCAGATGTCAGAGATGGAGCCAATTAAAATCCAAACAGTGAATTCTTTGCATGAGGGCAGGAGGAAGAATGAATGGCAGGAAGGAAGAATTTGCTGCTGGCTAGGATGTACATACTATTTTCTCCATCTATTTCAATCCTGTAGTTCAATTGCTGTACAAAATCCAGTGCAGGCTTTGAAAGCTCTGCTTGTCTGTATGCAACCTGGGAAAGAAGGTGAGGTTTTCCATATACCTCAAAATCAAGAGCAAAGAGTTTGTAACATTTAGGAGGAAAACAAGTGAGTAGTGAGGGCAGCTCAAGGGACATCAATAAGGACAAACTGACAGTTCTTTGGATGGCAGGTCCTGGGCAGACATGGATGTTTTCCC
Source organism: Heliornis fulica (assembly GCA_013399135.1). Lineage (NCBI taxonomy): Eukaryota > Metazoa > Chordata > Aves > Gruiformes > Heliornithidae > Heliornis > Heliornis fulica. The sequence continues at coordinate 683,711 of VXBZ01011316.1, read as the reverse complement.
TGTGAACAAGGTGAGATGAAACCACCCTCTGGTGGTTCATAAAATCACCTTGTGTAAGACGATGTCACAGACCAGATTAACATGTTTCTGGTTCCTTGCGAGAACTTTTAGGTGATGGGCATAAAGCCATTTTAACATTTTAGTTAACTAATGCTGTCATGGGAAGAGGTCTGAATTTTGAGAGTCTACATATGAAAGGGTGGGTTGGTGTGGCAAATAGAGTGCTAATTGTTGCCCTCCTCAGTGCTTATGTGGTTTCACTACTAACTTTTGGTGCTCAGAGCATGATATTATTCCAATTAAGATCATGGGTCTGTGGTCTCTCAAAGTGCACTCTACTGCCTTGACCTGCGGTTGCACTGCGCTCTCTGCACCACCAGTTGAAGTGGGAATTGTAAAATTCCCCAGATGATGGGTTTGTAAATGGCTGGACTGTCCAAAAAGAGCTGTTGCACTGCATTTATCTAGTTCTTGATTTTAGAGTCCCTGACCCAGTAAAGTCTGGTTCTGTTGACCTGGCAGTCTCATTGCTTGGGGTGAATCGTGGTGGTGGGGGGTGTTCAACCCTTAAACCCACCTCATTTCTCTGACTTAAGGTGTTGACTGGAAATGCCAAAGGGAAGGGGTGGTGCAGCTTCCTCATTCTCTGTCCACTTGAGGACAAGGTGAAGAGACTTCCATGAATACTCCAACCTTCATTAGTAAGGTGGGATCTCTAAGGAGACCATATGCACTTTGGGGATTCTGTGGGGCACCTTATTCTGATTAATCATGGACATGGGACCACATCTTTTTTTTCATTACAGTCCTAGAGACAGAGAACTAAGAGTGAGTTTAGCTCTTTGCCTGCAGGAGATGCTCTGCCTTTTTTCTTATGCTTCTCCTTTTCTGGAAAGCAACAGTGGTAGCTAAATCCTAGGGAAAGGAGTCCTAATGCTCTCCACGTTTTCCTGATGTAGGTAGACCTTAATATGAATTAAGTTTTGTTCCCTTCCATCCACTTACAGTCAGCATGTTGGCTGTTAGAGGAGAAAGTGGAAGCTAAAACAGACTGGAGCACCAGCTCCTGGATCCCAGGGCTACATCATGCTCGTCAAAAATGCCACTTTACAAACAAATGTCTGTCTGTGAAATATCAGCTTTCTAGGAGTTAATAGCTTGTGGGGACAGGGTGGTGCTCAGCCTGTCTTGCAGTTTGTCTGCTGCTGAGCACAGAGAGACAGAAATTTTCTTCCAGGTCGTGAGGGTTTGAGACTGTTTGGGGAAGGAAGAAAGATTGTTTTGAAGCAAGGCATTATCTTAGGATACTCAGTTGAGATGCTGCAAAAAAAAAAAAAAATCCACACAGAAACACAGACTGACTCTCTATTTCAGAGAGTGATTTACATTTCTTTCCTCTGGCAGACTTAACTAGACTTCTTGAATGTCTCTAACTATCTACAACTGTTGTGACCTTTGGGATTTGTAATCCAGCACAGGCCTTGGGAGACTAAGCAGCTTTTCTGGCCATGCATTGTCTTTTTCATTTGGTTTTCCTTCTTGTCTTTGATCCAGATCATTTGTTTTGGGTTAATTTCATTTTTTGCTGCCTTGACAACTCCATCCATTGAAATTCTGTATCTCAATATGAACGAGTGTGTCAGTATAAAGCTCCCTTTTACTTCCATCCATCAATGTGCTTTCAGTTAGACCTGGGGGGAATATTCTCAGGCGTAAAAGCTCAGCAAGGTCTCCACGCTTCAATTAGTTATTTGGCCTTTCTGACACAGCTAACAAGGGTGTTAATTATCACTATTTAGAGCAGTGGCTTTGCAGCAGAGATAATTGTCCAGCTGGAACTGAGTGAGTCTCTTTTGAATAAAGCATCAAACAGCTGTTAGGTTCTCACAACTGGAAAAATGGAAATATTTGTAATGTTTTTCAACTCATGAAAAATATTCAGTATTAAATTAACTGAAGGCACATAAAATGGAAGGAAATCTCTCCTTTTTCTTACAGAGATTTATAATCAAAGATCTGCACAAAAGTGGGTAATTTAACTATTGAAGCAGGATGCTCACAGATTATAAGGGTTCAGCTACTACTTTTTCCTGTTGTGAGGCAGCTCTGGTTACGCGTGGTGTTCTCAGTGCATTAGATGCTTTGGATCAGCAGTCGCTTTGAAGTCCTTCCTTTCAGAGAAAGGGCTGATTTTTAGAGGCATTTTTCACTGGCCAGCAATGTAGCATTTTGACCTGTGCTTTTTCAAAAAAGGTTTGTCCAAAGATTTGTGTCAAGGGTATATACTGCTATTTCTTAACTGTGTATGTTAGTGAGGCATGTTGTTTTATGTAGTATTTTATTGTTTAAGCAAGGTCTGAGGTGCTCAAAGTTGGTTACTGAGGGGGATGGAGCAGTCTCTTAGCCTGGTTTACTTACCAACGATAACAATTTTTGCTATCGTTCTCCTTTACACCTCCACTTGATTGGTTGTCCAGAATTGTCATCTGGCCCTTTGACCAGCAGAGCATCAGTACCTGGTGTCTGTTCTCCCACACTATGTTTGTGCCAAAGTCTTCAGCACAGATGCAAGCAGCTAACCCAAGAGACAAAAGAACAATTAAAATATATGATTGTTTAAAAAACCTTTTCTGGCTAAGGTATTATTTACTGATTGTAACCGTATGGTTGTACATGGTTCATTCATGTGATCTTTAATTTTTCCCTCTCTTTCATACCATTCTCCCACCTCTCTCATCCATTCTACAAACTATGACAGGAAGACAACCAAATCATTTTTCTGGGAAGCACCAGTACCCACGGGAGATCAGTATCCTGGATGAACATCTTCTGAACCCCTTGGAAGAGCCCTCCCTCCCAGGTAGATGTTTCAGTACTAAAAACATTTTCTTGACTTTAAGACTTGCCTCTTGCCTCTGTGTGTAGGGCTACAGAGGTGATTAGGGTACTAGAACACCTCACAAGGAGGGGCTGAGAGACTTGGGACTTTTTATTCTAGAGAAGACTTATGGGGGTATCTTATCAGTGCTGATAAATACTTGAGGGGTGGGTGTCAGAAGGATGGGGGTCTTTTTTTCAGTGGTGTCCAGTGACAGGACAAGAGGCAATGAACACTATCTTGAATATGGGAAGTTCCACCTAAACACGAGGAGGAACTTCTTTACTCTGAGAGTGGTAGAACACTGGCAGGACAGACTGCCCAGAGAGGTTGTGGAGTCTCCATCTCTGGAGAAATTCAGAACCTACCTGGATGATGTTCTTTGCAACCCGCTCTAGGTGATCCTGCTCTAGCAGGGGGATTGGACTAGATGATCTCCAGAGGTCCCTTCCAACCCCAATGATTCTGTAATTCTGTGATTGGCCTGCCCTATATCTAAGTATAATCCTTCCCAAAGGTGTGGAGAGCATGTTAGGCAGCCTCTGGCGACAGCCTAGCAGTTTCCTGGAGCCCAAGTCACCAGTCCTTAATGAGCAGGACCTCTTTAAAGGAAAGCAGGATCTTTAAGTAAAGAATCATAGAAAGTAAAGAAGACTGAAGTAAATTCAGAACCTGCCTGACACAGAACTCAGAGTGTGCAAAAGCCAGCCCAGGAGAGAAAGGTGTAGACCAGCACAGAAAGCTGTGGTTAGACAGGGATTTTCAGGGTCTTGGTGAGCCACAAACCTGAAGGGGTGTGGAGCATTGGTATGTAAAGATGAACATCAAGGGAGGGGAAGTAAGTGAGAATCTGGAAAGCCACCAACAAGAAAAACTGTAAGGAAAACTAAGGGAATGAGGGACACTGGGGACCAGTTCACTGCTAGGCATAGAGACTGCCACTCTGAAGGACAGATAACTACCATATGGCTGAGAAGAGCTGTCTAAAGGAGAGCTTGAAGGGGAAAGGTAGAGCCAGAGGCTGTTTTGCAGTCAGCAAATACCTGTATGTGACTGCAGCCCCTCCTGGAGACTGTGTCCATATGAAGTGTGTCTGTACTGCTCTCAGTTCGCTTGTCAGCTGGAGGGGCAGAGGTTTCTGTAACTTAGCTAACACTCAGCCCCCAGTGGGTCTGCACATTTGTGGGGTGACATCTGCTCAGAAAAGGGTTTCTTGCCTTTTCTTAACAAAGTTGGGATCTTTTTGTAACAGATTAGTGATTTTTACTGTTATTTTAATGGTTCAGAACTCAAACTGTTCTGACTCTGGCCCTGTTGTATGCACTGCATCACAGAGTGTTTAGACACATTATTGACTCTTTTTATTCTTGGCCTCATCTTATTTGCTGGACAAGAAGGATATGTTTGGGTCTCAGGTTGTGAAATGGAGAAGATGGTTGTCTGCTGCATTCTCGTAGAAGCAAGACAATAATGCTTAATGAGAACCAGAAAAAGTTTGCTTGAAGGAAAAGTAGCAAGGAACTCTCCTCCCAGCTGTTTCTGCTGACACAGGGTTCTTGTGCAAGCCTGAGAAAAATCAGTTAAAACTTTCACCACCCTTCATAGATGGCCACTAGCTGTAACGTCAGATGTTTTCAACTTTCTTCTCTGTTCCAATCTGGAAATTTGAATAATATCTCCTTTCTTTCCATTGGCATTGTGAAAATAGATAATGTCTGTGAGGCACTTGGGTAAATCCCCCCCCCCGATGTTCCACCCCACCCCCAAATGATGCATTGATCTGCAATCCATGGTTTATTAAATAGTGTGCAGGAAATAAGGTGAGGGGTAGGGGGGCAGTAAACAGTGCCTATATACAAAGCACTAGTTATGCTGTGACTAGAATAAAGGTGGGATAAGTACTCCATGATCATATAATAAAGGGTGGTATCTTAGACTGTATTGTGAGAGAGATGGGTTCAACTTGAACAGATACATTTAACTTTGGTATGTACTGACTTTCGAGTCCTCAACATTGTAAATTCAAGTTGAAGCATATTTTTTTTGTATGTTTATGTTCCATAAACATGTTCAAATAGACTTGTTGGGTTTTAAAGCCTTGTAGATAGCATATACTGCTGCAACATGGTCTTTTTCATGATTGTCTAGTTTTTACATAAAAATCATTATGTTCTTTGTGAATAACAGGAATGTGAATTTTGTTGTCAAAGGCTCTTGAAGGAAACATGTTGACAGGAACAGTTTCAATGATACTTGCCCTTTGGTTGTATAGTTCTGTTAGTTTTACACATGTCTAATAAATAACAAGAAACCCACATCTGCCCTAACTCCTGCTCTTTTGGTCACAGGAGACACTTCTGTGGTTCTCTGGTGGTTCACAACATGTGGTGCCAGCGGTCCCCGTGGGCCAACTCAAGCTCAGTGTGATAGTGCCTACAAGAACAGCAACGTGTCGGTGACTGTGGAGAAAGAGGGCAGACTGCGAGGTGTGCAGGTCTGGCAAGTGCCAGCCACAAACCGATACAGGTGAGTTCTGCTGTGTGCTGGAGAGGTTGTGTTTAACTACTTCTGTTTGTGGACTTTCAGCAAGAGTAAGTGTGGGACTGTCTGTACTGATCTGCACAGGGGCAGTGAAGTGGGAGGGAAATAAGAGGGCTAGCTGTGAGGATCTGTGTCTGAGCTCCTCATTGCGAGCATGGATGGGTGGAGCAGTGACTTGGAAGAGATCAGAAAAGGATCGAGTGTGGGCATGCGGTTGAGTGATGGTGCTGCAAGCATTTCAGTCCCAAAGCCTTGGTCTTCTAGATTTGGCCAAACCAGCCATGCTATTTTCTCCTGAAAACTCTGTCCCCTGTGCTGTGGTATAAAGCCAGTTATCCTCTTGAGCAGCCTCAGCTATGTGGGTCTCAGACAGAAGGGCCGTGAGGTGCTGCAGCAGGGGAAGCCTGCTCTTAAGCAAAACCTGTTTGGAAGCACAGGCTGGGGAGAGCTTGCAGATGCAGTTGCTTTGGGGATGAAACGTGTGAAATTTGTCTAACTGCTAACTTTTTCTAACTGCTAACTTTTTCTTTCAGGATTTCTGCCTATGGAGCAGCTGGGGGAAAGGGAGCCAAAAACCACAATAAGAGGTCCCATGGGGTCTTCATCTCAGCCACCTTCCAGCTGGAGAAAGATGAGCTGCTGTACATCTTAGTGGGGCAGCAGGGGGAGGATGCTTGCCCTGGGGTGAGGGGCTGCACAAGTACATGTGGGCAGAGGCTTTGCAGATATGATTCAGTGAGATTCAGTGGATGGCTTGGGGTTTGGTGGTGAAAGATAGAAATCCCAGGACCCAACAACGAAATCCAGTCAGGAGACTAGGAAGAATCAATAAACCAAGTTAGAAAGAATCTCAAAACAAATACAAAGAGTTCTAAAAAGAAAAACAGTCCTAAAATGCACAAACAAATATGAAGCCCACAGGAACTTTGCTTTAAGCTCCTAGTGTTTGAAATAAGTTCTTCATCAGCTTTCTTCTGTTTATCTTAAGCAGAGAGCTAGTAGGAAAGAGCTGTGTGCTCCCTCTCTTGTTTTTCCTCAGCTTAGATTTCTTTCTGCCTGCCAGGATTTCAAATAATTTACTATTATTTATGGAAGTATCCAACCGCATTGTAGCTACATGGTCTTGGATACTCTGGATGCTGAGACAAGAAAGCCTGAATCCAAACCTATCAAGACCAGTGGAAATCTCCCCACTATGTACCGTGGCCCCTGGTTTAGGCATTTGTAATGATAAAACCTCCACTCCCAAGAAACAGAAAAAAAACCTATTTTTGGTGTGCCTAGACACAAAGCTGTTTTCTCCCCACAGATAGATGGCTGAGTTTTGGGGTGCATACACTCTTCTTGCAGGCATTCAAATTAAAGTTACCCTTTACCTTGCCCAGAGCATATGTTGTCTTACCTAGATACTGTGACAGATTCTAAAACCAGCCTTTCTTCACATTAGAGAGTAAAAAAAAGTTGTATCCATCTAAAAACATATATTTGTATATCTGCAGTTCCCTCTCCAGTGCACTCTGTAGTCTTAGGTCATAATCTGCAAAGTTGTCCATTATTCCCTTGCATTTCATTAGTTGTTTTGCAAATTACACAGCATGACCCAGCCCTAACTAGCTCCCTTTGGCAGATGCTATTGGAAAAATAGTTTCTGTTCATGTTTCCCACTTCCAAAGCCTAGCTTGGAAATCCTGAGTAATCTATATGTTGGGTAACTAGTGTTTTGGTTGTTTTCCTTTCTCTGAAGAAGGTCTGCAGATCCAAACCTTCATCTGTCTCTTTAGAGGTCCCCCAGTTGCTTTTCCCTAGTCCTCAGCTACCTTGTCATCTTTTGGCCTCTTCTTTCACTGAGAGGACACAGGCAATAAAACAGATGCCACGCTTCTGGCGTAGATGTGACATGGTGCACGCAAATAGGGATTTCACCTGCAGTGAGACAGCATTGCAGTTTCTGAAATCATTCAGAATCTGAGTCGATCTGAGATGATCATTCATCATCTGAGTGAAGCTGAGCAGATTTACAAAGTCCTTGAAACCCCAACAAAAACAAAATTAAAGATGGCCCTTTCATGCCCTCTAGTATTTAGCTGGGATAGGAATCCGAGTCTCCAGATTTCTGGTCCAAGATGGGTCAGTAGTTCACTCCTATGTGCAAATGAACTCCAATTTGTGCATTCGTGACCCTGAGAAATGCCTAACAATACTGCAGTAAGGAAGTTTGGAGAATTAATCTGTAATTCAAATAGATTTTAATATTCTTAGGTATAAGAGGTTCTAAATATGTGGTATTCTTGGGTATAAGAAGTTCTAAATATGTGAAATACAAATTATGTGGTATCAGTAATGAGTTATTGCTGTACTGCTTTGTTTTTTCCTGTAAACATTTTTATTTTCACTTGCATATATAATGTGAGTGTGCAAATCAGAGGTAACAGACATTATCCCTCAGCTGTTGGTCCTTGTTAGAAGAGTTCTCTTTCCACTCAGATTCTATACGGTGATGTCTGATCTACATCACAAATGATATACTGAGCTATACAGACAGATTTCAAGAGTTGGCCTTTGCTGATGCTGAATGCATCTCTTGTTTCCTTTCAGGGCAATCCTGAAACCCAGAAGATCTGCTTAGGGGAGTCATCTCTCATTGAAGACGATTACAAGAAAAAAAAGGACCTGAAGGACTGGGTTGGAGGAGGTGGGGGTGGAGGAGGAGCAACGTACATCTTTAGAGTGAGTATTTCCTCTTTGTGTCCTGCCTGGGCAGTGTCCAGCAGAGCTACAAGCTCTCATTGTCAATTGAGGCATATGATACTCAGTTCTTAAAAAAAGCTGATGGAAAAGGACTCTTATCTCTTTGTCTTTTTACTTTTCATTCTTTATGTCTTTTCATAACCTTGATTGTGCATGTCACTGCTACTAAGGTAGCTGAATTGGTTCCTCAGTTCTTGGCAGCTCAGCTCTGGGAATCATACCAGGATCTCACTTTAATACTGGCAGCAACCCTGCAAAAAAGCCCCACAACACAACCCAAACCCCGTGGTGTTCACTAAAACAGTTGCTTTTGTACACAGAAACACTGTGTAAAACATTTTTGTCATGCAGTTAGGAAGCCATCGGTAGCATTGCCCTGGCCTTTGGGATGTTTTCGTGCTGTCTGATGAGTTTATGTGAGTTCCCATATCCAAGGGATGTGAAGTTTTTCTTTTGTTTGATGGGGGGTTTTCCAGCAGAAGGATGGGATTTTCGAACCTTTGCTCATCGCAGCAGGAGGAGGAGGAAAAGCCTACCTGAAGGCTCAGGACAGTTCCCTGGATGATGCACCACTGGAGCAATTTGAGAACAGCACTGCAGTACCTGGAGTCAGTGGGAGGACTGGGGCAGCAGGTGAGATGCTAGAACCATACAGGCTGTGCATCCGATGGCTGAATTGACAAGTTGTCCTGTAGACATGAAGTGAGGAGTGTTATTTTGCTCCTTTGGAGTTTTTCTGTGGCAGTAGTTTTTAGAAATATGATGGTAATCCATAAATGACATTTTATCTGCTGTGTCACCAGATAAAAAGAGAATGTCCAGGACAGGTGATGAGTGCTCCAGTAGTTGCTATTCCATAACAGGGCTGTTCTTTTACTTGAAATTGTATTTGAGGGATGGAGCCCAGTCCTCCACTCTGTAACAGTGGTCTTTGAAGAGAAGACTTTTCCCTTGTTATTCCCATGAAACCCTAGCTACAAGAATTACATGGCAGCAGTTATACCAGAAATGGAAGCTTATGGAAGCTCTTGTAACAGCTGTGCCTAGAATCCATTCCTAAGAGACAGAAAATCCAGTGATTCTCCATCTCCTGATATAACAGCTTTCTAGAGTGGCAGCTAGAGGGATACAAGGAAATCCAATTTTTTTTTTTTTTATTTCCTTGGGGACTTCAGCATCTCCCGTAGCCAAAAACCTCAACCAGTTATCCTAGAGGAGAGTGGTGGGCTCCTTATTTCCCTAATGCCTCTAGAAACTGGTGCTAAGGTGCTGGTTGTGCAGCCCATACCACAGACTTTGTATTAGGTTTCCACTTCATTATTATCCATAGCCTCAAGGAGCTTGTCTGAATATCCTCCTACCCTCAGCAGAGGAGCTAACTTGAGTGCAGGCACTGGAGAGATTAATAAGGGCCAATCTTTGTCTCTAGCCAGTGTCCCTCCTGCTTTCTCCTGCTTAAGCTCCCCTCACCTTTTCTTGTTTTCTTCTCTTACTCTCTAACTCTGAAGGTGGAGGTGGTGGCTGGCAAGATGAGACTCTGCTGCCTCAGGCTGGGAAGTCCCTTCTGGAAGGTGGAGAAGGTGGTCAAGCTTGTCCCCAAGCACTAGCCAAGCTCCAGTGGGCAACCTCTGGTGGCTTTGGTGGGGGAGGAGGAGCTTGTACTTCTGGTGGAGGGGGTGGAGGCTACAGAGGTAGGTCTGTTGGGGGAACAGTCATGCCATGTAATTTTGTGCGCTCCGGAGCACCCGCAGTTAAGGGCCAGATCTCTTAGTGCAGAGGAACACTACTGCAGAAAGTGATTCACAGATACTTCCAGATGAGTGGTATGAAACCTGCTCTGCCATCTCTCTTTAGTTGGGGAAATCAAGGTTACAGAAGCGTTCCTATGTGGTTTAACATTTGAAAGGTGTGCTGAATCAGCCCTTCTTTCATCCCCAAGTTGCTCTGGGAAAATATTATGTTTCTTTTTTTCTGTTTAATGCAAATGCAGTTTTACTTTGCTGAATTGAGAAACCCACATTGGAGTAAGTCACCTTGATAGCCCTGGTACTGGCTGAGTCCAGTGAGCACTATCTATTGAGGAGACTATACACACAGATATCACTAGAAGGTTGCAGAGTCACCTGGGTGAGAAGAGCCAGGAACAAATGCAGCACTTCAGAGGCATCGTGTTTTTGCAGCATGCAGCTCAGCTAGTCTCTTCTTCCCCAGGAGGACATGCCTCTGATAATGATGATATCACAGCTGGTGGGCATGATGGCATCTCTTTTGTCAATCCCATTGGAGAGATCTTCTTGCATCCCCTGGCAGGTACAATATGTTTCTTAACCCTTTCAGTTCTTTTCATCCTCTTTTTTACTTCCTCCATTTCCTCTTTCCCGCTCCCTCTTCTCCTGTCCTTGCTTTCAAGCATTGAAATCAGGCATTTTCACTGAAATGGGCCAGATCCTTAGCTGTGGTAATGTCTTTAAATGCATCCATTTTGCGCTGGGACCTTTTTCCTCTCAATCTCTAAGCCAGGATATACACCAGTGATCAAGTTCACTACACATCCTCAGTCCCAGTCATTTCCAGAATAACTTCCTTCAAGACCTCTCTGTTTGCTTGAGAGGTCCTTGCTCTTTCCTTCTTCCCTCCTAGCCACCCTAAGTTTTTTGACATGTGTCTACACCATGTTGGACTATCTGCCCTGCTTGCAGAGTAAGAGAGAAGTTGTAGGTATCTGCTGATTTTTTTTTTTCCTTATTGGAAGAAGATGGGAAAAGCTAAACTAAACTTTCCTGTTGTGTCTGATTCCTCATTCAGCTATGGAGAGTCACGGAGAGGTGGAGGTTCAGATCTACCTTAACTGCAGCCACTGCCACTCAGACAACTGTAAGCGGGACCCTGACACCAACCTGCCAGTCTGCCAATGTGAGATGGGGGCTGTGCTAGCCAATGACAATGTCACCTGCACTGGTGAGATGTGAGGTTTTATCTTCATTGGACGACATTTGTATCTGTATCGTGTCTCCTCCTGGCTTTTGGTGGTCAGTTCCCCAAGTTACAGCTAGTGGCTTTGGCAAACACAGTGTTTCAAGGAGTGTCAGTAGAACATATGACTGAAAGCCCCTGATGTCCTGCCCTTGCAGGTTGAGCTGCTTCTCTGTCACCACATCCAGCATTCAGATTCGGGTTAGGTAGAAGGTAAAATACCTGTGGAGAGACATGGTGTAAATTTTCTGAATGGGCCCAGTGTGTTGGATATTGAGTGTGAATACCTGTCCCTTATAACATACCACCTGCTGCTGAGTTCCTTAAGCCACAAATTACTTCCACAACAGTTTCCCACTGTGCTGCTCAGCTGATGCCTTGTTACTTCCTGGCACAGTATCTTGGAACTCCAAAGCATCAAGAGAGAGATTTTCAGTTTGTGAGAACTGATGTTACCTATTTATAAAAAACTGAGGAATGGGTTAGAAATCTGTGTTTTATCAGTCACTTTTATATTGTCACAACATTTTTAAAATTATGTAAGTAGAAGGATTTGTTGTAAGTTTTGTAAGATGGTCTGGCCATGATCGTATTGTTTCCTGAAATAGGAGCAAGTGTCAGAGTAATGCTTTACAGCAGCTCAGGGTGCTTTATGACTAATGCATTTCTATTTTATTTTTTTCCAGTACCCCAGGGCCCTATCCCAGAGGGACACCTGCCTCTCCCACTCCTCCTAGCTGTGGTGGCTGTGATTGTGGTGCTTGGAATGATCCTTACTTGTGGCAGCCTTTCTATCAGTAAGAAAGACTTACTCATTACCTCCCTTTGACTTGGCTTTTCCCAGCCAAATTAGACAAAAGATTCTCTTTTTCTCTATCTCCTCTTGACCTGGCTTTTCCCAACCACATATCACTACTTTTAATACTTGGAGACAGGGTGCTGCGGTCTCCCATGTAGATGAGAAGGATAGGGAGGAAGAAGTGATAGAAAACATCCCCACACTACAGTTAGGCACAAGTATAGCCCCAATGGGTAAGGACTGCAGTGTCCTGTCTTTGCAGCAAAGAGCTTGGAAAGCACTCTTGGCAGGCGTTTGTGGAGCACCCATTGCTGCGGAGGCTGAAGTCACAGCCTGTGATTGAACATACAGAGCACTGAGGGGGTGGTATGCTTTTGGGGGCTCAATGCCAGCAAGGTGTCTTGTGGAGCACCAGTGTACAAGGAAGCAGAGGAAACCAAAGTTGTCTCCAGGTCATTAGGACTCTGCAGGAATAAGAATGTTTGCATACCCAGTATTAAATCCCAACGGAGCATGGGAGAAGAGCATGATGCTGGTGAGCATCATACTCTGAGCGTTTGTAATTACGGAGCTGGCCTCTTTCACTTTTGTGTGGCCAGCATTATCCTTTCTCTCCGGTTGGTGATCTTTGTGTGTTTTTATTGCCTCCCCACCCACAGTTTATCACCTTAAGAAGCAGCAGCTGGAAGCCAGAGCGCGACTGCAGAGCCCAGAATACAAACTGAGCAAAATCCGCACATCAGCCATCATGACGGATTACAACCCCAACTACTGCTTTGCGGGGAAGGCTGCCACTCTGAGCGAGCTGAAAGAGATCCCACGGAAGAACATCTCTCTGCTTCGGTGAGAGCCTCTCCTCCCCTGTGCCAGAGAGCAAGGCCTGCAGCAAGCAGGGCTTGCTCTCTGGCACAGGGGAGGAGAGGCAGCCTGAAGAACAGGCAGAGGCGCACGTGTTTGTTTTGTCCTCTGTCAAGTGTCCAGGACAGGAAAACAAGGGCCACCTCTCTGACTAACTGGAAAGCACCTAGTCTAAGCCAGGCAAAATGACAGATGGGACATCTGTTATGTTCTCTAAGATATTTTAATTCTATAAAGTTCTGAAGCGAAAGTTCATGAGTCTCCTATTCCGTGTTGCCACGCAGAGCATTTTTTTCCTTACCACTGTGTTTCACCACTGTGTTTTTATAGGATATCCTGGGTTGCACTTGCCACATGACACTAAATCCCTTCCAAATCTACAGCAGTATTTCTTCTGTCTCACCTCCTTTAACAATACATGCTTTTCAGCTTCCTACCATCCAGCTGATGTCAATCAAAGTTATGAGAAGTTTAGAAGGAAAAATTTGCTCATTCTTACATGCTGTCTTGCACCGTGCCCTAAAGATATCACCTTATTCTGTTCTCCATCTCTTTCTTGCCTTTCTATTGCCATGCTTGGTGATAGGGCCCTAGGATTGAGTAGGCTGCTTTATTTGTTCAGAACCACTAAGGATGTAACCTCCTTGCTTTAATGACAATGCCAGAAAATACTGAGAAGTTACATTCAGAAGCTTTGAGATGAGAACAAAACTCTTGTTGATTCCATGTCTTGCAGAAGGTTCTATTCTTGGGCTGCATGAAGAGAAGAGGTTGTCCAATGCTGGGTACAGGTGCATAGTAACATCTGTTCTCTCTTTTTTCCTTGCAGGGCACTAGGACATGGTGCATTTGGTGAGGTTTATGAGGGAACTGTGGTAGGCATTGCAGGGGATCCCAACCCTCTTCAAGTGGCTATCAAGGTCAGTACCCACAAATTTCTTACCCATAATAATTACCCATAAGAGTCATGTTACACTATTACCGTTCCAGTTGGAGATTCACATTAGTCACATGTCTAACAATGTATGCATGTGGGTGATGTGGGTTCCAACACGTTTATAGCATCCGGGAATTAGAAACTTTGATTTTTAAGCTGTGTAGCAATAGCAGCGGGCTGGAAGTAAAGCATGTGTTGTCTTTGCTGCGTGCCTAATGGCTGTAGGCTGCCATCTAACTAGGAGGAGAGACTGAAAAAGGGCAACCTCTGTTGTGGGCTCCACTCCCATTGCTCAGGAGAGATAGAACCAGTGCCTTCAGATGGGAGGCTGTGTGATTTAGACTCAAGGACAGTGCACCACACTATTAGTTAAAATAAAACATTGTCTATCAACATAACTACAACTCCTTTTAAATCAGCACAGAGGCATCAAGTCGCCCCAGCAGAGAATCGGCCACAATGGCTTTTCTGCCCCGATGATTTATAGACGAGAGTAGCCAAGAAAATGAAAGGAAAACAAAGGTGTGGGGAGGAACAAGAAACAAACACTTTGGAAGTTTTGAGGATGAGAAGCTATTTCTAAATCTAGTATAAAGAGAAGAAAGCCACTAGTATGAAGACTTTATATGAGAGCAAACAGTAGCCATTTATAGTAATGCATGTATATATAATTACTTCTGCATTTCAGTGGTTTTGAGTGCTTTCTCCTAAGGTTTCAGATGACATTACCTTATTTCAAAATTGGTGTTATTTCTCAGTTTTAAGTTTCCTTTATAGAGAGAGTAGTGTTTGTCTATCGTATGTGAAACTTTTAGGTAGTCTCTTAGTATGGCACAGTGTTAAATATGCTGCTATGAATATAGATTGTGATATCACGCTACTCTCTATGCCATTAACAGCAAGAGATAACAGGATGGTTTTCTGTGAAATTGCTGCTGTCGCCTCAGGATTTGTCAGTTCCTCAGCCCTGAAGCTAGGGATGCTCATCGCCTGCTTTTGTTCTTTTATAAGCTTGTGACTCAGAAAACCAAATCTACTTCTATGAGCTCAGCCCAAAATTCATATTTCTTTAACAAAAAGAAGTTCTCTTGTTATCTGTGCTGTCTTTCAATACCCTCTTAAAAAAATCAGACAGGATCACACAGCCTGGCATTTTATTGTGAACTTCCCCGTGATGCCAAGCAGATGTGTGTGACAACCCAGAACAGGCACTAGCACACAGTTGCAGTGGCCTAATGCAGCCTCCCTTTCCAAACTGGAATAGGCAGCACAGCACAGTGGCAAACTGAACCAGATTGCCATGTTGTTCAGTTGTGATAATCCACAGCGAGGATGTCACCAGTTTTGCAAGTCTCAGCAACGGCAACTACTTGTCAGGGCCCTGTCTGCCCACCTGCCCGCTTTTTTACCCAGTTCCCTCTAAAGTGAACATCCTGAATGTCATCAAAAGACTGCTCTTCTCCCCAGCTGGAGACTGGTGGGGTATCCATGGGGATTAAGCTGTGCTCACCTCGCTCCATGATGGAGCGTATCGATCCTGATCTGACATTGCCAAAGAAGCTGGTGCAGACGGTGAATAAATTAAAAAAAACCCAAACATTTGCACATATTGTTTGTGGGTACTCCAACAATTCAGTGGATCACCTGCACTGTCCTGTATGAAGCAATCACTTCTTTGAGATTGCAAAATGCAACCCTGTCTTCTGTAGCCCACGCTGCTGATGACAAGAACTGTTTCCGTGCCAGCCTCACCAGGCAGAGCGGTGAACATCCCACCTCTCGGCATGCGGTTTGGCAGCAGGCACCACACAGCTGTGGCCAAACCATCACGTAATGGTAAAGCAGCGGGCACGGCAGCAGGTGTTGCTCTGCTGCTGCCCGCGCTCTCGGTTGGTGTTCATCGGTGGCAGATGCTGTCCGAGTCTGCTGGCAGGAGAGAAAGCACTTAGGCCACGTGACACAATAACATAAAGCACGTGGCTGTATGCGGAATGACATGGAAACACGCATGGCAGTTTGGGCAGATAGAAAAGGGAGAATAAATGAACACCTTTAAAGTGCTTGCTAGATCTGTAATTCCCCACCCAATGCTTTTCCTGTTGTGTACCTGAAGCTGTTTTGCTCCAGAGTGCTGTGTATAGCTCAGCGCACACAAAAAAGCCTCCCAAGTAGGTCACCGGTCTCCTGTTCTAACTTTAACAACTGGGTCACATGCAGCACAGTAAAGTGGGCACTGAAAAGATGAGCCCCTCCTTGTAGGTTCCTGGAGTAATTCCTACATTAGGTGCTCATTCCTTTTTTTTTTTCTTTTTCCTTTGATGGTCACTTAAACGTTTTCAGTTCTTTGGTGGGATGATCCTTACTGTCTGTACTTCTCAACAGACCCTGCCGGAAGTCTGCTCTGAGCAGGATGAGATGGATTTCCTGATGGAAGCATTGATTATCAGGTATAGTTTAAGGGTCTTATACTGATGATGGACAGGGGAAAAGAGTAATGCAGGTAATAAAAATCATTAATATGTTTGATTGGGTTTGGAGAAGAAATACAGCCTTATTTTTGACCTAATGACATTTTTGTAGCACATGAGTTAGTGGTTTCAGCTACTCGTTCATCTCAAACAAGGTAACTGAGGGGTTTTTGTTACACATCTGTTGTGGTTTCGTGCCATTAAGCAATGCAACCCCGTGCAGCAGTGGGATGGGGAAGAGAATCAGAAGGGCAAGAAAACTCATGGGCTGAAATAAAAAACAGTGCAGTAGGTAAAGCAAAGGCCATCTGCACAAGCAAAGCAACATAAAGAATTGATGAGCTACAACCCATGGCAGGCAGGTGTTCAGCCATCTCCAGGAAAGCAGGGCTCCATCCCATGGTTACTTGGGAAGAAAAATGCCAAACTCCAGATGACACCCACCCACCCACACCCTGCCCCCACCCCTTGCTTGACATCGTATGCTATGGGATATCCCTTTGGTCAGTTGGGGTCAGCCAACCCGGCTGCGTCCCACCCCCAGCTTGCTCACTGGCAGAGCAGTGTGACAAGCCTTAACACTGTAAGCACTGTGCAGCAGGAGCTGAAACATCAATAAGTTACCGACATGGTTTTGATCACAAATCCAAACTATAGAACCCTATGAGCTACTGTGGAGACAATTAACTCCATCCATCCCATCCAAAACCAGTGAAGCATCTCAACATACATTTCTGCTGCCTGGTTCTACTGGTCCTTCAGAGGAGTAAAAAGGCACAAGGTTTTTGTACAAACATGTTATGCATTTTTAATATTTCCCTCTTCAAAGAATCCCGTTGCCCTTTTACTAAGTATAAACCATGTCCCAAAGACCTTGGTAAAACAAATTTTCAGTGATTAAATGGAAAGCTATAGGAAAGCTAAAGATTAAAGCCACCTCTCTGGTGACTCAGAAGTTCACTTTCTGCAAGACCACTGTGGAGGTAAAAAACAGTCTGTGTGCCAGGGAGGAACATTTTTAGGCTTGGGCGGTAGGGCTCAAACAATATTATCTCTTGCAAATAAATGTAGCAGATTTTATAAGAGCAGGTTTGGCAGCTGGATGAGAAGAAAGCATGAAAAGTTTTTCTGTCAGCAGCTACATGTACATGTGGCCTTTTTGCTTTTCCTGTCTGTAGAACTGGTTGCCATAAGTAAGCAGTTACCACGGTGAAGATCTTGGGCTTTTACACTTTCTTTGCACAAATGCGGTGGAGTGAGATGCTGAAACCTCTGCAGGGATAAGGTGGTGGATACGGCTCTCTGAGCATGGCTTGCACAGATGGTACACAGCCCTTCTCGCTGTGTGGCCACTTCTCTTAGATCTGCTTTGGCTTTTGATGTCTCTGCAAGTTAAACAGATGCTTTCTAAGGTCTCATCTGCGTGGCCTTCTGACAGTGAATGATGAGATGTATAAAAACTGCCTGAAAAGAAAGGCAGACAGTCCTGTACCACCTGTACTTTAAGGTACCCAAATCCTTAACCCTAAGACAGTAGTATAGTCAAGGCTGACTTTAAAGTAATAGTACAAAACTGAATTTATGCCTTTTTTGTACAACATGACATTCCAGTTCTCACTGTTGGCCCAGCTCATGCCTAGATGCTGTTTTTCTGCTATTAAAGCATGAATCCCATGACATGGGCCACTTCCTAAGGTCTGCAAGAACTTTGGCAGCTCAACAGGAGGTAACACTGATGTATGTTTTTTTTTTAAAGAGCAATTTCAGCTGATTAGAGTGCTTTGATTCACTTAGTAGCACATGACTCTTTCTCTTCCCAACTTCCTTTCCATTTTCAATTCCTGTATTACCCAGGGGAAGATACTGCTTTCTAATGGCTGAGTCATACTGAGCATCTTACCAATCCCAGCAGAAAGCCATCACATAAGTAGCTGCTGCAGTAGGTATTAGCTGAGTCGCTCTTTGGCAGACTAGATAATAAATCGAGTCCACCAAACTAGACAGCTGTACCTTTAAAATAACCAAGGGTGAAATGAAAATCCCCACCAGTCAGGATTTTGTTTCACAGATGCCAATATCGTTTGCATCTTTGAAACACTTATCTTTCACTCTTATGTTGGACCCACACACACACACACTTTCAGTGTGTCTATTAAATTCTCTCTTCCCATCTGGAAGCTTTACTTTCAGCTTTTCATACCTTCCGTGGAAGGCTTTTAGTGGGCAAAGCCAGGTATAACCCTGAGCTTGGGGCTGTCATCATCAGAGAGGCATTTTGATGTGGCTGGAGTAGGAATTTTTCTGGGGACATGCACTTCATTGGGATTTGCTTCAATCCAGGTTGTCAGAGCTCAAGATCCAGTGAGTGTGATGGATGTTGCTACTAATGTTGATTTTCTCCTCCATGTCTCTGTGATCTTGGCTTTCAGTAAGTTCAATCACCAAAATATCGTGCAGTGCATCGGTGTTAGCCTCCAGACGCTGCCTCGCTTCATTCTGCTTGAGCTCATGGCTGGAGGAGATATGAAGAGCTTTCTTCGGCAGAATCGACCCAGGGTGGTGAGATAACAACCCTGCTAGGCTTCTGGATGACTTTAGGATGACTGGTTGTATTATTTTTTACCAATTAGGCAAAAGCACTGAAGCCAAGAGGGCTGTGTGTGTGTGTGTGTGTGTGTGTGTGTGTGTCCCAGCTCATGCAAAATTCTGGATAAAAGTATGTTTGCTTGATGTAAGTAGATGTCAGTGACAGAAAAGGAAAGTGGTGCCCCAACTCCAGTCTGTTAATAACTGAAGAGGAAAGAGTACATTCCTGTGCTGCCATTCCAGAGTTCTCTGTCACCTGGACTACAAATTAAGGGGCTTTCTGTCCTCAATGTCTGCCTTGTGTTCTGTGCACTGTGGTGGCATGTGGGGTGCTGAGGTTGTAACGCTGCTATGTGGTAATGGGAACTGGTAGCACTAGGTCCTCAGCAGGTGAGCGGCTGCACCATATGGAGTGGCACAGATTTACACTGATTGAAGCGCTGAGCCTGCATGTAGCCCTGTCACGGGGAATTAAATCAATGCAAATGAAATTATCAAGTCACATATTTTTGTTTAAAAAAAACCCACCTTTATAAAAAGCTGACATCAGGGTTTGTTTTTTTTCTAATTTTCTCTGAGTTCTAATACTATATTAATGCCACCAAATACAGGGACTACTTAGAACTAATTAGTTTCAGTGTTCTTATAACAAGTAGCTGATTCCAGATATGTGTTCTTACTTCTTAACAGCATGATCCAAGCCACCTCTCTTATACAAGTCTATGTCTCTGCTGAAGTGGAAACTTAAAGAAAAAAACAGTGTTAGGAAGAGTTAGTTCTGATTTTGCATTATTTCTCATTGTAAGAGGTGCCTTTGATGGCTGCCTACAGGGGCAGGAGGATGCTTACTGGTGCCTCGTACTCCTACAGTACATGATGCAGTTGCACAGTGCTCCTCCACACACCCACCCACCACCCACCCCCACACACAGAGTTACGACAATACAGCTTCAGGTGTGTGTACTCCTGTGCTGGTATTAACATGCTGTTGGAAGATCCAGTTTCATCTCTTCCTCATATGGAGTAAATATACTCATTACATGCACTTAAATATATATCAGCACCCAGATGGAGGAGTTTGTATATCTTTATTTTTGGTATTTATAGTGAATGTGGTACATTTTGTCTGTGGGCAGCAGAGGGTAATAAATACTCTTATTTGAGTATTATGTATAGTTGTAAAGAACAGTTATTTTTTAAATACCATGTGAAAACAAGCCTGCTGCTATGTTAGCTGGTGTGCTAGCAGATAGCAAATACAATAGCTGAAGTCCCCTTAGTACTCAAAAATGTGTCCCTGGACACCTTTTCTGAAAGCAGAACTAGCCCCGCCATGAATTATTTCACAATGAGTTTCTCTGTCTGCAGAGAAAGTGCTTTTCCATCACAGTTCTGACAGAGGAATTCCAGAGCAGAGATAATGTCTGGAGGGTTGTACAGCTCCTCCTTGCTCTTCATTTCCCCTTCAGAAATGCCCACTGTGTAACTGCCATCATTGTCCCTGGCAGATCTCCAAGGGCTTTGTGCAATGATTTGCCTAACCAATAAAACAGCGCTCGGTGGCTGTAGTGTATGTTATGTGGTTTAAGCAGGAGAAATTGCATCCAGAAACAAAGGCGACCTTAGAAAGAACAATTTATTTGGTATCTCTTGGGCTTTTGATCAGTAGTGTAGTAATTTCTCCCCACCCTTCCCAAGAGCAATCAGAAGTTCCTGGAGAAACACCAAGGAAACTTCCCCCTGGGGAAATAAATGATGGGATGACAATAAGCAGGGCTCCTGGAGAAAGTCTTCCTTGTTGTTCTCAGCTGGGAAGTGCAGCTAGTGAAGGCCTAGTACCGGTCCCAGGATGCTGTGGAAAAGCATCCCTTCTTTGCATGCTGCTCCTGAGGGTAATCTCTGTCCTTCCACGAGAACGGATAAGTTGATGAACGCTGACTGCTGAGGCAGAGATGTGCACTCATGCATCTTGAGCATTAGCACATGAGTTCATGTGCTAATTTCTGTTGCTGATGTTATTAACTCACTCTTTAAAAGGCTGGGGAGGGTGTGGTGTTTCTCTTCCATCTTACCTTTTAAACTGACTTGTCTTTTGACTTCACAGAGTCCAATGCCAGTAGGAAACAGTCCTCTTCCACCCCCTTTACTAGTGGCCATAAAACCTGCCAGTTTATATTCATGCACTGTGCTCAGAAGTAAAATATTCTGGAATGTTTTTTTGGCTTAAATAAGAGTTTATTTATTTTCTATCTCTTTACATAGATCTGTTTGTGCTCCACTTTTCTCCTGACTCCTTTAACCCTTTCCCCGACCCTGTGTGTTTGTCTCTCCCTTCCCCTTCTGCTACCCCTGTCTGACTATCCCCTCCCTGAACTACGTTCCTTACTCCACTGCTCTTCCCTCACCATGTTCCATGTGCCCTTTCCCAGAGTCAACCATCCACGCTGACAATGCAGGACCTGCTGAACATAGCGAGGGATATTGCCTGCGGCTGTAAATATCTGGAAGAGAATCATTTCATCCACAGGTGAGGAGAAACGGTCCCTTCCAGTGCATCTCACAGTGCGGTGCGTGAAGCTCTGGCAGTTTCTCCAGTGGATTAGACAGTGTCAATCTCCTGGAGGGAGACAAAGATTTCCTCTACGAGTACTTGCCTGTGCTTAGACGTCTGAGCTGGTCTCACTGGTTTTTGGTAGGCGTTAGGCTCTGCTCTCTGTCCGCACTGCTGCAGGAAAAGGAATCTTTACTTTCCAGTGAAAGTTTTTGTGTTAATTTTCAGGTGCCCGCTGTGTAGGCACATTTGAGAAGAGCCTTGTAGACCACTAGATGGTAGTGTCACTCTGTATTAGCTAGTAAGACAATGCGGTGCTATTTCTCTTTTCTGCTCTCCCTACACTGATTTGACAGCGACACCCTGGAATATTTCAGCAATTGACTAGGAAAGGGTAGAAAAGAGTGGAAGGAAAACCACAAATTCTGAGACTTAGTTTCCAGCTCAGCAGCTGACTGGTTCTGTGGTCTTGAGGAGCTCATATTTGTGTGTTCACACTTTCTCTTCTTTTATAGAGAAGGAAAATGTTGCTATGGCAGGCTTTAATTGCTGTAGAAGAGTTAAAGGTTATTATAGGTTGCCTTTTAAAATTCCCAGTTGGATATTGGACTCCTCTGCTTCTGATTAAGAGCTGTTTCAGCTCAAAATGTTCCCAGGCATACCGTGCAACTGAATTCCTTCCTGAACATGAACTCCGTGCTGAGTTCAGCCCTTGTGTGTAAGGGAGAGGAGAGGTTGCACACAAGAGGGTCACCCGGGCTCTGACCGAACCGACGCGCAGCCTGGAGTTACGCAAGTCGACAACTGGTGCACCCACACGCACGAGCACGCGCACGGACGCGTGACATTGCGCAGAACAAAGAGGCAGCGCTAGGCAGGAGTGGGTAGAGCCTGGGGAAACTGAGGGGAGCGAGAGGCAAGCAGTGATGGGAGCAGAAAAGCCAGGAGGCTGAGATGTGGGCTATGTCGTAGCTTTATTATTAGAGCATCTGGACCGGTTCTCAGTCTCCTCTGTACTGGAACAGTAAGTTCCCTTGAAAAAGGGATTAGAGTTTTCTGACATTAAAAAAAAGCAGTAAGAGAGTGCAACAAGCTTTGACTCTTGGAGCTCTTAATAAATACACGAGAGATCAGTATTGTAATTGGAAACTTCAGAGCTAATTGCCACAGCACTATTTTTTACGAGCCCTTACTGTAATAGCAGTATCTTTGGTCAATCCTCACACCACCCCCCACCACGATCTAGGACCAGTTTTTACTTGTATTGCAGTAAGTCCAATCAAAACCAGACATTTTCTCCACAAGCATTTTCTAAAACCAATTGTCATTTCTCCCTGGTTTTCACATCCTATGTCACTGAGCCTAGCAGTCATCAGATAAAGCTCCTAGCATTTGTGACAAGAAATGGACAGGCCAGCTGTTACTGCTCAAGACCAGTCTCCGTTTCAGCAGATAAACAGAAGCAGCTGGTGCTTGATGCTTTCAACAGCAGCATATAACTTTTTTTAAGGAAGCCTTGGGGTCAGTTCTGGCATGGCTAGAACTCCATCTAGGATAAGCAACCTGGGAACTGACTAGTTTTGGTTTAGCCAGCAATTCAGGAAAGTGGTAAGAAGGAATTTTGTGCAGGTTCTGTATTAGCATTAGTTAGTGATGTCAGTATTACTCAGAGTTGATAGGGAAGGGAAGAAGGTTATTATTGCAGTTAACAATTATCCTAGGGTAAAAGGTAGTGTAGTGGGGTTGTGGAGATGTCACAAAGGTAGGTCTTGTCCTCCAGGAGTCACAGCTGATCTTAGAAGAGAAAGCTGAGCTTGACTTCCAGATCCTGAGGGATTTTCAGGGCTGGCAGTGGGAAGAAACATATGAGTTGTTCAAGGATCTCATTTTTCTTGGCAGTTAACAGGACCCCTACAGTGATGTGATTTTTAATGAGTTCCTTTTCAGAACGCGTGTTTAAAATGAACACAATCCTTCAGTCTTGGCCATGCAGTCATCGCTGCCATTTGTCATGAGCTAAACCTGCACCCAGCAAATGGCTGCTCCCATATGTAGTGTTGCTTGGTTCCACAGGAGAGATATCCAGAAGCAACAAAGCAACAGTTGAATGAATCTGATCCTACACTGATGTTTCGGGCATTTTATTAGAACTACCCAATACCATCATATTTGTAACTGATGGAGACTGCTGAGATGCCACTCTTTATAACAAAGAAAACAGAGTAAGAAAGAAATCTGTCATCATATGGCTGAAGTGAAAGAGGTTGGATCTGTCCCTAGTCTGACACAGACTCTGTTTTCTGCCTTAGTGAAAGGAGATGAGAGTGGGATCTGATGGAAAACACTGCATAGAAAATGTAATGAAAATGCAGCTTAAGACTTGTGGTTAATGAAAAAGAGAATGTAGCTGGCATTGTTTCCTATTTTTAATAAGGCTTTTCTCATTTCTGTAAAGATGACTCAACTAAGACTTGCAGGACAAGGTCTAATGTTCTTTATTTCTTTAACTACTTAAGAGCTTAGAATTAGAATTCACACATATATATATTCTTTTTTAAAAGAGATATAGCTGCGAGGAATTGCCTTTTGACCTGCACTGGAGCAGGACGAGTCGCCAAGATTGGTGATTTTGGGATGGCCAGGGATATCTACAGGTAAGTAAAAGGCCATTTCAGTCCTTTGAACTTGATAATTTTTGTTGTTTTGACAAGTTTGAACTGTCTCATGGAATATGAAGCAGTGGAACCATGCATTATATCTTCGAATTTGATTACCAGTTAACTAACTGGAGTGAACAGATTGCAAATGAACACATCTGTGCTTCCTTTAACTGTGTTTATTACAAACTGGGCCCCAGGAAACACTGTGAACAAGCATGGGCTTGGTTATTAGCTAGATGGTCATAAATACTGTTTAATAAATTAAAAAAAAAAAAAAGATAACAAAACCACTCTAATTCTCAGTTTATGACATCAAGAAGACCTGTTGCATCAGCACCCTGTGCAAAGCATCAGCAATTTTGATGTCTTCAGCTGTGTACCTCCAACATCCCCAGTTTCCAGCCCAGTTGCAGAGTATAAAATACTACTTGAACGTGTTACTTGTGTTGACTTCTTTCTCACTTGGCCCCCATTGCCACACAGCTGCTGTTGCTGTGGTGATAAGATCTTTCTTTTATATATCTGAGCCCTTTCAGACTGTGTGACATTCTCAGTGCATTTTATCTTTCCCAGAGCAAGTTACTACCGCAAGGGAGGAAGAGCCATGCTTCCTGTCAAGTGGATGCCACCAGAAGCTTTTCTAGAGGGCATCTTCACTTCCAAAACTGATACCTGGTAAGAAATGTCTTTCTTAAAAAATAATCATATTTAATTTTTATGTAAATATTCACTATATATAAACGTAGAGTGTCACATAAAGGCACTAAAGGAGTGAGAATAGCAATAAGTTTAGGTTCCCAAGAAGTCTGTTAAAAATCCAGGCAAATACCATCAGAATCCTCCCTCAGCCCTACCTGCCACTCCGTTTCCATCAGTGACAAGGCCCACTCACACATCTTACTAACTCCTCTCTGTACTCGTTTGAAGGCTTTATTTGTGTTGTGTATGAAATGGCAGCATATTTAACCAGGAGTACTCGATGGTTGCTGAGGAAACAATATTTATATATTGATCCTTTGTGTAATTTAATCTTTTCAGTAAAATAAGCAGCCCCGAACAGCTGCACGCATGTGTTAGGGAACGGGAGGTCTCCAGCTGCTGCAGGACACCTCTCTCCCATGCAGTGGAGTCTTCAGGGCACTGTATGGAGAAGGAATGTTCACTCCAATGCCACACTGACCCAGTTTCCTGAAGCTGGTGGTGGTGCCGGAAGACAAGGGATGGCTGATCGGCGCTTAACTGTCAGCAGCCAGAGCGAGATGTTTTGGAGGAAAGTGCTGCAGTTCCTGTAACAGGCTATTTATAAGTAACATGCATGCACTGGAAATTTCTTCCAGCTTCGCAGACTCTTACAGTTTTGACCCTGCTGAAGTCACAGTCTGATTTCAGTTGGAAGGGATCCCAAAGTTCATCTAGTTCCAACCCCCTGCCACAGGCACGGACATCCTCCACCAGACCAGGTTGCCCAAAGCCCCCTCCAACCTGGCCTTGAACACTGCCAGGGATGGAGCAGCCACAGCTTCTCTGGGCAGCCTGTGCCAGGGCCTCACCACACTCACAGGGAAAGAATTCTTCCTAATATCTCAATCTCTGCTCCTTCAGCTTAAGACCATCACCCCTTGTCCTATCACAACATGCCCTGGTAAACAGCCTCTCTCCAGCTTTCCTGTAAATTCCCTTCAGGTATTGGGAGGCTGCTCTAAGGTCTCCCCAGAGCCTTCTACTCTCCAGGCTGAACAAGCCCAACTGTCTCAGCCTGTGTTCATGGGAGAGGAGCTCCAGCTGTCCGGTCATCCTCATCTATTGCTGAGACCAGCATCAAACTGGTGGGAGTGGGATGGAGTTCAGTTCCCTTTGTCTGTCAGTTTAAAGCCTGGCAGAATCCTCTTGCATCCTTGGGTCTGTCCTGTATTATTTTCAGTGCCTGACCTGTGAATGTAAAGGAGTGCAACCCTAATATCTTCAGTAAGGTATGAATCTCCGTGACAGAACTAACAGCTCTTATCAGTTACTGCATACAGAGGGTGCTCTGGCAGTTCCTGCTCTAGCAATAACAAATGCAGCAGAAAGAACAACTTCAGAGTTATTCAAATATCTTTAAACCTATGCAATTTGAGCAAAATTTTTGATTGATGGCTTTTGGGTTTGTTTTTTTTTATATCAGTTAACTTGTAATCATGCTAATTGCACGTTCCTGAGGCTGGCCTACAGCTTTTAGAGGTTGCTGCTGTGGTGGTATCTATACAGCTTCGTGCCAGGTCTGTGGAGCACAAATGAAACCTAACTGCTATTGTTGGCTGGTCTCTGACACAGGTCCTTCGGCGTGCTGCTTTGGGAGATTTTCTCTCTAGGCTACATGCCCTACCCTTGCAAAACCAATCAGGAAGTGCTGGAATTCGTCACTAGTGGAGGAAGAATGGATCCACCAAAAAACTGTCCCGGGCCAGTGTAAGTATTTCCTTACTCTTGTAAGCCAAAGGAAGGGCAGGTATCAAACAGGTCAAGCAAAGGCAAACAGATGCCATTAGTCAGGGAATGGTGATTGCCCCCAGGGTCAGGTGGGTGTTACCAACTGTCTTCTGAGCTAAGGCCTCTTGTATACAGCTAAGAGCACTTTAATTAGGGGTCCCCTAATGGCTCAGGATCCAAGGACACAGAAATGACATCTCTTCCTCTTCAGGCCATGTACCGAGTGCAGTTCCTCTGGACCTATGATCGCTTTGTACTGAAACCCATTTTACACCATTATTTTTCTTGATCGATGCTTTGTTTTAAAATTATGATTTTAAGGTACCGGATCATGACACAGTGCTGGCAGCACAGCCCCGAGTATCGGCCAAACTTCTCCACCATCCTGGAGAGAATCAAGTACTGCACACAGGTATTTGTACATGTCTTTGGTATCCAGGTGGGTGATAATCCATGGAATGCCCGTTATCCGAAGGCACTAGCTTTAGTGCCCAAAGCAAGTGAAGAGCCCCGAGAGACTGATCTAATTATTTTCCCAATTGTGGTAGTGGTGTTGGCTCAACTGCTCTTTTCATTTGGGATTTTCTGTACACATCTTCACGCTCCCATCTTCAGCAAGTGGGTGTTTTCAGCTCTCAGCTTCTTCAGTAGCAAAATGTCCTTCATTTTGTGACAGGAAGATATTTAGACTCTCTCTAAAGGTCTGTATCCTGATCTTGCCTAACGCTGCTCAAAAGCTGCAGCTGAATTGCTATGGAGTGGGGAGGGTGAGGAATGAGATGGCATGGTGATCTCACCAGCTGGGAGCATTTCACAGCTACAGGCCTGGATCCAACTTCCCAACAGAGATATTTTCTACTGGTGATGCCCAGCTTAGCCGCTGATTTCAGTAAAGCACAGTTTCTGCTCAAAGGAAGCACTGACAGTCTTACCAGTATGTGGTATCCAGATGTCACATAGCATCTGGGTGTCCCATCACAACCTGATGTCAGCCTCTGCCGAAAGCCTGGTTGCTCTCATAGCTGTTTCTCTGGGAATATGGGTGTGACAGTCACCCTTAAGGTGCTCAGGGTGTAATGGATTCTTGACTCTCTTTTCAGGACCCCGATGTCATCAATACTGAACTTCCCATGGAGTGTGGCCCCACACCAGAGGATGAAGGGAGTACGGTCATGCGTCCTAACATTCCCAGTGGGATAGTGCCCCTGTTGGTAAGCCCTTCCCTCACACCTCAGATGACACCTAGAACACTGGACATCCACCATGCTGGGCACAAACTTGTACAATGTCCACAAGAGCTACTGGTGGAGAACCTGAGCAACCGGACTGCTCGAGGGCCCAGCCTGCCATGCCTCAGTGATTCCAACAGCGGGTCCTGGTTCCAGCAGACCTCAACCCAGAAGCTGGAGCTCAGCAATCCACCAGCCCACAGACTGAAAAACAAAACGAAAAATCTTTGGAATCCAACCTATGGATCATGGGTACTAGAGAACATCTGTCACTTCAGCCCCAGCTCCAAGCTCAAAGCAACACCAGAGCGGGAAGATTCAGGCTTTGATGGGAACTGCAGTTCTTCTCCTAGCTCTCGGGCATCTCCAGCATCTCCAAGTCGAATCAACTGCCCTCACCTGGATATCGGTGGGATGGAACTGGTGAAACTCCAGGCTTTCCCCTGTGGCAATGTAAATTATGCTTATGATGACCTGTGCTGTAGCGCTGACCACCAGCCATCAGCCTTGGCAGAGGTCCGAGCAGCTGTGCTGAGGAGCTCCAGCCTGCATACAGATGAAAAGCCTTTTCATAAAACAGAGAAGACAGCGAGAGAGAGGGACTCTGGCCTGTCTTTGTCAGATGACCTGAGTGTTACTCCAGTATAACAGAACTGGTTCTTCCAAAGATCAGGGAATGTGTGTGTCTGGAAGGGCTGCTTCCTATTTCACTTACTTCCTCCATTTAAGTTCCTTCATATGGGCGATGTTTCAACATCAGCAATGTTCTGCTTCCTTCTCCTACCCGCAGGACCCTGGCTCATAAAGACAGTGGCATTTCTATCTCTATCCACTGACCGTGTTCCACTGAACCAGCTTAGCTGTGGAGAACAATGGCATGGCTGCTCTGACTCAGAAAACAATACCTACTGGAAGGACTCCTCCTCAATCCTCTCAGGTGAAAAGAAATGGACCTACCATCCAGCTGCAGCATTTGGATGGAAATAACGACCAGTACAGGTCGCGCAGTTTTTTGACTGAAGAACCCACACACGCATCCTGTGCCATCAGTAACCAGCTTGCAAAGGCTGCTATACTCCCGAGAGCTTTTTACAGTCCTGATTACTGACTAATGATGCTCATGCACTGTACGGGAATAATTAGCAGCCACATTTGCATCTATTTTATTAGCAGACCCTGCAGAAAAAAACCCAACTCAAACCAAAAAAAAAACCTCACCATAAAAATGAAACTACTGCTCAAATTGGAAGCAGTAGGAAGGATAAAAAAATTAAATCTAGGCTCCTCCGAGCAAGTACTTTGAAAACAAGCAATGAAGAGGAAAATAAATTTACTATTAAAGCAAGCTGGTGGAGCTGATAGCATCCCTTTGAATAGTGAAGGGAGTGTGCTGCTTGCCTCATGGTGTTGCTTTCCTCACAGCTCCTGGCGTGGAAGGGGCAGGTGGTTTTCCAAAAACGGGTGAGCTGCATGGGGTAATGAGAAATGGACAGTCTTTATCTTTTAATTGACTTGACTCGGGATGAACTTCATTTTTGTAAGTACTTCAATATCCCACAGTAATTTCTGTGCTTTGTTGGTAAGCATTAAGCTGAGGATCTTGGGGAACTCTCTAGTTCTGGAGTTCTTGGTTCTCCTCTGTGGAAGACATGAAATAATGGAATGGGGGTGTGGTGGGGGTGAGAGTGAGCAGCAGAATGAAGTACCAACACTACCTTACAGTGTTCATTACACAGGAAGGTACAATAGTCATCTGAGAGAGCTAAAGTTGTGAGCTGACTTCACAAACCTGAGTATGTCATTGTTTCTTCTCTCCTTCCAAGCACTTGCTTGGTAGCTGCTGTTTGTTTTGAAGGCTGTTTATTTCTAAGGCTGTCTTCTGTTGCTTAGGGTCTAAACTTATGGTTACTGGTTAAAGCCTGCAAAGTAAGGGGACTGAAAAAGTAAATCACTTGGATTAAACTTGAACAGTCTCAGAAGCGTTCTGTCCTTGACCCACTCCTGAATGTTGCATTGCCACCCTACAGCAGCAGATTACACGCTGCCTTCATGCCTGACCTAGTTGTGTGGTGAAATGTCAATCCTAGAATCTGCATGGTTCCTTTCTGAGGGACGAGATGTTCTGGTACAGCTTCATGCTTAGCAGTCAGCTGCACATAGAGTCTGAAGATGTGGGCCAGCAGGAAAGGGTTTGCTTTGACAAGACAGAGTTCCTGTCCTCTGCATCATTTAGGGATGGATACTACAGAGATGTGGTGCTGAAAAGCACGGAGTGAAGGGTGACTCCATGCTAAGTGGGATGTGTCTCCAGGACAGGTTTATGTTTCGTTGGTCTGACTTTCTATTTATCTGTTCCAAGGTTCCTACAACTCCAGGCCTTTGGCTATAGGGTGAATAGTCCTGTACACCACCTTTCAGCCATGACCCGTACCATACAGAAATAATTCCAAACCCATGTTGGGAAAGGCAGGTGGTCAGAACACAGGGCCCTTGTGTGTGGGCAGATTCCAGGAGTGGTGTGGGAACTGATGGGCTGAGTGACCAAGGGAGATGGTTACCTTCACCTCCTGTCCTTTTGCCCATTTCACCTGTGCTCTAGCTCCCTAGCATCCCTCCAGTTCCACTCAGCCTGTCCTATTTTTGTCCAAGAGCTGCTACAGCCCAGTTAGATGAGACAGGAAAGCCCAGGTAGCTGGAAATGTTCCCATTCATCCTCTTCCAGAGGCTGGCATTTTTTTTGGTCATGTTTCAAGCTGACCACCTTTGGAACATGCTAGTCAAACTAACTGGAGTAACAACAGCTTACCTTCAGCATCCTTACCGTGCCGGCTGTGCTCATCCTATGGTTTATGCATTACTAGCTTTTCCCCAAAGGTGAGCTGTCAAACTCTCCGACAGTTGTGTCTGGGCACCAGCAGCTCGGACTCTTCCTCCCTGCATATGTGGAAAATGCAGAGCCAGAGGGCAGGGATCCTCGTTCAGCTGCAGCAGACGTGGCTCCGGGTTGCTTTCCAGCCCCTGCTGAGCAGAGCACTGGTGGTTCTGACCATTCCTATGCCCATGTGTTATGACTCTGCTTTCAATCCTCCTCAGCCCCAGCACGGGTGGGAAATTGGTGGGGGGAGCGAACCTTGGGCTTGTTCAGAGGCCATCCAAGTTCACTGTATCATCTCTTCTTCCTGCAGACTTTATAAAGCAGGCACTAGTTGTTCTTTTCTTTTTCCACGTGGAAATGATGGTGCAATACCACAATTCCAAGGAGATACAGGTAGGATCCCAGCTGCTCCCCTGCACTTACCCAGTTTTACCCATACACAGCACTTGCTTTGACTTAATTCACAAATTTAGAAAGGCCGATAATGATAAAACTAAACAAACCATTGAAAAGTGAAGGGAGAAAAGAGCACAGTTCTACCACCACTGCCCGGGGCAGGCTTGGCTGCAGCTGTCCCATCAATTTGTAAATAGAATGCAAGTTCTTCAGGCCAGAACTTTGGCCAAATACCTGTTTTTACTGGGCAGCTGCATCAAAGTACTTACTTACAGGAAGAGCGTAGATGAAGCTGCACCGAGCCACATTAAAACTCCATCCTGCTCAGTATCTTATCTCTAAAAGTGACCAAGACCAGGGTGTGGAAGGGCAAGTGTAAGAATTTAATGAGCATGGAGTGATTATTTATTTCCTAGACGTAGGTATTGCTGCTGTACAACAGCATGTAGCTCAGGGAGGTTCTCATCCTGGTGCGGTCTTGTAACAAAACAGAATGGGGAGCAGGCCCTAAAAAAAAGAGCCAGGAATTGTAAAGGAATCTGCATTGACAACCTAAATTTTATATGAGCTCTTAGCTGTTTCACGTAGAACTAGAGGTAAATGATCTTCTGCCAGCACAGCTGCTGTGAATCTTTGACCTGCAGCAGTTTTTCTGTGTGTATTCGACCTCTTTGCTGCTTTTTAAAAACACTCACAGATAATGAAT
This sequence comes from Heliornis fulica, assembly GCA_013399135.1. Classification (NCBI taxonomy): domain Eukaryota; kingdom Metazoa; phylum Chordata; class Aves; order Gruiformes; family Heliornithidae; genus Heliornis; species Heliornis fulica. Next base: position 652,037 of record VXBZ01011316.1, on the reverse strand, counting down.
TTTTCATTACTGTCCTGAAGGAATTAATGCTCCTGTCATGATGAAGTGCTATGTGCTGTCCAGACCATATTATCTAAAAAGAAAAACAACAACAACCGCAATGACATTTACCACAACCTTCAGTCCTACAATTCTGAGACTGGAACTTAATGCCATTTAATTGTGGATTCCTTAGCACTACTATTTCTTCTTGCTACCATTTCAAAATAGTAAAGGAGACACATTTAGTGCATAATCGATGAGTTGAAGCCATAGTGTCAAAATTAGATTACTTTGGCAACTGAAAGCCAAAACCTGATTTTGTTTCCCAGAGGAATGACATGAGCTGGAGTTCTGGGATTAATCCAGTCCTGTAATCCATGTGCAAAGTCTTCCAAACCTTCCCCACTGGAGCATCAGCCATTTATAGGACTATTGTAACTTGCTCTTCCTGATGGGTATCTGTCTTTTAACATGTTACCAACAAGGGATTTAGATTTGGGTGTATATAGTTGGTTTTTTCCTAATTCTCAGCTCAGCATTAGTACTTTTAAGTTGCTTCATATAACCTCATACCTACAGTTTAAGGAGGGGACTGAATAACAAAAGATGAAATAATAATACAAATTTTCTTTGCTTTCTTTTCACATTTGTTGTTATTCTTGTTGATGATTTCTTTGTTAGCTTCTCTTCCCCAACTTAAGTTTTCATTTTCCCTTTAAAGAGAGAATTTTAAACTGCACTGATTTAAGGTGGTCCCCTCATAGCAACTCTTTTCCTCAGGTAAGTTCTCCACCAATCTGCCAGTGGGCAGGTGTGTGCTAAGGAAGCTTTGAAATTCTAGTGAAATTGTTAGGGGCTTTGCAGGCGTGGCTTACTCCACATCCAATACTCTCCACTCTACTTACCTGTAAGGGTTTGGCTGTCCAGGCTCTATTTGCAGCTCCACAGCTCTGTCAGCCAGGGACTGTGCCTCCTCAGACCCTCAAGCAGCAAACCCCGGTGAGACAGCTCCTCCTGTAGATGTGGCCTTGCTCGCTTTCCTCCTGGCTGCTTATCCTTTTCATCCTGATGCTGAGACCTTGGGCATGGCATCACTACCACCTTCCCATCTCATCAGGTGACTTTAATTTAGTTGACTTGTCGTTACCTCTGACCATGGCAGCAGTTCTTGCTGACCTTCCTGGGTGACAATCCCTAAGTAGATGACACTCCTGCTTCTATGCAATTTACAGCTGGACAAGTGTGTAACTTCTATATTTGCAACACAAAATAAAGAGACACTACTGGTGGCTATTTGTTTCCCTCTCTGCTAAGTACTCTTTGCACACAGGTACAAGGACGCAGTCCCTTGCTGAAGAGGGCTGCCAGTCCCAGAGGGCTGCTTGCTCCCTGCTGCCACACCAAGCTGCCTGGGAACAGTCTGGCCAGTGCCTTTTGGTGCGCTGAGTTTGAATACACTGCAGGCTTTATCTCGGAGTGCTAGGCAGAGCTCACCTCTGGAAGCTGTCAAGCTTTGTGTGCACCAGGTCCTAAAGTAAACATAACTGAGAGGTTCTTATATTCTCTCTTTAAACATCAGAGCTTGGTTTCTCTCTTATATAAGAACCAAGCTCTGATGTTGGATTCTAGCTGTCTTAGAACCAGATATGTTGTAGGAAATACTAAAACCAAGAAACACCGAAATAAATAGGTTCTCTCCCTTCCCTAAAGAATTCCCAGAGAAAAGATATTACTGTGAATTTGTGTGACTGAATCACAGCAGATGTCTTTTTTTTTTCTTTCAGTCTCATTTATTTAGTAGCATACACACTTCAGAGTAACAAACACTCAACCAATACAGTCAATGTCAAAAGTGACCATGGTCAGCATTGCATTGTAGTGTTCAGAACGGATGCACTGTGGATGATACAGGCCATTTGATCTTGGTACCTTAAGAATAACGAATAACAAATAATAATAACAGCAATACAAAAAAAAATTAGTAAGAGCCCTCTGAGATACTTAAGGGTTTGGTCCAACTCCCACTGAAATCTTTCCCTATACTAGGAATTGGATCAGTGAATTCCCTCCCATGTAAAACAAAGAGGGAACTAATTTCTACCATTTTGGATAAATTTAATCCAGATTTATATCTTTGTGGGGCCCCAATAACCATAGCTTTTAAACTTATCTGATGTATTTCTTCGTGCATTTCCTTCTATATTGCACCTTCCTCCAAAGGATCTCACAGCATCTTGCACGCAATAATGAAGGACAGCCTCACACCAGTCCTGTGAGGTAAGTACTATTCCCATCTGCAAAATGGGAACAAAGCTGAGGCCTAGGACAGGTGTCAAAGGCCAAAAATACCCAAGTCACTGACAGAGTTGAGGGAGAGAAGTCCTACTGCTAGATTCCCAGCACTGCAGCAGCTACAGCTGTGAGCACTGCTGCATCTGAGGAGTGAATTAAAGACCTTGGTGCCCAAGGCAGAGGTTAGCAGCTCAGCACCACAGAGCCTCTGGGCCAGCATATCTTACCCTGATGTGGAAACACACGTGCCCTCTGTGTCTCTGGAGTGATGCAGCACCTCAGTGGAGGCATTAAAGATCTACATTCTGGACATGTACATGAACTAGTACCCATGTTATCAGTCACACATCAGCTCTTCTCCATTAACATGCCTGTGCAAAGGCATCATGTTGACCCTCTGGTAAATATAAGCTTATTCCAGGCAATTCCCCAGGCCATGCTGCCTCCTCATACTCACAAGTGTGGGTACACAGACAGGCATGCTGAGCCATCTAATGTGAAACAAGATCTCTAACCTACTAGTCTGCTCACAGCCTCCAGCCCCTCCTGGGGTCAGCCTCAGTCCTATACATGCAGCTCCTAAAAGCCGCCTCCTTTCTCCTGTCCCGTAACAGTGGCAGCAGAGTATGGCCTCCCCTTCTAAGCCCTTAGGGCCACTTTAAGGCTAACTTGCTAGGACTACTTATCATCTACAATGAGTTTCCAGAGCAGGCTCTGCTAGAGCAGAGGCTTTCTTTTTTTCCCCCGACCTTTCCAATTACTGCAGAGGAACGGGAGCATTCTCCATGTTCTCCTTCCAAGACCACCCACGTGCTAGCAGTAGTTGGGATTTTGAAGCTACTGGTACCACATCACTCCTAGTTCTTCAGACCAGGACAGGCATTCTACAAGTTTGCCTTAAACTCTCAACTGACATTTAAGCATCAACTTTCACTCTCTAAATTTCCCCTCTAGAAAATAAGTTACATCGGTGCAAAAGATTCACACATGTGACAACAGAAAAAAATTAAGTCTGAAGATTAATTAGGCAAACCACTAATTAATTATCTAATTTCTAACTTACTATAATATTTGTTTCGTTATGGTAGGACTGCTTGCAACTGCAGTCTTGTAGAAAAGTTACTGTTCTTAAAGTCCTCCCCTGTGAGACCTACTTGAGGAGAACAGGGACGAAGGCCCACTAACCAAAGGCTTACCTCTTGGCTGCAGGAAAGGCGGCAGACTCTTTTAATTGTGTGAAATTCACCACAGGTTAATTAGTCTTAGCAATCCAAAAGTTAGGAGGCATCTGCAATGAGAATACCTGTGCTCTCTAGTGAAGGCTCACCACCACTTAAAAATAGAGCGTAAACTCTCTGAAAGATCTAAGTGGAAAAGTGATTAATATATTATCATGAAAATAAAAGTGTGAGGGATTCTGGGAGGCCACACAAGTCTGAATTTGCAGTGAACTGCAAAAATAATCACTGGTTTCAAACAACTAACATTTCAGGATGGAATGTTTCCATGTGTCCTTAATTCCTACAGAACACCCATTCTATGTCATCTAACTTTTAGCTCATAACTGAGCTTGAATTATTAATACTGCTGTTTTGTTTAGAGGCGATGAAAAAGTCATTAAATCTGACTGATCTCTCAGCACAGTAGTGTGTTATCTAAAGTAACTCCTCAAAAGTATTTCAGACTCTTCAATTCTAATTACAAATGTTATAGCTAGATTTTGTTCCAGATCTGGACTCCACAGTCTATTTTTTTGCTCGTGACCATGAATATTACCGACGTAGATGTTTCCCAAAGCATGAAGTCACCTTCATACATCCTAAAGTGCTCAGAATCCCCTAAGCACAAAACACCAGCAGCGTGCATTCCTAGCTTTGCATGTTGAAAGGGGATTAACAAGAAAATAGTACTGCAAGTCTTGTCCTCATTTTGAAAACAGCATCATCACATTATTCATGTAAAGACCTGGAATGCAAGTGAACACCAATACCGATAGTATTTATACTAGTACGTAAAGACCTGTTGGAGTGACTAGAGGCAACCAACAGAGAATGTATGTGAAGTCATTACAAGAAATCACTTCAGTATTTTTTGATTTTAACCTAAACACTGTAAAAATTCCGTGGCTGTGCCAGGGCCTCAGCAAAAGAAGAATGAGCCACAGTTAGCCCTGCAGTTCCAGGCAGGGATTAGGGGATGCTGATGTGTTGACATTCCTTCTCCCCAGGCTGGCCTGAGTTAACAGCTGATACCCTGGAGGAAGGATGCCTGGGAATTCTCTCATTAGTGTAATGCTGTGAATGCAGAACCATTGGCTTCCTGGTGTTAGGAACAGGAATATGGCCAAGAAGTCACGTGTGTTAGGAGACAGTCCAACAGTGATCTTAAGAGATCACATTGTTTGCTGGCTACTAGTGCGTGTGTGTGTGTGTGTGTGCGCGTGTGTGTGTGTGCGTGTGTGCGCGTGCTCACATGTACAGGAATTTTATCTCTAAAAATAAACAAGCCTTGACAAAAATCCTTAGTTCCCTGGTCTGTGTGCGAAAGTCATTACTGATTTTCAAAACTGCAGTTCAGCTGCAAGAGGCCAAACTTGCCAAGCTAGGCACTTTTCCAACAGCCCACCCAGTCTGAAAGTGAAATGTTTGTGGAGACAATAGGCTGCTATTCTCTCCATAGAGCTTTTGTAATCTCCTGAAAGGCTACTCAAAAAGCAAAGGCTGTTCTCAGACCAAAGTGAGGTTAAAGTAGGGAAGAGAAGGAACGGTTAACAGCAGTTGCCACATCCAACCACTACAAACTGCCCTTTGCTCTGTGTTTCCTTCAATTACCATCCATTCCTTCCCTGTGCACACTGTAATACAATGCAGCAGAAGCTGTTGGTCCAATCTATTGTGTTCACAGGCGCAAGGAGACCTGGAATGAGGGGGAATAAAACCACTCTTGCTGGTTTCAAAACTATGCACTTCCCTGAAAAATTGTTATTCCTACCCTGAATCCCCAAGCGCTTGCTCTGGTTCACTAAGAGGTAATCTGGAGTCCCACCTGTTTGCCAGAAATCAGAATGGTTCTGGTTTACCACACAGACCTCTTGACTCATGCTGGTGTGATTCCCGAGGGTGGACATCTTTATTCTCTGAGGACCAGTCTGAAGTTGGGCTGGTGCAATGCAGACCAATCTGGAGTTATTTAGGTTCATAGAGGGCTTATGACCTCAGGAGTTTGGAGAGTTAGAGCTTTCCTTCTGGATGATCCCAGTAGAGCAGAATGTTACAGAGCAGCCCTGCAAGTTTCGTGCCATTCTCAACTCATCTTTCAGTGATGCTTTCCAAGATGCCAATCAAATTGTCCAACCCCAGCAAGTATCCATCTTCCCTGTTGCCTTCTTGCCAGGGGATCCTATGATCCAGTGTCTGCCCATCAGGAAGAAGGGTGGTCTTTCCAAAATCGATCAGCCACACATTGGCATTCCCACTGCCATCATGTACAAAAAGTAGTGAACTCCCAACGACCTGGAAGACAGATTGAGATGATATGGTTACAAACACATCTGTAGCTTTCCTTGTCACTTCATGTTTCCCACTGACCTCCTCAGATGACCTCACCTGTGACCCAACAGGCTTTTGGGGTGCACTTAATGACTGGCAATTTACATACCCCACCTGCATTACCGCATCTATCTGTACTGTATATACATGGGCATGGAGGTGGGCAAAGGCCCCCAGCAGACAGAGGGGAGAAAAGCAATTCTCCAGCCCACTTGGCAGCAGGTCTCAATTTGAGAAATTCAGCAAAGCCAGTTCCAAAGAAAGCCCATGACCCACGATTCACAAAAAGGCCTCTAGTGGCAAGGGGAAATCACCAAAGTAAAATAAAATGTCTGATCTCAAAATCTTGAGCTGTCACAAGCAGAATTTACAATGCTACAGATACCTTCTGCACAGCAAAGCACGCAAGGACAGCACAGCAGAATTAGACAGTGTTTCAATGTAAATCCAGTATAACTAGTAAAGGCTGCATTGTCAGACTAGAACTGAATGCTACTGTAACAAACACAAGCTTCCACGGAATCATTCCCCTGTAAAGATTCCCACTGGAACACACCAAGACTAGAGGAACCACAGGAGAACTGGTACTAATAAACCACTCCCTACAGTGGTGTAGAGTTGTAAGTGCTGGGACTTTATAAAGGCAGGAGGAGTTACTATTTCTCAACTAGTTTAGTATTCTGCATCGTTATGATGGCAGCTTTGTGGTCTTTATACAGATTAGTTTTCTTTTACTGCAAAACTGTTTTCTACTAATACAGCCAGCTGTTTGGAAGTATGTCTGAATGACTAAATGAAGCAGCAGTGCACCTCGACAGCGCTATGCTCATTGCTCACCTCATGTCGCTTGAAGAAGTCTGAGGATTCAAGAATGATATGAATTTCCTGCAGACGCTTGAGGTATTTTTTCTGGAGGAAGAGGAATAAAAAAAAAAAAATCAACTCATAAACATTTATGTAAAGAATGAAGACATTCAGTTTACAAGAGTCACTATAATTAAGAAATTGTGCTGATTTTAGGCTAGAGGTCCTTGAAAACAACAGGTTCAACATTTGAAAATCAACCTGAAAATACATTTTGACAGGTTTTCATAGCAAAAGAACAGACTGGAGTTCCTCTCCTGCAAGTGTTACACCAAGCATACTTATCTGTCATCTTCCTTTAGATACAGGGAGACTTTCTGCATCTTTTGTTTCCCCGCTTTCTAATAAAAAGTTTATAAAGATATTTAAGAAAAGAAGTTTGAAGCAATTAAAAATCCATTTTCCACATTGAAGAGAGAATTAAATTGTGTTAGAGAGACATGGAGTTCCAACTGCATGGTGAGGGGAATAAAAAATAAAACTAAGGCCTAACACATAAAGCTGTAGCATACATTTTTAATGCTGCCCTGTATTCCCAGGCACCCTCCTCCTGGAGGGCTAACCTGCCTTCCTAATGGCTTCTACACTGCACCAGAGCACTCTGGCACCCTCTGAAGCGAGCGAGGTCATGCTATCCCCCCCACCGCACGCCTGCTGTGCTACCCGCGTAGCAGAACTCAGGAATTGTTCTTTGAGCCGTCTCACACACAGGAGCGCAGCCAGACACCAACCTCACTTCCTGCCCCTATGCTTCACTTTGATCCTCTCCAGGCAGAAATCCCAAATTTTCCTGCTGACGCAATCGTTGCTTAGACATCCTCCCTGTGATGCTTCTAACGCCCATGGTCAAAGCTGGTGGCTTTGCTAGCTTGACTGACTTCTTGCTAGCACGATCCCCACATCCACCCCATCTGCTGAGAGGGACTGGAAATCGACACCATTGTCTTCCTTGGTAACTTAATCCATTTTTCTTGCACCAGAGGAAGCATGGCCCTGAAGCAAGAGTATCAGGTCAAACATCAGGAAACCTGAAGAGTTCAGACTCACCAGAATAGTTGTGTTGCCCTCAATGAATTCCACAAAAACCTGTAGAACTTGCTCCTGTGTCTTCGTAGTTTTGAAGTTTGTGTTACATGTTCCATCTGCCTTCTGCACAAAGACACACACGGAAGATTTACACTACATGTGTATCATTCCCCTCATCAGCAGAACCTCTTCAACAGCTCAGCTCTTACTAACCAGATGAAAGCGAGTAGCTGTACAGGAAGAGAGGCGATAAACCAAGCAAGAAGTAGGGGAGAAGACACAAAAGTTGATTGGATAACTTCAAATGGCACTTCATTTCCTGAGTTAAGTTTAAATGAAAACCTCAAAACCATACATCACAGTATTACCAGCCTGCAGGAGGGTTCTCACGTGTCAGTGCTAGCAGTGCAAAGTTTAGTGGGGCAAACCACAGTGACCTCTCTGGTTGGTCTCTCATCTAACTTGGTACAGTTGAACCCTGGCTAGTGATGTAAGGAGACATTTTCAAACGCAATTTTACTAGTCCTTTTTGTCTTTTTGTTGTTGTTGTTTGTTGTTCAGTGGGGGAATCAAAGAATTGCAGTTAAAACTCAGTTCCAAGTACATCTTTGCACATTAATTAACGTGACCTAGAAGTCAGGGAATGGAGAGCTCGCTGCAGGCTGGAAACTCAGGAAATGCAATGCTGGCAGTGACACAAACACTGGCAGTGACAAAGCAGGTGAATTTTGGCAAAAGATAGTGTGGGCATGCTTGTATCCAACTGGGTCCTGGAGAAATTCCGAGTATTTCTCTGCTAGCAGTAGGGCTCAGTACAGAAGCACCGTGCCACTGAAGAAACAAGACTTTTTAGGTGCTGGTAGTGACCATTTTGTGCTTGTGGAGCTACAAGCAAAAGTAGTGCATGAATCTGAGATATCTGCATATGAATATGCATTTCTCCAAGAACATCTCTGTTGCTTCAAGAGACACAAATACATGTTTTTAGGACATGCATGTAAAATACAACAATTATTGCAGTTGGTAGCCCATATCCACTAAAACCCTGCGGGATTATCCAACTGTAGTCCTCCCCATTGCATCAGTCTACTGAAATCCCTCATTTGAACGCACAGAGAAGTGGTGGAGGCCCCATCCCTGGATGTATCCCTGGTCAGGCTTGATGGGGCTCTGAGCAACCTTATCTAGTGAAGATGGCCCTGCTCACTGCAGGTGCACTGACTAGGTGACCTTTAAAGGTCCCTTTCAACCCACCGCACTCTATGATTTACATTATAAATCAACAGGTCATCAAAATGTGTTCCTTTCCTACATGTTAAAAGTCACTGTGCTAAAACTGGGTAAGTTCAGTTCCAGTGTCACCAGGTCAAACTCTCATTACTCCACAGAACTCAGTCCCTAGTATACACACAGAAAAAATTAATCTGATAATGCTAAATTTCCAGATTTATCATGTAAGAGAATGAACTGCCTGAATGGCAAAGCCATGCAGAACAGCCTCCCACCTACCAGACTTTCTAGCAGTAGAATAAACAGAATTTTATTCCAAGACTGTGGGCCAGATACAAGTGTGGCATGTCAGCCTGATGAGATGTTCAAGTTACGTAAGAGAAGTTCAGCAGGTAGGCAGTGAAAGTTAGGAGCCATCTGATCTGATGTATAACACTCAAAGCACAGAGAAATTTGGAATTTAGTCTGATGCCTTGTACCTCCTCTCTAGAGTAAAGCTGTTTTAAAAATAATTTCCCTCCATCTCCCTAATCCCTGAGCAAAGTCTGGAATAGCTTCTGTGTTTACCCCTTTTCCTCCTTTTATTTTTTTTGTATGGATGGACTAGCTGCTTCTTCCCTGCTGTTTAGAAACACATCTTTGATTTTGCTCCTTTGCAGGGGTTGGCAGGAAATGCAGCTGCTGCCTGTCCTCACTCGCTGTAAACAACACCCAGATTTTGAACACCACCATCTCTTACACAGGTCCTTGCACGGGCCTGGACTTACTTGGTCCCCAGGAGGCGCCTGCCTGAGGTGCTCTTTGAAGTCCTGTCTCTCTCAAGGCCCTCACAAGCGCTCCTGGACAGCAGAACAGTCACTTGCACAGTGCAGGTAGTGGGACGCTTCCAGCACTTCCCGCTAGACGTGACAGGAGGGCGGGTTTGTCGGCTCCATAAAACAGTGCTACCTACCTTAACCTGAGTGGTCTTGCTCAGACTCCTCTGCAGACTTCCCTTAAAGGGCTCTGGGTGAAGGCTGTGATCTAAATGGGTTCACAAAGACTTATGAACCAAATCTGATGTCCCCTTGGGAAAATGGCTATCCCTGAGCTACAGCTAAAGGAATTCTAATTAATGCTAAAGAAATGGTACCAAAGGAAGAAGGAACTTCCTGAACTGCACAGAGACTCAGTGACAGAATGGAAAGCCAAAACTTCTCATTCTCAGCCCTGTGCAACTCTGCTCTGCAAAACCACCGGCTTAGTGTTGCAGGGACAATGTTGGTGACTCCTAGCCTTCAGACAACCCCTTCTGGAGAGGAAACCTGCCTTCTGAATGTCAGGCACAAGAAACTAGTGTCAGGTGCCAGCTGTAAGGAAACCAAAAATTGTTTGAACCGCTGGATAAGAAGAAGAGGGATAAATCCCATAAAAGAATCCATCTTGATTTCAGAGATATGCAAGCAAGGCAAGGAAGAGAGAGGGACCGACCCGAAGAGAAAGAGGAGGAGTGTGTATAGTCAATCGTATCTCATTTATCGGCAGTCACTGCACAGAACTGACTCCAGTTTCTCTGGTTCTGCTTCTCCCTCCGGCAGCCAACAGGCAAACGGGCAGGAATGCTTCTGAATGACCAAACCCAATAGATCTGCTCAGCTAACTCCAGCAGTGACCATCAGCCACTAGCTGGCACCACAGATCCTCACAGGCTCTCCTCTCAAGATGGGGATCCCTGCAGCAAGGCTTTGCTCCTCTGTCAATATACAGAACAGGACGTACAGTTCAGGCGCAGTGAGACAGTGTGAAGAGTACGGACTGGCCCTATAACCTGAACACTCCATTCTGCCACCATTTCTCCATGTAACAAAATATCAGAAGGATACCTACGTCCCTCATAGCAGCACAGGGAGACTGAGGGACAGGTACTGTGCTGGAGTGCTCCAAAGTATTTCCCATGCTTAATAAAAGATTGTTTATGTCCTGGTTTGCACAGTTACAGCACTGTCTTGGCAGAGGGAAGTATCAGAGTCTGTGTGCCACACTGCTCCTACCCACCTCTGACAACCAGCCAAACCACAAACAAGCCAGGAAGGTTTACCAGAGCTCCCCTGTGTTCTCTTAGCTCATTTGCTCTCCAGGACTCAACATAAATCTGTAGGTCTTCCACACTGACCAACTATCTGTCTGAGAACAGATGCGAAAAGGTGTTGAGATCGTCTGGGTTTCTGATTCCATTACACTGAATATCCAAAGACTTCGGTGGTTTAGGAATAAAACCAGTACCTTGATAACATCATTAGATAGGTAATTTAGGTAAGACAGGAAGTGTGTTGGCTGGACTGGAGCCAGATCACCTACCACCCAGACAGCTCTTGCATGAGGATGCCTGTGTCAAACAGCCAGGAGTGGGTGGCACAGTGTACAGGGGGCCAGCACACCATGAGCTGGAAACCCTAGTTCCTGTATCACAGCAGGAGAATCTCTGAAAGAAGAAAGGAGAAGACAACACAGGGAAGCAGAGAAGAAAGGGGTGTTGTCAGTGCCAGCATCTTTTATCCCTTCTTCCTATGTGCTTGAACTACAAAATGGAAGCAAAGCTAATCTAGATTATAATGTATGATGTCCTAACATACCTAAATTAAACATATATGCTCTGGGCACATCTGGAAACCACACAGGGTAGCCCATGCTTCATAGCCGTCCTATCACAGGTTTAAGGTACCAAAACCTCATCCAGTGTGCAGGTGGGTTTGGGCGGCTGTCGCCATGCTCCGTGCTGGTACAGGAACACCACCAGCTAAACCCAAGCAAGCCAGTTTAAGGCCAGCTCTGACAGGCCTATGGTTTTGGGTTTGCCTGGCAAGGTTTTGGTAGTAGGGGGCTACAGGGGTGGCTTCTGCAAGAAGCTGCTAGAAGCTTCCCTGTAGATCTGATGGAGCCAGTACCAGCTGGCTCCAAGATGGATCCACTGCTGACCAAGGCCAAGCCAATCAGCAACAGTGACAGTGGTAGCACCTATAATTAAGAATGGAAAAAACCCACTGGCAGCAGCTCTTTGCTGCCAGAGAGAGGAGTAAGATGTTGTGAGAAACTGCAAGCACCAAGGTCAGTGAAGAAGGAGGAGGAGGAGGTGCTCCAGGTGCTGGAGCAGAGATTCCCCTGCATCCCAGGGAGAAGATCATGGTGGGGTAGCCTGTCACCCTGCAGCACGTGGAGGATGATGGTGGAGCAAATATCCATCTGCAGCCCATGGAGGACCCCCATGCCAGAGCAGATGGAAATACCCAAATAAGGCTGTGACCCTGTGGGAAGCCCATGCTGGAGTGAGTTCCTAGCAGGACCTGCAGCCTCTTGAGAGAGGAGCCCACACTGAAGCAGGTTTGCTGGCAGGACTTGTGACCCCGTGAGGGACCCAAGATGGAGCAGTCTGGTCCTGAATGTCTGCACCCCATGAAAGAGACCCACACTGGAGCAGTTCATGAAGAATGCAGCCCTTGGGAAAGACACACTGGAGAAGTTTGTGGAGGACTGTCTCCCATGGGAGGGACCCCATGTTGGAGCTATGGAAGCGTGAGGAGTTCTCCCCCTAAGGAAGAAGGAATGGCAGAGACAACGTGTGATGAACCCCCATTCCTCATCCCCCATGCCTCTGTGGGGAAGGAGGTAGAGAAACTGGGAGTGAAACTGAGCTTGGGAAGCAGGGTGGGGGGAGGAGAAGATGTCTTAAGATTTGGTTTCATTTCTCATTACCCTACTCTGCTTTGCTTGGTAATAAATTAGTTTTGGGGGTTTTGGTTTGGTTTGTTTTTTTAATGTTAAATCTGTTTTGCCTGTGACATTAAATGCTGAGTGATCTCTCTCTGTCCTTATCTCGACCCATAAGTCTCTCATATTTTCTATCCCTTATCCATCTGAGGAGAGGAGTGATAGAGTGGCTTTTCTGGGAACCCAGCACACCTACGCAAGCAGAAATCACACTTCTGGATTCCAGCAAGTGTTAACATTCAAGTAACTGAGTCAGGTGGCTGATATCCTCAGAGTAGATCCTAATGGGCAGGTATCTGACATTGCCATGGTGTACAACAAATGTAAAGAAGTAAGAGGTAGGAAAGAAAATTGCCAAGGTTCTCCTAGGAATTCTACAGGGGCACAAATTTATCCATCAAGAACAGTGGATGGATTTGTTGATAGAGAAATTATAATTTTTTTATTGCTTTGGCTTTATTCCAGCTCCAACTATATTACATACTGTCATGTACTTAAAAGGAAAAGGGGTTTCCTTGATCCCAAGAATATCTAAGTTAATGCTTTTAACACGCCTTGCAAATAAACACAACTGGAACAAAACCACTTTACTGGGATTCATTTGGAACAAATAGGTGTAACTCCTGGATTGAAAAAAAAGTAATTGCATGGAGAGAGGCGGTTATTTAACTTCCGAGCTGGTCCTTACAACAGTCTCATTTCCATTCTATTTTCATTCTATCTACACTGTGTACCTGCTCAGGTCCTTCCTGCTATGTGTCAACTAGTGGAACCAAGTATGGCTGATGTGCACTTGACGCTTAACTTTGCTGGCTATTATAATTAAAATGGATACTTTAACTTTAGAACCACAACACATTCAACCCTCTGGTTTCCATTAGCACAATTTCACATAATCTTCTGGAAAACCTGGTCACCGGTGCAAATTAGTACACAGCAAATTAATCAACAAATCAAAATTCCATTTCCAAGAACAGGTACAAGTGAAGCTGTTACCTTAATCCCTTCAATCCTGAAGCCCAGGTTGGCACTAGAGCTGATGGTTTCCCTCCACTGCATGTATCGGGGTTTGGTGACAGCATGCTGGGCATTCTCTTCAGCTGTGGGCGCAAGAGGATCCACTTCAATCATTTTCTTATACATGTCCTTACGCAGCTTTGGTTTCTCACGGGCCTTAGTCAACTCCTCCTCCAAGTATGTCCTGCAAAAACATCACATCCCAACAAAATCATAAGGACTCCCCAAAGGTTTCTTTTTACAACTTAAAGACCAATCTGGACACGTTTCTATGTGATCTACTCTAGATGACCCTGCTCGGGCAGGGGGACTGGACTGAGTGATCTTTCGAGGTCTCTTCCAGCTCCTAATATTCTGTGATTTTGTAAAGTGGTCTCAAAAAACGTCAACCAGGTGAGCAAATGTTATCATTACTTGCAAATGGGGAAACTAAAGAACACAGACTAATGATTATGCAGGTATATTTAGTGAAACAGTCACAGGAACCATTAATTATGTCATTTGCTTCTTCTTGTATCGATGTCGCATCTATTTGAAAATGTTTGTCTGCACTCCTTTAAGTTCAATAACTCATTTATGATAATGTTTCTTGAGCATCTGAGCTGACATCCAAAAAAATAATTATATTTCATTCTTCTCTGTTCCGTTATTCCAGCCACTCAACAGATTCCTTATCTATTTCCTCTTATCACAGACAAGAAAAGGAAATAATAGTGAGAATCTGCAGAACAAGAAGATTTTGGAGTAAGGAAAAGCACAGGTCAGTCAATAGGAAAGATCAATACCAATATTGGTCAAAAGATCAATATTCATTCAAGTGCTGGAAATGGGCTTTCACACTGCTATTCATTCATTCACATTTGGAGACTGGAATTTTACTCTTTTTTTTACTTTATGTGGGGTGTGTGTGTGTATGACTGCATACACAAAGATTTAATGAACTATGAGTGTATCTGGCAGTGAACCGTGTAAATTTTTTCCCCATGTATTATAAGGCCACTGAAATTTTCTCTTAAATCACCCCTAAAATTGCTTGATGTGGCTAGTTTTTGGGGCTACAGATCAGTTAGTTTTCAGAATCCATGTACAACCAGGTAACAATGGGACATACTCTCCTCAGGTTGTCCAAGGCAACTGCCAAATCAACATCAGGGTGTCTGGTCTAAATCCCAAGGCTTCAAAAATGTTACCAAAGTCCTGCAGATAGAACATGGCCACATCCCCCCTTCCTGCCGATGCACTAGGGTTGGAAAGCACTTTCTCACTCATGTAACCTACCTGATTCCCATCTTGCAGTCCATCACACAAGGCCCTTCAAAATCGGTAAGCAGGTCATCCAGCTGAATGTAGCTCTCGCCATCTCTCTCCACCACACCATGGAAGCAAGGGACGCAGGAGCGTAGCGGATCTTTCATCAGCCGCTCAAAACACTCCTTTTCATTCTCTGAGAAGCGTTTCAGAATCTTCCCACTATCAGCTGCCTTGAAACTCCCTAAAAAAGAAAATCAGACAAATGCTGACAAGGCTGACCCACAAAAAAGAAAAACACCTTCCCCTACCACCCCACCCTCATGTACCTCAGCTTCAGGACACCAGTTATGGATTTCCCCTTAACAAAAAAGATAACATGCTTTTTGTGCAGAAAAAACCACCCAGGACAAACACAGCCGTTGGCAGTGAAAGTCCGTTTGGATACATTCCCACGTCAGAATTTATAGCTTTAAGGAGTGCAGCTGCTTCAGGCCATCAGGTTTTTGTTTTATTTTCCATGCTAAACTCTTTGTTAGGATATTAAACACTACTATACTTATTAAAATGCACAGGAAGAAGCCATGAGCCAGAATTCATTAATCCTCTGACCGGCTATTTTAAGGCTGCGTAACGCCGCCAGTGTTGGCTTTGCCCTTAATCCTCACGTCGGGTATACCTGCTGAGTGTGTACATAGCGAGGCAGTGCAGTCAATCAGGGATCGTTAAACAGCCACAAAGAGGCCAGGAGCCAAGCGCTGCCCTTTCCACACACACACAAAGTGACTGTGCATGTGTGTAGCCCCCGGTTCTGCCTCTGGAGCACTGCTGATCTGCAGGTACAGCCTGTAGCGCAACTGCTTTTCTACCAACTCTGCAACTAAACGGTGTCCAGTACAAATGATGGTCTGCACAGGCCAAGATTGGCAGGAATTAAACTCCAGCTGTCTGGAATCTCCTATCCTGCAACCAGTAACACCTGAGGAAAGTACACATTTTGTTCAGAGGTACTCCTCAATTTACGTGATATGAAATAGGAGCCTAAGTAGGACTCTCATTAATCCTGGAGCTAATGCTGAATTTGTATCACAGCAGGATTCTTCAGCCATTGCAAAGTGGTTCTCCTCTGACAAATCCTAGAACTGGCACTGCTGCAGGCCAAGGGTGAGGGTGGTGATGGCCCAGGTTTCAGTATAAAAAGAACTTGTCATATCAGAAAAGAACAGCTGCAGAAAGGATGGACTAAATGCAACCACAGAAAACTATATAAAGCAAACTGGGGCAGTATCTCTCCTCATCAGCTTCTAGTAACCCCTTAACCCTCCTCTTTCACCCCAGAAGGGTTACAACAACACAACTGGTGCATCGCCCCACACAAACGAAGCCAAACCCCTATGCACTGGGATAAAAACTTCCATAAGACTGGGTCATCTCGGCACACCGCATGACACAATTCAGCCCCACCAACACTGCGTAAAATGCTGCTGCTCTGTTTCTAGGACTAAATACATTTCTCTGCACAGCTTTGAAGAGCATCTTACTTGTGCATTAGCATATAAAGAGGTGGTTCAGGTACTGCATTAAAGCACGATGCAGCATAGGTGCCTGCCCACGTGTATACTAATAAACCCCGCACCAGCAATTTAGGAACAAGGGCTGCAGAGGAATTAACCAAAGCACAAGAGAAGCAACCCCAGTGACTTCTCTTGGTTGTTCATTTTCTGTCTTACCAATGAAACAAAGCCTACATCACCAGCACACTTACCAACTTCTACAGTTTCAAAACTCGAGCTGACTGAGCTGTTCCTTGCACTTACAGTGAACAACAGCAGACTCGCAGTGCAAACACGTGGGCAGCAAGTCCATTTTCATCACATTTGTTTTCCACTCGAGGGCTTAAATTCGGATGAGGGGCTTGGGGTTGGTATTAGAAACACTGTCCTTCTCAGGGATAAGGCACATACAGACAGAGACAGTAATCTTTCCCACTCAGGAACTAGCATATTGGCTACACAATCAAGAAAGATGATTCCATGCCACAAACAGCCACAGAGACTAGGGCTTCAACTCCCCAGTCCCTGGTTTCCCTCTAGCATGTCTTTACACCTATCAACTTACAAGCATGCACCAGGAGTCTGGCCCTTCCCCAGTCTGACCACTGCTTCCTTGCTCATCTCACTATTCAGGTGTCTCACTCTCCCTTATCCCCACCAAAACAGAAAGATGCTTTAGTTCACAGATTTCTGTGCTACTGCCTGCTTCCTTAGGACCTGAAGGGAAGAAACAAACACTCAAAGTTTTCATTGCTGCTGCCATACCCACTCTGGAGACAAACACATTGAAGATATCCATCTCACCTGTATGTCCAGCAAGCTGCACCCATGAGTAGCGTTTCTTGAAGGGGCTAATGACTGGTAAGTTAACCATGGTTTTAATTGTATGCCATGCCTTTTTCTGGAATACAAAGAAAAGAAATATCAAGTTGGGCAAAAGCTGAAATCCTGACATGCCACAAACCTATGACACAGCTTCATGCACACTGAAATATTCCAGCTTTAATTTTTAAGTGCTCAAAGGTGGAACCACAAAAAAGACACGACAATCATCATTAAAAAAATACACACATAAAACCAAGAATGGACAAATATTCAAATATAAGGCCCTAAAATCTGCAACAAAGCTGCCTGCAAGAAATGAAAAAAGTCGTATTGCACATCGCTGGCTTGTTCTTTGCCACACTTGACCCTCTGTCTGAGTCATGCAGTATGCAGAGAGCAGATGCTGAACACACACTTAAGCACACTGAAATTTCCATGCGATGTGAACATAAGCTGTTTGCCACTGTCAGTAGTACTTCCTTTCTCAGAGAACTTCAGCATCACCTCATGATTAACGGCCTTCTCCGAGTCAACAGGGGAGTCTTGCTGTGACAGGTGCATAGAAAACACATCTCTAGTTGGACACAGAGGCCTCCCAGGTCCCTCAGCACACACTGACAGTGTGCTGTAAGATGTACTCCAGGTCAGGGATTTTTCTCCTCCCTCCCCTCTTTCTCGTTACTTTTTAACAAAGCTGGGCGCTGCTCTGGCCACCTTTGGCTGCCACAGAGCGCAGCTGCCTCGATATCCTGCAGGCAGACAGGGAAACACAACAGCTGCTCACAGGCCCAAAGGCAGAAACAGAAAAAAAAAAAAAAACCACCACAGAAAGTGAAAAAATCTCATGCTCTGGAACTGAAACCTGGATGGGAGAAAACAAGTGTTACACTCAGGGATCCCAAAGTGCTTCACAAACAAGGACAGCTGGCTCATTTCGTCTGTTGCTAGAACATGATCCTCTGCTGGGGCAAAAAAACAGAGCTGCACAATAATTTAGTGCTGATGGGGTTTTTTGCTGAGATCATGTATAGCTGGGGATGAGGCTGCGTGTACTGAAGTGTTTATCAATGTCCTAATGGGGATTCACCATGACCACTGTCAGGCACTGATTGCACTGAAAACAATTTTATTGCTCAACACCTGAAAAATCCACCTTCCAAACAGCCATGTCTTGTCTAGCAGGGATACTGCTCTGACAAATTAAATGCTTAGGGTACCTGAATTTTATTGTCTTCTACATTTTACTTCCACAGAAGTGAAAAAGACAAAAAGTGAAATTGCAGACAACGATACGCAGACAAAAACGCAGCTCTCCAGATCTCCCTCTGACCTGCCCATCCTTCCCCAATCTTGTTCACTTGTATCCTCTAGCAACACAAGAGCCCCACAACTATCTTAGACCCTATCAACCAGATATGTGAACTAACAGATGCAAGTGATCTTTCTTTGAAGGGTTTTTGTCTCCAGAAAGTTTTACGTTGTAATGCAAATTAAACTGGCATAACAATATAACTGCCATGTGAGCAGTTCCTATTTAACTTATTTTGGTTTTGACCACAGTTCAAGATGAGATAAAGTCACTTTCAGTCTGATATAAGTGTCCCATACAGCAGCAGTGTTTTTTTAACAGTATGCCAGTGAGAGGACGCATCCAAAGAAAATCACAGGCATCTGAGAATCACGGAGACTCAGTTACACTTACTACAACTCCACAGATGTTACTAGCTCTAGCTAAATACCAGCTTCATAAATACTTTCTGCAGGACTAAATGACCCTTTCACATTTGGATTTCACAGCCTGTATTATTTGCCTTAAGTCATTCCAAACTACAACCTTGCAGTTCTGAACAGTGACTTGGATCTATCACAGAGCTGGTAGCTGTTTAGCGATGGTGAGAGATCCTCTTGTACACCACTTCTACATGTCCATAGACTTCTTCTAGAGCAAAGTGCAATGCAAACATTGTTCCTCAAGTAGCAAAAGATAAATTACTTTTGTATAGGGTATTTGCCAGATTTAACTGATAGCAGAAGCCCTCAGTCTACTCTGATGTTTCTATTCCAGAGGGGCACAGCCCTAAGTTATTTAAGCAACAGCTGAAAGTAAACATCACTCTGAATTAAAATGACCCCTTTGAATCTGCCAAAGATTAAGTTTTTGATGATTCCAGCCCAATTATCGGGGTAACACTACTTTTTCCCTGTCCCTTAATCAGAAGTCAGCACTGCTCCATAACTCTCCCATAGGTCCTATATTCACCGCAATGTCTTACTCCCAACAAACCACATCCTGCCTCCCAGTAACTTGTCATACTGCTAAATCCAGAAGTGACGAGAATCTTGAGTTTTCAAGGAATGCACGTCAACTGTCAATGCAGCACCCCACTCCAGTGGCTTTCCCACCTCCTCCCTCCCACCCAGCCCTAAGAAGCTGCAGAGAAGCTGCATTTTTTATTTGTACTGTGGGTGTGAAGGAGAGACAATAGGCCAAATTCAGCTCCAGCTTCAGTGGACTATGGCTGCTTAGGTTACTGCTGCCTTGGATGAGCATGTTTAAGCTACTCACCCAATAAGCAGGCACTGACAATTTCAATTTTTAAAAATTATTTTCAACAACCTCTTCACAAACCTCTTCCTCTTCCAAAACAGGGAAAGTATTAAGCACAAGCTAGGAAGGAAAGGACTGCTTCCAGACCCATCCTATGGGGCATACTGCCATCAGCATAGGGTCTGGCAGTTGCACATACCTCTATGGCAACTTCCAGCCTCCCAACTCACTCAACCCAGGGTAAAAATCGCCAAGACGCAAACAGGGCTGCATGCTGTTGGAGCAGTGGTGTGAGTGGGAAGATGAAAACTTTGTGTGCCTGCTGTGGGAGGAATCTTTCTCACTTCTATTTCTAAAGCAAGATCTCTTCCTCTTTGTTAGCAAATTGCTTTTAAAATCACTGCTTTATGCTGCAACAGCAAAAGGACTGCTACCACTGCCCATTTGTATTTGCAGTCTGTATCTCCCTTGGTCCCTGTTTCTTCTAGATTCCTGCTCAGTCCTTCTTGATCCTTCACTCTGCATGAATTTCTCCAAGCCCTCATTTCTTCAAGATTCCCAGCCAGTGTATGCTGTTCACATATATTCAGGGAAAAGGTCAATATTTCTGCCTCAATCAGATGCTCTGGACATCCCTGATACGTCTTAATGCCTCTTGAGATCAACGTACTCGGGAGTTTTCCAATAAGAAAAAGGAAACCATTCCAAAAGGGCCAAGAGGCCAACATGAGAAACATTAACATTCTTAGATTCAGCATGTAAGTTACTCAGTGTGAACTATAATGACACATCATCTATATCCCCCTCAGCCATAAAAGGTGTGGGGTGATAAAGAAAAGAAAAGGTAATTTCCTGCACAGGGTCAGCCGGTGTGACGGGCTGTGCTTCTCAACGGTGTCCCTGGTAGCAAACAAACAAAAAATTCAAGGAAAGACAAATGGCTGAACCCATCCCTCCATCGTAGGTACAACACATGAACTGATTGCAGCTTCACTCTGCCATTGATATCTTATCTGGATTACTCTTCTGGGTTTGAAGCACAGCACCAAAGAGAAGCACACATCGTGCAGGAGACGTGGCAGACTTGTTCTGTGTTAGTATTGGCATATGCAGACAAGATGCTGCCAGATGAGGTATTCCCAACCTATTCAATCCTGGGTACAGGTTGAAAAGCAAGGATGAACGTCTGAGAACCACTGGTTCCTGTGAGCACAGCTTTCTCCAGGCCTTTTCTCGTGTTGACAGCCCAAGTTCCTATGTTACTAGTACACAGAAGCACAGCCATAAGGATCCTGCAGTAGGACTTGGCCGAGACAAGAAGCACTTCCTCCATTTTAAGGGGTTTGGCTCAGGCCTCACTGTCCCCAAGAATTAATTCACAGAACCAACCAGATTTCCTGAATCACTCACACCATTTCTGGGCAAGAGCTGTAACATCCTAAAACCCAAGCTCACTGAACAGAGGAGTGCAGGTTCCCTCAACTGGGCTGTGGGTTTTTTGTTGTTGTTGTTCCATACTTCCTGTACAACTGAAATCTCTGTGCATATGCTGAATGCCTCAGGGACAGGTAAACCACTCTGAGCATACTCCCAACAGAGGACATGGACCTTACCCTTCCTCTGCTGTTCTGTGGAAAAGTAAATAAAATCTTTTCCTTATTTAAAGGTAAAATGAAAACAAAGATCTCAGTTCTGTGGACAATGTAAACACACGTAACTATCCACAGACAAGCACTGACAAACAGGTAACTGTAAGGTGCACAGGAATTTACAGAATTTAGTCCTGAGTGAAGCAATTATAACAATTAAAAACACCAATCACATCTAAACTAGTAAGTAGGGGTTTGTGCGGAATAAAAACCCCTTTTCTTTAGAAAAGAAAGCAATCCATCAGTTCCAATAATCCTAGGATGCTACTGGAAGTTCTAGTGAGTTTAAGAAAGAATCACTGAAGTCAACAGGGCCCCTAAAAAGTTTGATTTTCCATCAGCAGTAAAGTGGAAGAGTAGTATCCTCCGTGAGCTGGTGAATTTTCATGGAAATTCAGCTAGATTATAGTAAACAATGACCCTTAAATCTTTTTTCCAGGAAAACCTGAGCAGTTTCTTCATCCAAGATCCTGTTGAATTTTTTTTTTTTTTTGGTGCACTAGTATAAAACCTACGCAAGCCTACAGAGAGCTATTATCACCGCAAGAAACAAAAGGATAGAGAGAAATTTCTTCGTAGCCTTTTTTCTTTCCCTTAAAGCATTCTTTCTTAAAGCCTTAATTGTCAGTCATCACAATTTACTGTTCTCTTAAAGTCTTTACATCGTTTAGGCTCAATTCTGCCACGCTGGGACATGGGGGCTGAAATCTGATCTGTAATGCTGGTTGCCACTGCCTACTCAGTGTCTCACTAACTCCTAGAAGGAACAAGGTTCCTCCACAGGGACTCGCAAGGAGTACAGAAAACTATAATTACCAAAAAGTTACTACATGTGTTTCAAAATAATTCCAAAGAGCCATGTGCCCTTAAAGCAAAAGCACTGCACAATACCTTGCCTGACAATCTCAGCCAACACAGCGCAAGGGAGCAAGCATGCGAGAAGGTGATGGGTGTTGGCCTTTCCAGGGACACAGTAACCGTAACAATGGTGACTGGAAAATTAACACCTGGGAAGCCCTCAGACCAATAGCTGGCTACAAGCAGGCTCTAATCTAACACCAAGCATTACTAAGCTGGGTATCACTTATGACTTACCCATGCACAGTATTAGTCATTCTCCAGTGTCTCACCTCTCTACTATGATTTCTTTCCCCACTCCTTCTTTTCCTTCTCTCTTCCTGGGTCACACACTAGCACCCACAGTACGATGAGTGATACAACAAATAAGTCTTCACGGGGTCTGTAAGATTATTCACAGAGCTGTTGTGCCAGTGTGAGCGGGTGGCAGGGTCTAGTCCTGCAAATAGCTTTCTGTTAATATTTGTTCCTTTTATACTCTCTGTATGTTTTACAGTTTTTATTACTGCTTCGGTTTTACTTTTTATAGTATGTACATTTACTTAACCCAATAAAATGTTTTTAAAACACTATGAGTTAATTTTATGTACAAAGTCCTTGACTGTTTTATTTACCTTACTTTATTAAAACTGAAATAAATCCGCTTGAAAGCTAGTTTGTTTTCTTAATACTTTATGCTTCTTTAGTCAATTATTTAATTCAATTTGGAAAATTAATGTATTCAGCTTTGTTCCCCATTTTCAGTATCGTCACTTTATTTGAATTGGCTTTCACATGACATATTGGACCTGCACAGACAAAGACCTTAAATGGAGGTCCAAAGCTATTAACTGTATCACTGCAACACTAAGTCCAGCCTGAACAGAACTTTGCTTTCACCTCTCCCAGTGCAGCCACTACCTGCCGTTACCACAAGAAGCTTCCATTAGAAATCATTTTGAGCAGATCACAACCAAGGCAATTGCTAGGCTAATTTAATTAACATGTAATTAGATATGCTTCTCTGTGTGTGTGACTGTAATCAGTAACTACAGTATTATAATTACAACCTACTAAAACAAATAAAATCACAAACAATTCAACAGAGAATCTGCTTTGTCAAAGTCACTTTTCTATCAAGAAAAGTTATTATCAGTTATTCCCACCAAACCAATTAGTTTTCCATGGGTTCAGCTTTACAGCAGTCAGCTTCAAAGGGATTTAATTTTTTCAAGGGAGTGCAGCTCTGGGACAACCAACCATATGGTTTCATCTCATGGAGAGATCTGGGGATTTGAGCGATGTTATGTAAGAAAAAAATGTAAAAGACAGTGAGAGTTGCTGAGCAACATGGTATCTTTCCGTTGACAGTCACAGAATTTGCCTACTGAGGATTCTGGTTTTGAGTTCTTTCCGTTTGAGACAGTGTAGTTGTTATTGCAGACCCGAAACAGGCAGGCTGGCAACTTGATCAGGTCCAGATCCCAGAGCAGCAGATACTTTTATGCCCAATATAAGCAAATTATAATTATCCTCAGTTTTTCTTCTAATAACATATACACACATATATACATATAAACACACGCTCTTTTAAATTATCTAAAGCAGCTAGTAAAAGCTTTTCAATAGTCAACCAAAATTCCCCTTTTTTTTTGTTTTGATAATTGTCCACACTGTAACAACTCCCACGCTTAGTATCATTTGATATTTAAAGAAACTTAGAAGACCTAAGAGGGCACCATACTACAATGGAGAAAGTGCAGCATACGTGTTATTCTTCCTCTACTTGTGGGGAGGAAGATAACTTTAAGTATGCACAAAGGCCCTGTGAAGGGAAGCAAGGTACAAGATTTTCCCATAACTAAAACAAAAGTTCCTCAGAACAACAAAAGAAAACCCAAACACCCCAATGCTGAATTTGTCATATAACTCACTTACTTTATACTTTCAGCAGACGGTTTCTCTGCTTTTGTCCCTTATTAAAGGTTTCTGGAATCCTCAAAACTAGGGAGATTCTTGCTGCCAAGACTACTACCCACTTGGCTGAATCAGACATGAATCACAAATCGAGACAAAGATCTCAATGGGTGGGAGGTGAAAGAGCAAGTCAACATGAAGAATGCTCCCCAAGCAAGCTCCAACAGGAGTATGTGAGCAAACACACAAACCTCAATAACCAAGTTTCAGAGCGCAACACTTGATTCAGCTCCCAAGCCAGGGTGAGGCTCTTACAGCAAATGACTTAGCCCTGTTATTAGCACAGTCCATCTTGTCCTGTCACTGGACAGCAAACAGTGTTCCCGAAGGCCACAAACAGTAACCTGCACAGTAGTGATTGTTCGTTGCTAGACTAAAAGGTATCTATGGTTGGAATCGAAGTGTTGCTCCAAGGATACTTACATCAATGGAAAGCCCAGCCCAAAGTCTGGAGGTTTGAGCATCTACTTCAAGGATTGTGTGCCCTGACCTGATCTGTGACAGCATCATTCTTCATACCATCAAAGGTGCTACACCAACCAACACCAACTGGCAATTCCTCCAAATCACTATAGCTGGCCTTCCACCAAGGCAGCTGTACTACTTCAAATGCTGACAGCTGTCACTCAAGAAATACAAACAGTGTAACCGTGGCCCTCATCATGGAAATCACGGAGCAATCTCCACATGCCAGGTGCCTTGGGAGCCCTGACCATCCTTGTACCTGCCTCAGTCCCCAAGGGAACTAACGCTGGCTGCTCTGTCACAAGAGCTGACCTTCCTACAGTGTGCTGAGTGCCAGCTGGAGCTGTAAGACTGGTGATCAACAGCAAGGGAGAACACACACTCCTAAAGGAGAACAGCAGTTTGCATGCTACAAGAACAATTTCCTGATCAGCACCTCTCATCAGACTGCCAGGCAAACTGTGACTACACCTCCATCTCTTCCTCTCTCTCTGTCACCATCCAGCCTCCAAAGCTTTGAGAAGAAATGGTGCTCAGCCTGTACTTTGCCTTTGGTGTTTCCGGTTTTGCACTCAGCCATGGGTGAGGGCTACAGCTGCTCAACCAGCGTTGGGCAGGTGTATCCTCTGACTGCAGCACTTTCATTTCCTGTTTGTACCACACTCAAGATGGGCTGGGCTGAATCTTCAGAGTCATGAGAAACACATAAAGCAATGAGCAGAAACAGCACTGTAGGACAGAAGCCTCAGGTTCCTGTGTATTATCATCTGTCATGCAAGGAGATGCATACATCATTTGGCTCACTACCCTTTAGGATAATTGGAAAACCTGCTGGATTATTTGCTCTGTCTGGACTAAAGGAAGAAGGGAAGGAAAGAGAAACAGATGGTCGGTATCAGACTGAATTACCAGGGGCACAAAATTCCATATCCCACTCCTTGCAAGCCTTCTACTTGCAGTTCCCAGAGCAGTTCCTCTCCAAATCAGAGGAAAATGAAATGCAGAGGAGTTACAATATTACTTACCATTCTGCAAACAGCACCAAGAGCCACAGCCTGCTGACTACAGGAAAGTTGATACACTTTCAGAGCCCCAGCCTTGAGATTTATCCAGGCTGTCCATTACCCAGGACAATTTTGTGGTAAATCAAACATCACTTTAGCAGATGGTGTGGCAGAAGGAAAGGAGTCGTTCTTAACCTCCAAAACAACTGCAGCTTAAGTCGTCAGAAGCTTCCTATGCCATGCTTTGACAATTTGGGAACATTCTGCCTATCCTCCATTTATCCTTTGCTTGTCACAGGTCACTGACCGACATCACCAGCCATGAGAAAGGGACATCCAGATAGAAAACATCTTTAGACGAAAAACATGGCCTAACACTGTATTAGGTAGGCCACAGCATTACCAGTTCCAAACAGGATGAATATTTGGGACTACTTAAAACCTAAACACATGTACACTTCATATACATAGACCAATAAATAGGTTCAGCCTAAAACATAAGCACAGTTTGTTAAGGTGTAGATATGTCATTTGTGACCTGTGTATGACCTCGAATCCAACTGTACTACAAGAAGTGCCAATCCATTTAAATCAGGTGTGGTTTCTGCATAACATCAAGAGACTGTGTTCAGGCAATAAGCCAAGAAATATCTTCAAGAAGCTAATCTCCCGAGTCAACTCCAGGCACTTGGGAAGGAAGCTGAGCATGCGTTTCATCTCATTAGCTAAGGTGGTGCAGACTGTTACCTAGACACACAGCTGTACCCTGCCTGCCCAGCAGTTTGGGGCTAGACCCCACACCAGTTTAACACTCCAGTATTTCAGTGCCCATGGGAGAATCTCTGACCTGAACAGAAAAAGAGAATGCTATCTCTTATTACACTTTCCCAGTCACCAAAAACTGCTACCATGGGACAGAAACTACAAAGTTGTCTTCTATTAGCTAGTCAAAGACTCCTCCAGACAAACCCCAGCAGCTTGGGTTTGTGAACACATATTGAAAGCTTCCCATGCTTCCCATGTATTCTTGTGTTAGGGCCCCAGAAGCTATATCCCATTTAACTTTGAGATACTGCCTCAAAGGAATGTAACAGTGGGAGACTTCTGTGCTATAATTCACTTTTGCTGGTAGGAAAGGGTAGGAAGCACAAGGAGAGTTAAGGTTGCTGTAAGAATCTGCTGATTATCTGTAATGAGTGTGCTTCATTTTAAGTCAGTATTCAAGTGAGTTTTTACAAACTGGAGAAAAGTTCAGGGATAAATAGCAAATAGTGTATTGCTTAGGCTGAAAGACTTGTGTTTGCTTATCCTGAGAGGACCAAGCACAGTAACTGTTTTCTAGTACACAAGTTTTTATAACTTTAAGAGCAGTCAATTGTCCCCCATGTCCACCAGAAAGTACAAGAACAAATGGCTTTAGTTTGCAACAAAACGAAAACACTGAGGTGAGACAGAAGAAAAGGCTTTCCAGGGGTACCAGTGAGTTTTCAAACATGCTTGACCGATGCCTGTAAAATCATGGTCTAGGTCAGCCACGAGACATCTGTCCCCAAGACAGAATTGGGCTGATCCCAGCGTCAGTGAGCTGCGATACTGTTAAAGAAGTTCTCATCACAAGCACCCAGATAGCTCATCACCAGTGGTCAAAAGATACCTATGTCCTGCATGACAGTAAAGAAAGCTACACGAGCCTTTTCTGTGCTCTATTTCCACTGCCTGCAAAGCATTAAAGCATTCATTTACAAAGTTAAGTCCCTCACATCACCACTTGTCTGCAAATCAGGATTTCTGCAATTATTTCACTCATGCATGTACATATGCACATACAAATACAGAGATCACCGACACACATTTATTTTTACAATGTGCTTACATGACTCTTTTCTTACCCACCATGATAATTCCACTTCTAACTGCCTAAAACGTCAGATACTCATTTGCAAGAGATCTGAACAAACTCCACTGCCTCTGTATGGGACCTAAGTCCAGACACATGCCCTTTCTCTGCTCCAGTTCCCATACCTGCAGGCTACAAGAGCTCCACTTCAGAGCACTGCTGAACAATTTAAGTAATTAATGCTTGTAAACTAAATTAGGTGTTCAATTAGGCATTCAAGTACTGAAATAAGCAGCAATACAGCATTAAGTGAAAAGGATTATTAAAGTCTAAAAATATGTCATGTAAAAAACAGATCAGACACACTGGTAACAGTCTGCCATCTGTTCTTCTAATCCATCACAAGATAAAGTCCAGTCCTCCATCTCTCCTCCTTTGTCACCTCCAAAGTTGCCCCTCCATTTGCCTCTGAAGAAGCGTAAGCAGTTAGTGCTTCACCTATCACGCATGGCACTGTTCAAACACGGCCCACCCTACGCAATGGAATGCAAGTGTCAACATGCGATAGGCACTTTTATTCAGCGGGGTGTGGTATTTACCTAGGGGAAAGCCACATCCTTCAGCAACCACTTTAATAGCTCTGAGTTTTAGCACAGCAACCGTGAGATTATTCCAAACCACTGTGTTGAAAGGATTTAACACACCTCCCCCCCCCCAACCAAACACCAGAAAAAAGCACAAAACCAACTCCAAAAACACAAACACACTACTATTTGGGTTAGCATCAGAAGAGAACAAGTGAAGCCAGCATTCCAAACAGGATGGGAGCCCATAAATGGAACATGGAAATGCTGGAGAAACACAGAATTAAATGGAAACAGGAACCCTGCACCTTCCCCCATAGGAGTAAGAGCGCTTGCTGGGTTACAAGGGAGTTGCTTGCTTTTGGAGCAAACCTAAGATTAGAGAAACTCTTCCTGTCCCAAGTCACAACTTGGAACTATGTGAGGAATCTGGAGGACTTCTCCCTTGAGCAAAATTACAGGATCAAAAGCAAATTTCTGCTAACAGAAAAGCACAAGAAAGGCATGTTGAATTCCTCCTCCGTATCAGAGGCAGGTAGTCCCAGCAGACAAAGGATTATTTAAGATTTTAATTTCCATAACATAGCCTTAAGAAAGGGAGTCAAATTCAGATCTTACATAAGCAGGAGTGACTCAACGAAAGACTGAAACTGAAACAAGGCATCTGCTTTCCTAAAGAGTTGTGGACATTTCAACAATAGTGAATGTATTGTACAGACTATGTTTCCTCTGCCCTGAAGGTAAACAAATGTGTTTACAATCAAGATCCTGGAGATCCCAACTTTTCAGAGGCACAATTGCCAATTACTAAGATGCAAATCCATGTAAAAATAAAACCATGGAGAGTAGTTTATACCTAACCATTTATCCAACAAAGCTTTTATCTCATACTACAAGAGACCAAAAAACTCCATGAAACTTAAAAGCCCAAGAGTGACCAGCATCAACACAACAGGCATCAGCAGACAAAGACAAGGCAGACATTTGAAATATCATTTGCAGCTGGTTTATGTTTTACACCACACACAAGGGAACACACCCAGAGAAGGAACTTCACAAGCAAAGACTGATTTTCCAGCCCCTTCTGCTCTTTTTCTTGAAGAATCCATTGTAAAAGGAAAAGTAGTGACTTAGCTACATTCATCCTATAGACACTCCTTGTCCCAGACAGGACTGCTGCCTCTACAATGACAGGCCTGAAAAGGCAGGCTGGGATCGAGACACAGCTATGGCAATTCAGGAGGAAGACTTATTTCTGGAGATAATACATAAAATCCCAATGGATGAACAGGGATCAAAAAAAGATTATTAATCTTCTGTCACTTCAGCAAGTCCTACTGCTAGAAAAAGATTTGGAGACCAATGGCGTAGCAATTAACAAGCACCAGACTATTAGACAGCACAGGACCTCCCTCCTGGTCTCATTGCTGAAGGCAGTCAGTCACATATTACCTTTGCTCTTGGTAAAAACTTTGGGAAAATGAGTCATGAAGCTGCTACAGGGCCCTGTTTAGTGCCCAAAGATAATTAGGACAGAGAGAACTTTAGAATTCCACTTCATCTTCCTAACATATTTAGAATACAGCCCCTTAATTTTTTTCTACTGAATGCCTTTGGTAGCCATGGTGGTGTCACGAGCAAGTCACAGGCAAAAGCACCTGAAAGTCCAGAATCTCCACTTTAAAATCCTCCCATAGGATTTGCAGTGGAATGGCAGGATCTACCCTAAAATGACTATCTCAGAATTTAATTGCCAACTCCTGCTGCTTTAGTTACAAAAAAAGGCAAAAAGGTTCCTTATCTAAATTCCAGAGAGCAAGACAATACAAACTGTATCCAATCATCAGCCTGAAATTCTGACAGTCAGCATTCTGCACTATGAAAAGTGAAAGCTGGAGCGTAGGAAGGTTTCCCAGTTTCATCACATTACACACTCCTCTGAACAAAGCTGACCCTTTGTGGAACTGGCGCCGCTGTTCCTACAGAACACGCATGGGTGGGAACGGCCGAGGAAGGAGCCCACAGCAAGCAGAGCTTATCATGATTAGAACATTCAGGTCAAGTGCACTTAGCCAACAACCCACTCAAACCCCACAGAAGATAACAAACAGCCAATCTGCATGCACAAACACTGTTCACACAGATTTTTATCCTTCCTATCACTGCATCACATAATTACACAGCGACGAAGAAAAACAGAGGCCACCCTTTAAGACTTGCTCTAGCTGTGTGTCTCTCAGATGATCTAGGTCTCGGCCCCCTGATTTCCTGTACAGTCACTGAAACACCGGTGCACAAGAAGTTCTTCTGCTCTGTGTGTTTCATTCTCCTGAGAATTGCTCCAAGTTAATCACCTCAAAGAAGGGCAAAATGTGTTTGCTTCAGATTGAACAATTCCAACAAAGTTTCAGCTGTTTCCAAGGCTAGAAAAAGATACATACTGACCCCATTACAAAATTTCTGGTGAATCCTCTGAAAAGCTTGAACTTAAGCAAGGAGCCTGGAATTCCGCAAGAGGGAAGTTTTCGATGCAGGAACAGGACGCAGAAGAACACATGTCAACCTGACCAAATGTGGGAAACTGTTAAGGGCCTCAGGTTCATTTGCAGTAGACACTCATTAGTTTTCAGAAATTACCTCTGGGGAGATGGCTGGGCACAGCACACAGAAGGGATCGATAGAGCTAAGCTACAAAGGGTGTGCTCAGCCAGCTCTCCTGTGGCTGAAGAGTGGGCTTGGGGAGGCTCAGCTCTGCAAGACCCAGACCGAGGTGTGTCGCATACAAGAGGACCATCCCCCATGCGCCCTCAAGAGCCTCTCCAAGCACAATTCTCCTTTGGGTGCCTTGGTTAGCCACGGGCACGTTAAACAGGCCAGCCATCTCTAGTGCACTGTGCAGCTGTGCAGCACGTGCTTTGGAAAGGAAAACACCACTGCCACATGTCAGCGCCTTCCACTATTGGAAGGTGTTCGGATGCAGAATTATGTTTGCAAACTTCAGTGTTCTCAACACAAAACCGAGCACTCAGAAGTTTTGAATTTTCAGAATTGAAGTTTTCTGTGCAATCTTAAATTATCCTCTTTATGTAAATGCTTACCCTTCTCTGCAGAGCTTATGATATAGTCTTTAATTATGTAATAACATATTGTAGTTCCTATTCATTCAGTGTAAACAAACATTTCTCAATTCTATAAAAAACAGGGTTTGTTGTTTTGGTTTGGGGTTTTTTTGTTTTGTTGTAGGGTTTGGTTTTTTATAATTCTGTCCTCTTTGGCTTTTCCATTTTTATTTCACTTACTGGAAATCCACTGTAAACAGAGTTACTGAGTTTTGTGTGGTTCTAAGAGACTTCACTGCAATAGAGAGCTTTCCAAACTCAATTTTTTTTTTCCACAATCCCTATTACACACACTGTTTTATTCCTTTCTCATCAGGAAAATACCAAAGGCAATATATGTTTATATAAAAAGCATCCACTAATTTTGAAAGCCCAAACTGAGGAGTCAATTTCTGCTTTTCTTACTACCTAGTGTTATACAGTACTGCAGAACTATGTTGTCACAGTTCCCTGCAACTTCAGCTGCAGGTATGAGTGTTCATCACTTCTGCTAGTAAGACCCATGCTCTCAAGTATGTCACCAGGAGAATGAGAAAAATACAACTATTGGTCATGGTGAAAACCCACATAAACAACTTGCCTAGTCTCTCCCAGGCACAATGTGGAGGACAAGCAGTTCTCCACATCAGCACTTAGTCTTTCTCTTCCTCTGATCTGCCTGATTTGTTGCAAATCTTCAGTCACTACAGAACAGTAACTCATCCTTTGAGTTGATCAGAAATATAAACCAGCTGCTTACTAGTTGGGAGTCATGCATTCTGTGCACCAAGTGCTATGCCTTCTTAATATCCTTGTCTCGTGTTCTTCTGATGTGTTTTATTTGAGAATGCATTTTCCTTTTTTTAAAAGCAATAATCTGTTTGCCCATCAAGTTTCCAACTTCCGTCTAGTCTTTCTCATCACACTTCCAGTGGCATTCCCAACCAGTCCCAATCACTCCATTTCTGCCTGTCTGTATGTATCCTTTAACTATCATAGACTTCTTGCTTCCCTTGTCTCCAAAGCTTTGCTCTCGACTAACCTGCACTAGAACCGCACAGCTTCCCACTGCAGTGTGTCTGCCTGTAAGATGGGTCATTTGAAAGCAGAAGGGAACCACCACCTGTGCCACATGCTCAGGGGATCTTGGAAGATTTTCAGCAGAGGTGGTGATTTCAGAGCACCTGGTCTATTTTATGTCAGGATGTGGTAGAGACCATGGGATAGAATCAGTTATACTGACAGTGAATGACGATTTCCTACTATTACTGGAAAACAATGGCATTCTCTTTCTACATAGTGTTCAATGTAATTTACTAAGAGACACTACCCTTATCATATGGAAGTTTTATGATGACTAGAGCAGTCTGCATTCTCTTCTGAGACATCACAAGCAAACTGTGCCATCGCCACACAGTTCCGAGAGAGCCCAGCTTCCTGTTAAAAGGGTAATCACTTGGTGGACTGTTGAATCACACAGACTTCAGTGCCAATTACATGCAGACATACCATGTATCTATACCTATTCTTTAGCACCCATAACCACAGCACTATTACCAATGTGGCTCAAGTATGGGTGAGGCCAGAAGGCTCAAGAACAATGGACTGAACTTGAATGCAAGGAAAATAAAGGTGAAATTGGTAGGCTGGAGTAAACAGTTTGAAGAGTTTGCATTCACTGTGTCACCGTGGCTATTTCAGCCTGTGGATAAGGAGTGTTCAGGATTCTGGGTTAGTGCCAAGCTCCCACAAAGCAGCATCTGTGTCATGTTTGCTACAGTCACCAACTGGCTGGGAGATTCTGTCCCAAGCTCTAAATCTGGATCGTGCCAGGTCTCTGACATTGCTTCAAATGAGCTGTCAATTGGTCTTTGGCTACCTTCTTCCCAAGACTGCCAAGGAATAGAAGGTTTGGTAACAAGCAATAGCAGCCAGGCCTGATGGGTTCAGAGTAGGTTTCTATAGCATCAGTCCCACTCTTCCATACCTTAAAATGGAAAGGGAAGTATTTATCAATACAACCTCCTACCCAAATGTTGCTGGCTTTGTATTACACAGAAAGCATTCTCCATCGCTGACAGGAATGGATCTGTTAAGCACTGCAAACAACACACCAGTGTGTTTGCTAGGGTGACACTGGATGAACAGAGTCTCTCCCTCTGCCCTATGCTTTAACTCAGGAGTTGATGGAGACTAACACACATTTGGGTTTTGGTGGTTTTTTTAATGTTCTTTGTTCCCCAGGTATGCTATGTTCTGGACAGGCGATACCATCTTGCCCAACTTGTGAGCTTTTTTGGAGGAAGCTCTGAGAGCAAAGCAGGTTTAGAAGAGCACATAAACCTACGCTATGCAATATCCAAATTAACAAGGATTGACAAGTCAGTTCTTTCTGCCTCTTTCTTCACAAAAAAACTACACTGACAGAGAAGGTAGGAGAGAAGCAGACAGTGACTTTACTAGTCCTGTATACAAGGCAAGATCACATTTTCCTTCCAAGATGTGCAATATTACACTTTTTTCTACCATCCCATTTGTAAACAAACACCACAAAACACTGTCTGATGTTCCTTAGTTCTTCCCTCAGTCCCTGCTAAACAAAACAGCTACCACATAAATACAACGTGCATTCTCAGCTTCCAGAAATATTGGCTATGTTACACAGCATCACACTGGGAGCATTTAATCAAACTGATTCACTTTAACACATTCCATTTATAATACACCTCAGATGTGAGTTGAGAGGTTATTTTTGTCTACATTAACTCTCCACACATTCAGTTAAAAAAATGTTCACCCTCATCAAACCAATATAATAGGGTAAGAGTGTCAGAACCCAAAAATATACATAGACATACAAAATTTCCAAACGATTGCTCCAGCCACCACCCTTATTCCTTTTCAGACCGGCATGGGTTTTCACAAATGAATCTTCAACTCTTCTGAGTCAACAATAGCATGAGAAAATTCCCCTAGGTATGCCCTCTTTAAATATGAATGCATCACCAGATTATGAGTTGCTGTTGCTTTCTCTTCCTCTTTCCAGACATAGCAAGCATTGTAAGGAGGACTGAACTGTGCACATACACAGAAACTCATGTAATACACCTAATCCATAAGAAAAAAATAATAAAATTAAAAAATAATTTTAAACTGTACACACAAACAACAAGATGACCATACATATGAAAAGTAAATACTATCATACTGGAGAGAAACTGACTCTGAAGAGAAGAATCTTGTAACCTGTAAATCATAAGGTCACACCTATCTGGGATTGAAAACATTTAACTGATATGATGTATTTCTTTTTTAAAACCTTATGAGGAGCGGCTGAGGGAATTGGGGCTGTTTAGTCTGGAGAAGAGGAGGCTGAGGCTCCCCTCAGCCTCCTTTTCTCCAGACTTCTCCACTGCCTACAACTATCTGAAAGGAGGTTGTAGAGAGGTGGATGATGGTCTCTTTTGCCAAGTGACAGGTGACAGATCAAGAGGAAATGGAATCTCCTCTGATTCAGCTTGAGGCAAATTAGATGTTAGGAAGAAATTCTTCATCAAAAGAGTTGTCAGGATGTGGAACTCCTGCCCAGGGAGGGGGTTGAGTCACTATTCCTGGATGTATTTAACAGACAGGTAGATGAGGTGCCCTGGGATATGCTTTAGGAGAGGACAGGTATGGTTGGACTTGATGATCTCAAAGGTCTTTTCCAACCTTGCAAGTCTGTGATTTGTCAACTGATTTGGTAAATGTAACTCATTTCCTACTAGACAAGGATTCACATTACTAATAAAGAGTTACCACCAGAACTGATACTGCTGTTTTGACATACTCCACCTCTTGAGTGTACAGTGGAGAATAAACCATCCTTAAACAGAGAGATGGCTCCCGGCTCAGAGTTTTGATCCAATAGCTGTGTAAAGTGGAAATGCAGAACATAAGATTCTGCTGATGATTTTATATTTGTTCGCTATACAATAGAAAGATTTCAGTATACAGAACTGTCATTATATATCAGCATTAAAAAAAAATAATTAAAAGTAGTTCTACATGAGCAGCAAACTAACGAAGGCTGGTTTCTATTTGACTGGCATGTACCATCCTGCACTCTTATCAGAATAACTACAGCTTGTCACTGTCCTCTATAAAGCTTGCTCCAAAACCTCTCCAATCCCTCTCATGCTTCCACATACTCCCAACAGTTTCCTCGACTTCTTCCCCTGTTCCTCAACCAGTGCCTTCCACATTCCCCAACCTCACCAGCCCACGGCACTGTGTGCTCCCTCCCATGCTTTCTCCTTACAACCCTCAGAACAAGAAGCACAACCTGCCACAGCTGGGTCAAACACGTAAGCAATGACTGACTAGTTTTGCCAGTTAAGGAGCAAAACAGGAGGCAACCATTGAAATTGCACTTTCTCTGCCTAAGATGAAAAGGCATGCACCTATTTGGTTTCCTCTCCTCTACCCAGAGGCTGATCTTTGTGGAACTTTAAGAACTCTTGAGGAAACTTTGAAATGTCTATCCCACTGCCAAATTTGGCTGAAATTACTGTAGTTGTTAAAATGGAATTGATAGAGTGATTACACAAGCTCTCTCTCCTTTGGAAAGTAGGCTAAAAACCCATTAACAGTCTTACTTATGTCATCCCTTCGCTCCCATTCTTCATTTAAAAATAACAATTCTATTCTACTGCATTAGCTTATGTAACCCACCCCTGAGTCAAAGTAGTTGAAACTTTTAGTCTGTATTTACTAAGTGTGTGTGTACCTCTCAGCATGTTTGTCCATTTCAAGGTGCTTAGTATTAATAGAGTAAAGGCCAGAAGAGCAGTGAAACAAAAAAGCTTCACTAATGGCTATCCTCCAAAGTTTCTGAACTGGTATCACTGCAATCAAGAACTGAACTGCTTTTTCTCTAGCAAGCTCTCAGCTGTTCTCATGGTTACAGATCTAGGAATTTGGAATGACAGGTCACAGTTATGAGAACGAGTAGATTTATCTGGCATGTTTCTATCTAGTAAATAACATTCTCCTATAAAGAGAACAAGAGGCTGCTGCACATTATCACGGTGTTTATTCTCTGTGAAAACCACTTTTTAAAGTCTCTGTCCCAACAAAGAAGAAGGTGCTAACCAGATTTACGTATTTCTTAAAATTGCTCACTCACAGAATGAAGACAAAAATATACAACTCTTGCACTCTCTCCATTACTATAAATGGACCACTGGTGCTTTCACTCCAAGATTCAACTGTGTATATACACTTTCCAGATGGCGTGATGTAGAAAAGCTAAACTTCCCGTTTAAATGCAAGGGAAGGCAGGAATGTTAACTCCTGTCACAGGGTAAAATCTATTCTGTCAATTAGCTATTTACAAAATAACCAATAATTTCTGTTTAAGTTAACTGCCAAGATTTGTGAAGCTCCAGTTACGGTGATATGCAAATTACATTGACACAGCTATGCGCAATTGGTTTTCACAGAACCACAAGTTCAGCTAACAGGACAGCAGAAGTAAAGGCTTCTCCCACACCCCCAACTCTTCACTGCCAGAGGGGGTCTTCCTCCAGGAATGCCAGGGCAGAGCAGCTTCCAAAGCCTCCGCTATTTACTTAAAAATGAAACGCAGAACTTGTACCAAGGAACTGTAACATCTACCCACAGAGCTTCTCTGAATGGTGGGCCTGCTGAGATGTGAAGCGCATTTTTCTCCCTGCTGAGTTGGGCTGGAACTGTACTGTTCCAGTCCCCAGGTATTCACTTCCCGCAACAGGGGCCCGAAGGCTCCAGGGACATGCCCACGTACTTGCGCTTAATAAGAAACAAAAATCTAACGTTGTTATGATGTGCCAATTCACCCAACCCAGAATGCTCTCTGAACCACTTAATCACTCATCCTTCTCTGTTCACTCCATGAGCTGCCAGGGAGAACTGGCCTCCAAGGGGCATGGTTGCGAGCACTGCTCCAAGGCTTACCATCCCAGGATTTAAGGCCTGGTAACTCCAGGGGAAGGCCTCCAGAGCTCCTGTCTCTCACATCGGCCTGCACAGGCAGCTTGAGAACCCACAATATCTCAAAAACTTAACTGGGTTTTGGCTTCCAAGTCAGTAGTAGAGAAGCCTCCAGCTGAGAGGCCTGGGGAAGCCTTCTTCAGCTTAGGTCCCAAGTTCCTGGATCTGCAGATGGAAGCCTTGAAGCCTCGATAACAGGAACATTATCAGAACTTCTACTCCTGCAGTTGAAGACCTGGGCAAGTTTCCAAGGTCCCTGTTAGCACTGGGGAGTCTAGTGAGCTTCACAGTCCAGGAGTAGTCTGAGCTTACTCCTAAGGCTCCAAATTAATTTCTGACATTTCCAAAGAAAAGTCTTAGGAAATTTCAATACCAGGGAAATTTTAAAATGGCACA
This sequence comes from Heliornis fulica, assembly GCA_013399135.1. Classification (NCBI taxonomy): domain Eukaryota; kingdom Metazoa; phylum Chordata; class Aves; order Gruiformes; family Heliornithidae; genus Heliornis; species Heliornis fulica. Next base: position 614,301 of record VXBZ01011316.1, on the reverse strand, counting down.
GTTTTCCATGAACTGGGGAACACCAAGTTTGGCTTACTTCTCATTCCAGTTTTCTTCAGAAAAGTCTCTATTCTTTTGAGCTCTACTCTAAGACCAAGCCTTCATCTATTAAAATGCATATACTAAAAAGAATAGACACAAACAAAATGTGACAAATTACCACTAAACAGAATCTTCAAAATACAAAACCATTCCTTGGGTTATCCTAAAATTTCTAGCTACGTTCACATTCACATACCTGCCTTACACTCGAAGTCTTCTGTTCTAATACACACTTATCCAACCTGCTGTGAGATTAATTAGTGGAAAGGATGCATCCTGCAAAGCTGAATTCACACAGAGGTTCAAAACACGTCTACTCAGGCATGCTAAATAATCACTAAAGAAACGGTGTCTATAAAGACTGGACAGCTGAGCATGGGGATTGCCAGTATGACACCATCTTCCAGTACCAAAAAACATCAAACGCAAGAACAAAGCCTGTCCTGGTCACCTCCGGGTATCAGGAAGCCCACTGAGCAGCCACCTGACATGAAGGGCCACGTGCCTGACTGCAGGGAAAATACCAGATTCCCAGGATTCGAGCTCTCGTTGAGTAACACAGCAAGGAATCGGGAACAAGGTACATGAGCATGCATTAAGCAGATGAAAGATTTGGCCCACGTTACGTATTAGGCAGTGTCATAAAGTTGGTGATACTTAGTGCCGCTGTTTCAGAGTCCTGAGTACCAGTCCCAGCTCTGGCTCGCCACTTTACCAGAGAAGTAGGAGATGAAGGGCATCAGTCAGAAGGTGGGCTCCTGGTGGGCAGTGTGCCCCATCTTCCCCTACACTGCAGCTATGGAAAAGTAACTCGGCCATTAAAAACACCAAGTATTGTTCATTTGAGTGAATGCTTACTTTACCAATGAGATTTTTAAAAATCCTGCAGCCACACTAAACTTGGGAAACCTGCAAAAACTTTTTCCAAAAACGGAATTATTGTAGCAATATTGAAGTTCTCAATTTCCCACACACCTAAATGCATTCCAGAGTTTAAAATACTTATAATACAGCTATTCTTAGTTTGTCTGTAAGTCATTATTAAAGATGTCATGCCTTCTTCCAATTGTTTTTTCCTTGGCATGTGAAAGGTGACTAAACCCTTTTAAGAGGCAGCTTAAACCTTTTTCAATTTTTCAGTACCTAGAAACATCATATAATTGAAAAAGAAATTAATTGCACTCACATCCACTTAAGCCGTACGTTTTAGATGCATGCATTATGACATGCATGTACCTAAGCCATGCCATTCTGACAAATGATTTAAGACTCAATACTGCATGCAACACCAACAACTTCAAAGATGCAGGATCAAAACCTTTAAGGCAGCACAGCTTCTTGCCTGAAGAACAGTTTTTGCTTCAACCTATATTCACAGACAAGTAAATCCGTCACAATGCCATCTTAGAGTTCTCTGTACTGTTAAAGTGTCATCACTAAATTCACCCATGCGTAGAGCCCACTACACTAGCAGTGATAGTTAGTCCTTTTTGCCCTGTTGTTAATTTCTATTCTGCTACTTTCACAAAATCCCCACTAGCATAGTGTATGTTTTACAAAAGAAAGCCAAACAATATAGTAGTAATTGTTACCCCACACCTGATTCTATCTCAGGATCAGAAGTACAAATTAAGTAGTATTATTAGCGGTCTCTTGATATGCAATATGACACAGTACAAACCTTTTTTTTCCCCCCCCTTCTTTTCCCAAAACCAGGCCACAAGTTGATGCAAACAAAACCAATATTGCACACAGCATTTTAGCTCCTGTACTGTGTGTCCTCTAAAGTGGTAAGCCCACAATTACCATGAGAAAAGTCCAGCTGGAGGTATCACCTACAAGTTGTATTACTTCTTGCTTAAACATTTTTTCAAAACATATGTTCTGCTCGGAAACAATTCAGTGCCAGTGAGCTGGCAGCAGAACAACGGTTTAAGTTGTGGTCTCAATAAAGGTAGGAGGGGCAATTCACTAAAGCAACATATTTCAGTTACAAAACCCCAAGAAGCATATTATAATGAGTCAAGCAAATATATATTAAAGATCATGAAAAAGCAACTAACTACGTGCCTTCAAAAGTGCACTTCACGGATGAAAGCTGCCAAATTACAGAGGGGATTTACTGAGAAGAATGTGTTACTGCCAGAATGGACAAAAGCGTGCATTCTACCCATTCCAAGCTCCTCCCCAGCTCCTGACATGCTCCCAGCAAGCAGCAGCTCAAAAATTGACAACCAAAGACTCCAGGATTGGAAGAGACAAAAATACCTGCTGGTAAATGCCTGGAAAAATGTTATTTTGAAGATCTGCTAAAGGAGACTGGGGGAAAAAAAAAAATTAAAAAAAAAAAACAAAAAAACCCAACCCCAAAAAACCCTCCCAAAACAGCAACAACCCACTTCTGATGCAAAAACCGTCCCCGCACATATTCCTGGGACATCAAGCACAATCTCTCAGCAGAAAGGCAGCAGCGCACACCTAGCCGGTGTCAGAGGCGCCAACACGCAGCAGCGTTCTCCACACAGGCGCGGCAGCCTCTGTACCGTACCGCGCTGCTGCCGGCCCCGAGACAGGAGTTTCCCGGCGTTCGCGTGGAGTTAGTTGGGTCACGGAGACCTCACTCCGTACGGGAGCGCCTGGGAAGCCCGCTGGGGGCACCCGGCAGACCCGCCTGACCGTCCCCCGGGCCGGCCTGGGGACGGGGGTGTTGCGTGTCCCGGGCCAGCCGCCCCCCCTGCCCTGCGTCCCCCTACCTGGTTGGTGTCCTCGCCATGCTCCAAGTGCACGATACCCTGGCTCCTGCCCTCCGTGTCGCTCAGCACGTCGTCCTCCGAGTCCTCCAGGAGGGACGAGGAGCCTGTAGAGGAGAGCGAGGAGGTGGAAAGCCTGCGGGACTGCAGGTGCAGCGAGCTGTCCGTCCTCAGCCAGCCGCTCTCCGGGTGGGGCGGCTTCGCCTGGGGGCTGCCCTGCGCCTCCTCACTCTCCTCGGCGGTGACGGTGAGCCGGGGGATGACGGGCGGCAGCACCCCGTTTGGGGGCCGGCAGCCCCTCTTCGCCGGGTCGGGCAGCTGCCGGGCGGCGGCGGCAGCGACGGCGGCGCAGCGAGCCTCGAAAAGGGAGCGGAGCTCCACCACGCTCAGCCGCTTGGCCAGGCTGAGGTCCGGGCTGCTGTGCAGCCCCGCGCGGGGCTCCATGGCGGGGTCGGTGCGGGGCGCCTGCCGGGCAGCGTCCCAGGGCCGACGGCCGGGGGCGTGCATGGGGGAGCGCAGCGCCGCCGCCGCCGGAGAAACTTCTTTGTGGCTCAGCCTCCAGCCGCTGCTCGGAGCCCGGCGGCGAGGCTCATGTCCAGCCCGCCCTCCCTGGGTAGCTCTGACTCAGACGGCTACCGCTCCGGATCGCTCCGCGGTGGGGCCATAAGAGAGTGTTGAGCTAGTCCGCTCGCCGCCGCCCCGCTCCGCCTCGGCGCTGAGGGGAGGAGCGAACCGAGCCGAGCTGCGCCGCGGGGAGCCCCTGCCCGCCCCTTCCTTTCCCGCCGCCCGAGCCTTTTGGTTTCGCTTTCCCTCGGGTGGCCCCGCGGAGCGGCGGACCCCTCCGAGGAGTCCCGGTGGGTGTTTCCTGCCTTACCTCTGCCCGCTGCCTCATGCCGACCGCCTCCCGCCGCTGAGTAACGGCTCTCTGGGCACGGCGGCTGCGCAGCGCTGGGCCCCCCTTGGCCTGGAGGGATGGTCCGCCCCCCCCGAGCGCCCTCACGGGAACTGCCGTCCCCTCAGGGCAGCCCCTGGCGGTCTGGGGCCCACGTGCATGTCCCCCGCTGGGCGCTGCCGGCGGGACGTGCCCCGACTCCCGTTGTGCCGCCCGATCCCGCGGCGGCTGCTATGGCGGGATCTCAGGCGTCCCCGCGCCGGGGAGAGGGGGTGACCGGGTCGTTGTGCCCGAGTGACCCGTTTAGTGCGGCAGCTGACTTGTGGCTCCGTGGCCGGCGCGGAGGGAGGTTCCCGTCTCTCGTGGAACCCCCTCCGGCGGCTTGCGAGCCGGCTGCCCGCTTGTGGCAGGGCCGCGGGACTGACCCGCCCTCCCGCCAACCCGGCTTTCTCTGCCTGCCGAGCTGTGCTTAACCCGGCTGCCCCAAGCCCCGGGTTGCAGCGATACCCAGCCGCCTTTACGGGATGAAGGCCGGCAAAACAAGCCCTCCACCCCGGCGCTTCTTCCCTGCCCAACTCCCACGTCTTAGCAAAAGCATAACCCGCCCTGGGACACAGCATGTGTTGGGATCGGAGCTGTTAAGGCCTTTGGGACAGGAGAGGCATCCCACCGTAGGGTTACATCAGATGAGGTGATTAGTTAAATTAGTAATTTTGGCACCAAACGCTAAAGTCTTCAACTTAGTTTTTTTGCTCATTTATCTCATTGTTTCCTTGTACTCTCCCATCTGTCTCGCCATCTGTTGTCTCTTGCCTGGTACTTGGGCTGCAAGCTCCTTGCAAAAGGGGCTGTGCTCCCTCAGCACCTGGGGCTCCTGTGATACTAGAAATAATTTGCTAACCTGCCTTGATTTGCTCAGATTATTCGGTGGCAGTTGACTGTCTTGCAGGTAGTCTTTGGAAAAGTCTGTTTCCACAGGCACTGCACAATGTGCCTGCTCCTGAGACAGCTGCCACGCTGCTCACAAAGCCCACGGCCTGCAAATGCTGGGCAGCAGACAGCAAAGCAGCCAGGGAACTCTGTAAAGAAAAGATTCAGGCACCTTCAAATTGTCTTTTTCTAGAATTAAGCCAGAAATTTGGACCATTTTGAATTTCCAGTTTAAATGACCAAGTCTTGTGGTGGATTTAGTTCTTCACATAGAAGCAGCTGTGGGATCTGCTAAGGGCTATGTGGAGGGTGAGGCAGGGGTGACAACTACCACCAAATTGCATAAAAACACGAGTAGGAAAGTGCCAGGGGAAATGGTCAGCAGCACAGCTGTCCACCAACAGGCAGAGAGAACACTGAAACGTCCGTAGGTGGGGTTTCCCTCATGGTAGACCAGAAGGGGTTTAAGTTCTTTTAAAAAGAAGATGCAGAGTCACCACTTTCATTGCTAACTTTGTAATTAGCTTCAATTTTCACAGTGCAAAAAGGCAGCCTCAAAGTATAAAGACAGATTAGGCCTAATACATACCAAAGTCCTAACTGTTTAATCTAAAGCATAGTTTTATAGGTGATGGCTTTATAAGAAGACTCACAGCAATAGATTTATAGGTGGAGCAGAAAATGCTGATTTTAAATGGGTAACCAAGATTACACATACACACAGGTTGGGCCCATTTAACACTTATGCAGCTGTAGCAGCTTCTGTTTGTAGACAAGGTAGAAAAAAAAAGAGTTTGTTGACAGAGAGGTTAAGTGTGAGCCTTCACAGGCCAAACAGGAACCCCAGGGAGCTCTGCTGCATGTGGAAGGACATTTTGGTTTCCAGTCACTCTTGGCCGTTGCTCTGTCTGCTGATTCTGCAATGACAGGATTATGTGTGGTCTATGATTAGGAAACCTTATTTAGGAAGCTTTAACCTTAGCAACGATTCTGAGCCCACCATTTTGCTCCACATAGGGCTAAGATTAGTGAATATTTCCATTATAAAATATAATTTTAAAGGTTTCAATTTCATCTTATGAAGATAGAAACTATATACAAGAATTTTCATTTCAGTCACAGAATCACAGACTGGTCTGGGTTGGAAGGGACCTGAAGGATCATCAAGTTCTAATCCTCCTGCCACAGGCAGGGCCACCAACCTCCAGGCCTGGATCTAGACAAGGTCGCCCAGAGCCCCATCTAACCTGGGATAATTAATCCGTGCATAAAACCAGAAAAATGTCATTTTAATAATATCAGTTAGTGGTGATTGGTTGGGTAAGATTAGATAGGTTTAGCTGAGTGCTTTTATAGCATATCAGCTTCAGAAAGCTACTGATCTCTGAAGTCTGTGTAAGATTTAACTCAAAGTCAGCACTATCAGAGAGTAAAGAGCTTCTTCTGTCAGTTAAGTATCACAGAACTAGCTTGTAAGTGCACAACTGTTTTAAGGGACGGATTGGTGCTGGTGTCCTGGCAATGACTTGTACTTTGCACTTGTGAAACCCTTCATTCCTGACATCTAGGGGCTGTCATTATCCATTAATGCGCTTGGTGAGAGCTAGCTCTGATAAGAGAAATGTGTGTGTCTGTTTCACAGATGGGTAAGCTGATGTACAGACAGAACATGATTTGACTATGGGTGCCTGGTGAGTCAGGGACAGAAACAGGCATTTCGGATTTGCTCTCTGCTACTGTAACCACTAGATCAAGTTCTCACGTGCAGGGGTAGAGTTTTGTTTATCACAGTTATTCTGACTCGATCGGTATTACTTCTCACTGCTGGAGTTTCACATTTCATACACTCCTGCTACAAAAAGAACCTTCTGCCTTCATTTATATTGACTGGGAAAAAAATTGTTACCATTAAATTCTTTTCTAAATGTTGTAATCTTTATTTTCACTTCCGTTCAGCCTACATTCCCATTGGGCTTCTAAGCCTTGACAATCCAACAGCAAAGAAGATGTTGTGGACTCTTCTAACAGATAGGAAAGATTTCACGTAGACAGCAGTTTAAATATGATTTAGAGGGGAGCCTTGGGTTTAACGAGCTTAGCACATATAAAATACTTCACTGCCCACATGAGACTTCTCAGAGGGCTTAGAGCGTGACAGCTAAGACATACCATGCCCTTCAATTCCAACTGGAGCATGACCTAAGAAGACCTGGAAAGTAATTGGGAGTTGCGATTCAAATGTCTCAGGTGCAATAGATGAGCACAGTAACAAACATAAGTAGTTATAATATCTCTTTCAGGATATAATCGAGGGAGGAAAAAAATGGGTACATTTTCGTGTAGGAAAGTCCTTTTTCAAGACTAGTATGTGGGCCTGAAGGCTGGTGGGGACCAAGGGGAGACCCCCCCATGCTCAGGGGCCTTTGCTGCCTCAGACCAAGGTTCCCCCTCCCCATGGCTGAAATGGAGATGACATCTCTGCCTGGAAAGCAAAAAGAAAGAGTAATGAATGAGCTGACTTCCCATCAGGAGTGGTGTCTGTCCAGAGCTGTTCTGCAGGGCACTGATGCTTCCCTGCACAGAGAAGGTGGGAGCAGAGCAGGCTCCGGGCTGGGCCAGCTGCAAGCCTGCTGTGGCTGGCAGAAGAGCAGGGGAAGCGAGGGCAGGCAGCTCCATCAGCTGGGACTGGGCATCCCGGCTGGACACTGTAGTTGTTGCCTTTGCTGTTCATTGGATTGAGTGAGCAGGTTAGGGCATGTTACAGTCATGTTCTCTTTTTGTCATGCAAACAACCAGATCATATAATCCAAGTGCATAGCTAATGCATGCAAGAGAATGAGACTCCAAACCCAGGTTATATGACTTGAAAGCAATCGCTGCAATAAATGGGAGCTCTTTATTTTTCAGATTGATTCTGTAGGCTATTTGCCCAATTTGTCTATGCAAGGCCTGGAGACTTCTGATAGAAACTCCAGACATCTGCTCAATAAACACCATGGAAGAAAGGATTTAGGAATCTGCTTTTACCTAAGAAGCAGCATCACTGTAACTCAGGCAGCAATTTTTAAAATCATTTGGTGGCTGGATTATTAAGATGTGCAGTGACACAAACTATACTTCTGCTGTCCCCACCTGGGATCTCTGGCCCAGAGTCTGTGGATCAACATGTGCAGAAAACACTTTTTCCATGCCCCATCCCTGCTGTCAGCTCAGTTGGTCATACCCTGTAGTGTTCCTCCTGCACAGCCCAGAGGCTGTGGGAAGCTGATAACCTGAAAGGGGAATCCAAAGCTCCTGCCAAAACACAGGAAAGGTGCTGTAGGGTTTCAGCAGTGGAATAATGTTGGGTGCAGATTCTGAGGATATGAGAGATGATGTAGGGGATAGTGGGATCTGAGCAGATCCTCAGCTAGGAGGGAGATGTATATTGGTGGAAGTGAGCATGGTTGTACAGATCTCGGTGTACGGACCAGATGAACCCGCAGTAAAGACACAAGTAAGTATGAAGGTCCTCTCGTGGCTGGAATTAAAATTACACCTCCAAGTCTTGCCTGAACAAAAGTACCTCAACTGCTTAGTTACCTCCTGTACTGGTATGGAAGAGGGAGTGAGTTGGGGGCACACCATACCTCTCGCATAGCCAGATGCCACTGCCCCCGGGGAAGAAGGGCTTGATGGCAGAGATCATGAGGTGACAGCCATGGCAATGAGAAAAGACACAGAGATAAAGACACAGGGATAAAGGAAGAGGTGTGTACACAGCACCCCTCCTACCAAAACGACCCACAGTATAGGGTTACTATGTGTAGGGAAGTACTGTGGGAAGTAGGCAGTGAAGAGAGGGAAGGTTGCAACGCAGGGAGAACACCTGGGAGAAAAAACACTTTTCTCCCACATCGTGCTGCAGACAGTTGCTGTTCTTCCTCATGTTCCTCCCACTTGACAGCTTGTCACCACTGCTGGCCTGGGGGGCAGCATATACAGGGAACAGAATAAAGTGGGGGAGGAGAAGGGGCCGGAGGTGTGCTATTCCCCGATGGGAAGTGTGTGCTGAAAGGAGCAGCCAGGTCACAGCATCGCTGTCCGCAGACTTGTTAGCTTGATGTGCGAACTGTGTGCTCCCTCCTCAGAGTGGCTGCAGCTTCATAGAAGAGCATCTGAGGTACTCTCATGTTTTCTGCTTGTTTTGCCTGTTCTCACCTTAAATAAAAGATTCATCTTCCACAACTGTCATTCTAGCAGAAAATCTACACAAAAAGGCCGTAACAAACCCAGAGACATTTTTGCTGTTGTGTTTGAGATGATTACAGGTAACACTTCTGCCTAACAACCACATTCCTCGTAGTTCCCCATGAGCTGTAAGAGCTTCAGTACGAAGATTTGATTTAAAGATAATTACTCCAGTGAAACCACTTATTATCTTTATGCTTTAAGTAAGCACGGTCATTATTTTTGGCTAGCCATTTACAGCCACCTCTGAACATCAAACCCTATTTGCCTGTACTTATAGTAACACTCTCACTAAAGTCTGTGTGTTTATGCCTCTTTTGTTACAGTGTAAAGAGGAGCCAGGTATGTCCCATTGTGCGTATGGCTGGACTGTTTCTAGAAGTTTAATTTCACCTGCTCACCCTGCAATCCAGGGGTGTACTTACAGAGCAAATCATGGTTCTTCCCTGTCAGAATTGATTAAAAGACCTCTCAGCAAGAGGCTACTCCACTTTTAACACATTTAAGATATCAATTATTTTTAAAGTCTCCAGCTTATGGAGAAAACTGAAAGTCTGAAATAACCAGTTTAGGTTTTGAACACAGATTAAAGCAGAATCTGGTGTTTTCCACAGAAAGCATCCCTAGTAGTATTTATTATGACAATGAATCTGGCATGGTAGTTAAAATAGGCTTTTTAATAATGTTACGACACAAACATGGTCAGAAGTTGATATTCCAACAGTTAGAGGCTTTTATTTCCCTTTTCAAGTGGGAAATTTCTGGAAAACTCTGGAAATTCCTTACTGAACAACAGAACAGCTGGTGGGTGGGTTAGGAGGGATGGTGTTATCATGTCAAAGATTTCTTTGTCCACAGAGCCTGCTTCACCAGTTTATTTAACAGTACTGAGTACACAAGTCGAATACATCCTGAAAAGCTATAGACACATTCTAGTGTTATTAGGGATGCCATATATGAGTGTAATTTAAGAAAAAGTAAGCAGGAGTAGTTGCTAAACAGTGAGCATGCAGCTTTGTTTTAATATAAATTAAATTTACATGATATTTTTTAATTTTTAAATTTAAATTATATTTTAATGTAAATTAAATAACTTTTTTTTTGTATAATGTTGTTTTAAAATTAAGTTGCACTTGTGCAAAATGACTCAGAATGTTTTCTGGAGGTTTTTTTTAGGATATGTAGGTACTCTTTGGCATGACCTAATTGCAAAATAGTTCTTTTCTATCTGTAACATTACTCCCTTTTCCTGCAAATTGCCAGGATGCCCATTGGCACACACATTTGCACAGCTTGGTAGACTAGGTCACAGTATGATGAGGATAAAGGGATTTTTATTCACAGGACTTGATTATTTGTCCTCTGTAATCAAATGAAGTATAGAAGTAGAATTACAAGACATAACAAAAACTGAAATAGGATAAATATTCAGGAAAAGTTTTCTCTGGGGTTTTGCAACTTGCTTTATAAAATTACGTATTTGTATTTATTTGCCTGTGAGAAGTACTTACACATGCTTTCCCCACTTGAAGTCATAGACTTGAGTTTTTGAAGTCAGGACTTGAAGTCACTGGATGCTCCCATAAGTATGTGCTCATTGTTGCTGACTCCAGAGGGTGTTTCTCTACTTGTATCTGGCATGTTCCTTGGGCAGAGTGTTGGACAGGAGCATATTGCATAGTGCCTTCCTCCCAGCCATCCCAATGTGCCAGGAGAAGAGTCACCTGTGAAACCCACCAAGAGCAGCAGAGTATGGTGGTTTTGCAATGTGGCTTCTTTAAGAAGCAGCTAGAAGCTTCTTAAGGGTCCAACACAGCAAATCCCAGTTGTGCTCCCAAGGCCAAACTCCCAAACCCTGTTACTGACAAGGCCGTCTGGGCCAACCAGCACCGGTCACAGGCCTCTGGGAATCACATTTTAGAGAGAGAAAAATGAAAACAGACACATTTTGCCACCAGAGAAGGTATGAGAAGATTTTTGAAACTTTGTAGACACCAAGGTCAGTGAAGGGGGGAGGAGGAGGTGCTGAGAGAAGATTCCCTGAAGCCCGTGGAGAATACTATGGTGAAGCAGGTGTCCCCCTGTAGCCCACAGAGGACATTGAGACCCCACATGCAGACTATGGAGAGGCATCTGAGCCAGGCAGGAGCCCGCCATGGAGCAGGTGGAGGAATATGGAAGAATCTGTGACCTACATTGGAGCAAGCCCCTGGCAGCTCCTGCAGCCCATGGAGAGAGATGAGGCAGAGAGAGAGAGATGGAGACCCACGCTGGAGCAAGTTTTCTGGGTGTGCTTGTGACTCTGGGGGAGACCAGGCTGGGGCCAGAAGTCTGGGACTGAGAGACATTTTATGAGTTTATAGCAGTGACCCACGCTGGGGCAGTTGGTGAAGAGCCAAGGCCCCATGGTTGAGGACTCAGGTGGAGAAGGTTGTGGAGGACTGTCTTCCGTGGGTGGGACCCCATGCTAGCGCAGGGAAAGAGTGTAAGAAATGCACACACACACACGCCCCAATAAGGAGAACAACTCATGACGAACTGACTGAAGACTGAAGCCTCCATTCCCTATTTCCCCCCCTTTCCCCCTGTGCCATCCTGGGGAGGAGGAATCATGTTAAGTCTGCAACNGTGGAGGACTGTCTTCCGTGGGTGGGACCCCATGCTAGCGCAGGGAAAGAGTGTAAGAAATGCACACACACACACGCCCCAATAAGGAGAACAACTCATGACGAACTGACTGAAGACTGAAGCCTCCATTCCCTATTTCCCCCCCTTTCCCCCTGTGCCATCCTGGGGAGGAGGAATCATGTTAAGTCTGCAACTCAAGTGAAGTCTGCAAAGAAGGGAGGGGCGGGGTTGGTGTTTTAGGAGCTCTTTATCCGACTCTGGTTTCTCTGTGTGTAGTGTAATAAATTAGAGAGTTTTCTTGCCTTTCTTCTCTGTTGAGTCTGTTTTGCCCCTGACACTAATTGCAGAAGGATCTCTCCCTGTCCTTATCTTGACTCCAAAGCCCCTCAACATGCATTTTCTCCCCTGTCCAGCTAAGAGGGGAGTGATGGAGCAGCTGTGGTGGGAGTCTGGCCTCCAGCCGGGGTCAAACCACCACACGGAGTTACAATACGCCCCTCGAAGCACGTTTCCCACCTCACTGCCAACGTAAGCGCTGTGCCGCGGGGTGTCCCTCTCCTCGCCGCTACTTCGCGGGGCCTGGGCCGGGGGCGGTGGCGCCGCGTTTCAGCACCGCGGACAGTTCGTCGGCCCCGCCTGCCCGCTACGTCACAACCGCCAGCCCCGGGATCCGACCGCGTCACGACCGACCCCCTCCTCACGTCACATTTCCCTGTCGCCTTTGGATGGACCTGGCCGGCGGTGACAGTCGTTGTGAGGCCACTGGTACCAAAGCAGAGTTGACAAACCGAAGGAAGCGTAATGTTTGGGCTGAGTGACGGCAGTGGTTCTGCCTTCAGGACAGAGACCCCCCCCGTTTGTCATCACCAAGGAGTCCCCAACACCACCGCTTAAACAGCCCAGCAATGAGCGCCATGGCTGTGGCAAACGTGACATAGCCCATGACGTGCCTGTTGGTATGATGTAAGCAATCACCATGGACAGCCTATCACACTAAGAGTTGCAGGAGGAAATCAGTGTAAAAAGTAGATAAAATAACATGTAAACCAACCATTTCTGATTCTTCCAAGCTGCTTCTGTGTGGAGTTTTAATTATGTTTTCGTCATATTATTTTGAAAGGAAAGCAGGTAGTGGGCTGAATGGAAAACAATCTCTTGGGTTTTTGCATTAAAGAAATATTAAGTCACAACTTCTGCCTCAGTAAATCAATAGTGGGGACTGTGAGAAGGTCTACTTTCCCTAACGCCATGGCTCTCTTGGGGTTTTGGTGGTGGTTTGGGTCTTTCCCCCCTTTAAACCAGAATATAAATTGCTCTGTCTTTTCCTCCAACCTAGTGGATAAATTACACCACTAGTCCTAACAAAAAGTGATAATCAAAATATTCCTGGAAAAGTACTAGGGGAAAAATACCATGTGGCTTTCCTGCCATTAAAAGGTATTAACAGGGTCTTTAACATGATGGAAGAAAAACCTGAGCAAAACAAGGAAGAATTGTCAAGGATATTTCACTTGTGCATCCAATGCGCTATTGCCTTAGGTAAGTGCAATTTTGCAAGGCTGCACGATGACTGGACAGGAAGCAGAGAAAACCACATCCTCTTTGAAACTGCAAGGAGAAGACCTTTGCTTCTCTAGTGGGGTTCTTATCAACCTGAAGAAACACTATTTGGTTTTAGCTTGGGGTTTTATTTTGTTGTTCCAAAGTTGGCAAGAATGACTATTAATTATGATGTTTTTTTAACTAGAACTTAGTGTTGGACTTTTTTCAGTTGGAGGAAAAACAAATCCTATTTCTGTTATTAATATTTCAAAATACTTGCCAAAAAGTTTGCAGTATTATCTCATGAGGGCATAAGCACCTTCAGAAACTGAAACATGGAGCTGAACTGACATAGGGAGACTTATATAAAGTGTCTAGGGGACTGTTTGCTAGACTGCATTTCCATTGTAGGAACTGCATTTCTCTCACAAGCTGTTTTTCACTTGCATGAAAAACTTTTCTCTTTGACACATGCACATGGATTCCCAGAAACGAATGTTAACTGCAAATTTAATTATGTAATTACCTCAGCAGAATTTTAGCTGATATTATTAATAGATGCATTGAGCTGCCCTGTACACTAGAAATGTCTAATGACTGGTTAGACGTTCATATATAGCCATATACCACACCCTGTTTTTCAGATTATCACATGAAGATCAAACTCAGAGATACTCAAAATGGATAAATGTCTCCCTGAAACATTGGCAGAGCATTGATCAAAGCACACAAAATAAAATTACTCTTAAAATGCAGGCAACTGAAGATTAGACGACCTGATCATTCATTTTTATATAATAATAAGCCATAAAGTTCAGTTAGAGCTTAACAAGGGAGCTGGTAAATCAAATCTATAATCCATATTNCACCAAGACAGGCGGTTCCTGTTGGAGCAGCAAGTTTGTTAGAACAAATTACCGGGACAAGAAAAAACATCATTAGCCAAGCCGGAGCTGAATTCTTATTCCACAAAAAGAGGGAGATAATGAGAGAGGGGGTCGGAGAGAGAAGCAGAGGGAGAGAACGAACAAGAGTGAGATACAAGGCTTCAGGACAAAAAAGGACTGAAACACAGAGGCAACCGAGAACCTTTCGGGTAGTCCTCTCTCGCCTTGCTCGCATGTCACCACCAGATGGCCCCGTAGTCACTTGGATGAAGAGCTGGCTGCTCACTCTGAAGGCGGGAGGAACTGCCAAAGCAAAGGAAGAAAAATCCCAAACTCCAAAAAACAAACAACTCCCGAAGTCTGGCCATATGAGGCTGCAGCTCCAGGTTCAACACCTCGGATTAGAATCCACATCTAGAATCATGGGATGTTTGGATGCAGGATCATGGCTCGGTCTTAAAATCACAAGAGGTGATGCACAAGAATGTCATTGAATTAACAGTACAAATGGACATGTAATAAGTGACATACCTGAGTTCACACTTTCAATCTATGCAGCACTTGTCACAGGATTGCACCCATGTTTGGGCATCATGGGTGGAGATGACGGAGAGGTGGAGATAACATGAACTGGAGAGCATTCGAAGGAGAGCGGCAGAGATGAGCAAAAGTTCTGCGAGACATAACCAATGTACAAAGCCAGAAAAAAAATGGCTCACTAACCTGTTCAATGAAGAGCTTTGATGGCCAGTCGGACGCAGCAGCTGGCATTGTGTGCGAGGCCCTGAATTAACATCAGGAAGTTCAGTGGGGAGCCAGGACTCTGTTGCTGTGAGCCAGTGAGACCTAACGAATCCCAGAACAGTCTCTTGAGGATTCCTCCAGGTTCGTTTTCTAAGTTGTCCAGGTGATTTCTTTGTAGGAGAATTAACGATTACACATACCGGTGGAAAAGCACTGAATGCTAATTTCAACACCCACAGGAATTCCACAAAATACTTTTCTAGAAAAGAAGTACAGATGCTTTGGCATCCAAGACCTCTTGGGAGGGGTAGGTCAGATGAATGTAGGTTTGATTATAGATCAGAATTTAAGAGACAAAGAGTCTGTGATGAACCAGTGTTTATTGTTATCTGCCCCAATTTGAGGTGTAGCAGTGCTGGGCTGCAGCCCCCAGCTTCTTATTCCAAAAACTTATTTTCTGGTCCTCACTGGTGTCCCAAAGGTTCCTGCACGTTTCAGTACAAAGATTCAACTCAGACTTCCCAGTTCTCCTATTCCAGGTGCAAGGTGTTGTGGATACTTCTGCTCTTCATTTCTTGAGGACAGGAGAGGAAAACTTCATCATTATACTTAGTAGGTAAGAAGTAAAGGTCAAAAGCACAGATCTTCTAATTCACCATCTACACTGTTGGAGTCAAGCATTTAATGGATTTATTCTCATAGATGCTTGAACTACTGCAGCGGTATTGTCCAAGATTTGTATTCTCAGATGTCTAAGACCACTTGAAATGTCCAGGCTAGACCACACAGGCATTATTGCTGGTCAGCAACCAGCAACCAGATTCTACTTTTCTTCTTTTGACTAAAGCATTTAACCCTGGAAATTAAAAAAAAAAATGATCTAGAGTCTTTTTTAGCCTTAATTTGAAAGTGGAAATCACTACACATGCATAGCTGTGGCATAAGCCATGTTCACTCCTCTGACAGGTTGATGTAATGCTGTGCAAGCAACTGAATCAGTTTGCTAACACATAGTGGTGGTAAAAAGTGCTGCCATGCTTTTCAGAGTTCACATGTCTCCCACCCTGGAGGAATTCTGTGGAATTCTCCATAGTCAGATGGGAACATGAAGCACATGGTACACCAAATACTACCAATAACTGAACAGTACGTCCCTTCTCTGCACATACTGTCTCTGCTTTATCCTGAGGGAGAGAGCAGGAAATGTTCATTTATGCACTAACTTGTTTATATATTTCACCCTTCAAATTTCAAAAGAATATAAGCACCTTCTTCTTCAATAATAAATCTAAATTATCAGTTGTTACTGCAGTGTGCATCCAAGTTACAGGCCCATTTAGGCAGACCTGATTGCACCTTTGCCTTACAAAGCAAAAAAAAACAAATAAAAAAATAAAGCAAAGCAAACGGGAATTGCAATACATGGTCCTTACTAAGGCTGCAAGAGTTAATTTAATATAAAGAATTTGAACAATTCACACATGATGCTGTTAGAACAGCTATTGTAGAGCTATTTTTTATGTATAGCACTACAAATTTAGAGAGACTAAACATTTTCATCAACCCCTAAACCTGCAGTTTTCAGAATGTGGAGGCCAAATCTGTTTAAGGTACAAACAAAACCCCCAAACCTGAGTAGAATGAAAATCC
Organism: Heliornis fulica; assembly: GCA_013399135.1. Taxonomy (NCBI): domain Eukaryota; kingdom Metazoa; phylum Chordata; class Aves; order Gruiformes; family Heliornithidae; genus Heliornis; species Heliornis fulica. The sequence goes on along the minus strand of VXBZ01011316.1, from coordinate 598,006 downwards.
TTGGCAGAGGCTGTAACAAACGCTGGATGCAGCGCAGCCAGATGCCAGCAGTGAGACGGGGACCCCCCAGAGTCCTACAACAGGGAGACCACAGCATCAGGGACTTGGGCAACAAACCCAACATCTGACACTGTGTACAGTTAAGCAGGTGCCCAGCTCTGTGCAGAAGTAAGAGTATTTGTACAAATAAAAACATCACCGTGAGCCTTTGTTTAAACTTTCAAAACCTAAAGGGCTCTACCTATAGCAACACACTCAAAAAGCCAAACCCATCATCTGTGCCTTCCACATAGGGACTTAATAAGCAAAGAGCAAAACAATTCAATTGTTTTGAATCTTCAAAATCTGTCTAAAATCTTCAGGGTCTTTTTTTTTTTTAAGATTTATTTGCTTGATTTTTACCAGTTTTGTTTCTTACCTGTGGTCTCTTTCTGGAACAGGGTGGATTCGAAACAGCTGTTTAATGTTCAGATGTCAGGTGGATTCTCTCCCATTTTCATCGCTCTACTTTTCCATGCTTATAAAGAGCTAGAAGTCTCAAGGAGCTCCTTTACCATGTAGGCACTCATAGGGATAGATCTTAACAAATCTCTGGGGTCAAACAAAATTTAACTCTGCAGACAAAGACAGGAAACCCACATGAGAGAGAGTTTCCTGTCTCTTTTGGTTTTTAACTAACAGGGTCCTCCAAGACTTGATGTTGATGATCCCAAAATCAGCTTTCTCCCTTACCCAACTAAACCTGTCTGAATGGAAGATGAATATATTTTTTGAGAGGTGAAATGCCTTCAAAATATCCTTCTCTATATATAGTCACATCTCACCTTGAAGTAATATTGTGAAGCAGGTGCTTGAGCAAGTTTCTCACACAAAGAGCCTTCTTACAATAGCTGCAGTACATCCAGCAACACACACCTGGCAACAACCCGTGCCTGAGCAAGTCGGCATCTGCAGCACCTGTTTGGTGGCCCCTGTCTGTGGGAACTCGGCAGGCGTCTGTTGCAGTTCAGGTGAACACTCAAGAAGGGATCTGGGGAAAAAGACGGAGACAGTGCAATCAAGCGAGGTGGGATTTGGGATATTAATTATAGATTTGTAGGTAAATCCCTGTACTTTTGCTGAATGATAGAAATACAAATTGGAGAAGCATACCTGGCTTTGGGTACTCGTGTACTCAAGTTCTGTCTGAGCTCCAGCAATGGCTGAACCGTGGTGCCCTTGGCATGAGCTGTGAGCAAGGGTTGTCAGATGAACAATGACTCACACGGGTGGTGTTTCCTCTTCTTCCCCATGACCAGAGGGAACTTCTGTGTAGTTTTATTGCTCTCAATGTTCTTCTCTGGACAACTTCTATTGTGTTCACAGTTGTCCTGCTGGCAAGTTCTCTGCACTCAGCACTCTTTGCCTGTTAAATCTCACTTTAAAAACTCTGAAAAATTAGGGCTGCTTATGGGCAGAAACATCTGCTTCAAGGACCACTTGGTGACATGGTCTCTATTGCTGACATACACTGACCAACTTTCAGACCAGTTATACTTTCACAAATAAAGTATGATGTCAGGTTTGGGGATACCTACCCTGAAAAGGGGATGGGCATCCCTATGAGAATGGGAAAATTCTCTCTTATTTCCTCACTGCTGCCAAGTAGATTCATAGGAAAACCGCAAGTCTAACTTTAAAGAATTTTTTCATATTTTCTCCAAATTGGGACACTCATTAGCATTTGCTAATTATTTCTGTTCTTTAAGAGTCCTGTGAGACAGCTTTTTATTAATGTAGCACTGCAGAGCCAAATGGTTTTGTATTTATTGATGCCTAATAGCGTGTGGCCCGTGGTTTGATTTGATGGAACGACTCTGAGTCTTTTTTTTTTTTTTAAACAGATGTTATTGAGAAGGATGAACGAATAGATTAATATGTTAACTCACTGCAGTTTATTACGGTTATTAGATACCAAACATAGCCATGACCATATCACAGGCATATAACAATAAAACTGAAGATTAATTATGCCACCCCTACCCCTTTGAATCCACCGTGGGACCCGAGCTACACCACACCACCTCCACCCCTGCTCCCAGCTGCAAGCACCCCCTTACAAAGCAAAAAAAAATCACCCAGAGTTGGCCTCTGAAGAAGTTCTGCTGGGTGCTGTTCTCTGGGCAGAGGCAGGAGGGAGGTCAGCTCAGCTTAGAGCCTTTGGTCTGGACAGTATGCTGGTCAGAGAGACAGTATGGGAAAGCTCTCTCCCAGGCCATAAAGAGACAGTTGTCTTCTCATTTACATTGTAAAGTTTGCAGGTGTCTTGCAGTTCTTGTGGGCTGGCTAGGACAGGGTCCAGAGGGTTCATCAACTTGTAGCACATGGCAGTGTCAAGAATGAGAGGACACTAAGTAAGCCCCTTCATGGGTAAACTTACAGTGTCGTCCAATGGAATGAGCCTGAGGGCTCATGTGAGGAGCAAACAAGGGGGTGGAGTCCCCACCCTGCTAGGGCAACGGGCAGTCGCTCTCACATTAGGAAACATTAACTCTGAGAGAATCACTTGGGTTGGAAGAGAACTTTATGATCGAGTCCAACCACAGCCAGACCAGAGTCCACAAGCATTACCACTTGATAGCTATTGCTAAAAAATACAGCCAACTCAATGCAAGCACTGAAGACTTTGCAATTCACGTCTGCAGTCTCAGTTTTGGAGCTCAGCCCAAACTTCCATGCCCATCTTTGCAACCTGTGGAAGCTTTTTGTAGCATACAGCAAGTTGCCATTGTTTTCACTAACTCCGAGACATATTACAGACTCCTTATGTACTCCTGCGCCACTGCACAGCAGCTCTTGGGTGCTGGGTGTCAGGGACTACTCTCAAGCTCACAGAAATAGAGATGCATTAATGCTCAATTGAGTTGAGCATTAAAAGATGCCTGTAGGGGAATGTCACAAGATCCTTTATCAGGTAATGTCCGTTTTTTTCTACTTTCCAACAGATATCATCCTGTTATTTTCCCTTTGCTAGCATTGGTACTGCACACCTAACACCGATCTATTATGGCACCCCTTCCTAAAGCTGTTATATGTGCACACATGCAAACACACATCCTCTGCAGGCTCCTTTGTGGTGACCCACACCAGCTAGGCAGCATTACAGCAGCCAGTGGTTCCTGGCTGTATGCTACTTACAGATTCCTATAGTCAAATATCAAATCTGAAAGTCCATGGTGAATAGTTACAGAGGTTTTTCTGCATCAATAGATAGCCTCCTGTTACTGACCAGTGCTGGTGATGAAGGAATTAGCCATCCATTTAGGAAGAATATGTGTTCCTGCATGAAAGAGGAAATAACAATAGAAAGCTGCCAATATCCAACAGCAAGAAACAGGAGGGCAGTTTTAACATGAGTGTGCTGATAGCAAAGACACCTATCAAACTCTGTCAGTGTCATGGAGAGTTTTCCTAAGCTGGCTGATGGTGCCACAAAATTAAAGTATCTTTGCTGAAGCTTATAGCTCTGGAGGGATTTATCAGGTAGAAGCAAGTTATGAAGCAAATGCTACTCTTCTCTTCCTCTGCATGATCTGGCAAAGAAAGTAGAAGTACATAGCTGGAGACAGCTAGAGAGGGAGAGAGAGAGAGAGAGAGAGAGAGAGAGAGAGAGAGAGAGACTGGATCCCTCTGTACAATCTTAATTTTGATGGGAATAATTTACAGTTTTATCTCAGCACAATTAAAAATTAAAAAGAACTACACGTGAACTACAGGGTTGCTAGAGCAGCATGAGCAATCCAGTGTCAGGGGAGAGTGCACTCTGGGGACACCAAATGTGTTGGTGGTGAAGGTCACATCCAGGACCATGAGTCACTCCATGTAAAACCACAAGCTATTTAAAAATTAAAAAAAAA
>VXBZ01011316.1:513079-594087 GCA_013399135.1 Heliornis fulica | reverse complement strand
AAAGTGATGTTCTTGCCTGATCTTCTCAGTTTGGATCTCTCCCTGTGCCAAAGCTGCCCTGTTTAAGGAACAGCCAGCCATGCAAGAGCTGCCAGATGTACTGAACAGCAAGCCTTGCTTTGTGGACCAACTGTCATCAAGGAGGAATATGTGGAGCTTCTTTCTCTGCCTCCTTCTGTCACCATGGTCTTGTCAGTGTCTCCATCAGATGTCTAATACTTTGCTGCATCTTTCCTGTGGAGTAGACCACCCCTTCATTCCACTCCCTGCACTAGGTGCTCAATCTCTACAACCCTTGTGACTCAAATACCATTGTATCTGGTTTTGCCAGACTCCTTTTCTCTCTGCCTTGGCAGCAATGGCTATGCAGATTGGTGGCTGTGATATGATTAAGTTATTCTGTCCCTGTCCGCTTCTGTGTCATGAAAAGCTGAGTGCCAACTTCGGACCCAAGATTATCGTGCCAGCCTTTGGATCTTTGCAGATATAGCTGGTAAGAGCTAAGTGCATTTGAGAGATTTTTCATTTTGCTCCTGAGAGACAGACATTCTCTAAAGGTGGTGCTAATACTCAAAATTAGTTTCTGGAACTTGCTACAATTAATATGGTCACATATCAATTTTTAATGTGAATAAACAATTAAAAAAATAAAAATGGGACAAGTCTTAACCTTAAATATAGAACAGTTATAGACCTCCCAGTGATAAAAACCCCAAACCACCTAGGAACATAAGTAGTAGATAATGTTTTTTCTTCTCCCATACACTTCATTGCTCCCCTCACCATAATTCTACAGTTTATTTGCACTCTGTCTCCTGAGAGGTGAGAAAGCAACAGGTAGAACAAATGTATTATCTGAGGTTACTCAGCTCCACCTAAATGCCATACTCAGCTAAGTCCCAAAGGCTCATGGATCCCAGCAGGCACAGATGGGAAACCCCAAACTTTGTTCCCCCTGTGCCAAGGGCCAGTCACTTGACCAAGTAGTAAGTGCTTTGGGGAAATGGATAAGTCAGAGTCACTGAGATTTTAGATCCTGCACCACCCCAGTGGTACAGCTTAGGAGACACCTCTAACTACCTCTCTAAAAAAAACCAAAACAAACACATCATTCAGACCCTCTTAAATCAGACCATAATGCTCACAAAGGTGGTGAAAAGAGTTTGCAGTCACCACAGACACCAGACATGCTTATCAGAAGATTCTGAGGAGGTATAAGGGGAGCCCTGGCTATGTTGCTGCCAACTGTAGTGCTTGAGGGGTGAGGCTGGTGAGCTGTGGCGAGAGCACCGCTAGCACAGAACAGAACCAGGCATTCAGTTCTGTGCAATGCAGCTACAAACATCTGAAGTTATTTGCTCCTTTCCTACAGGATTCACGAGTGAGGCTCTTGCAGGCAGTAGTTTGACTCTAAAGCAGATTATTTATTGTTTCATATGTCTTTTTCTAATAAAAACAAATAAAATAATTTCTATTAAAAATAGTGTTCTCAGAATACTCATCATGAAAGACAACACTCTTCATCCTTCCCCTATCTCTTACCAACAGCCCAACACCTATATTTATAAACAGTCTGCATAAAACAAACATATACTGTTAATACCATTAATGATCAACAGGGAGATAATAATTTCATATAGGTAGAGTACTGTACAGTACAACAGATCATGGCAGGGATTTGTTATAAGAGTGCTTAAGACGATAAACCATGTCTCCAAACACCAGTAAAGTCTCAGCAGCAGTCAGTCACCAACCCACCTATCGAGCACCTGTGGGGATCAGTTCTGCCCAGTTTACACAGAGGAAGCTGTTCTTTGTTTAACTTATAAAATAATCCTCATATCTCATTGTATAGTTGAACAAGAAAAAATCCATTTGATACAACTGTTTGATCTTCTCAATTTGTTCTGAGTTTAGCTGTCTGAGATACTCCAAGGTGATCTCACCGTTAGTTCGTTTCTCTGAGCCATACCTCTTCAAGCTGGGGTAGCGCAGGCTCTCTGGTGCTCCAATGATCTTCAGAACTTGCTCAGAATCTAACCTAAGGGTTTCATACTTACCCAGAATATCATAGTGAATGTTGCAAGGATCACAGAGCAGAAACATTGGTTTCCAGTGAATGTCCAGAGCGTTTGGTGGCTTTGCTAGAATAAAGTTGACAAACTCCTGAAAGCTTACTTTTTCAGAAGAATTTTTGTTTTTCCTGAACATTGCCCTGATCTCGTTAGCGACGGTGATACTGTAGTATGGCTCGGAGTGCAGAAGTTTGTCTCTGTAAGCTGAAACCAGCCGTTCCAAGGGATGCCTGGTGAACATCACTTTGGTGTAGTTGTTCAGGAATTCCTTTTGTATGGCAGGAAGGTAAGCCGCCACCTTTTTGATCAGTGAGGTTTGGTGGATGTGGTCATGATCAATTTCAGAAGCTTCTGCATTCAGGCCTGCTTGGAGGAGAAAAATAGTTCTCTTCCAGTTGGAGCAGCCTACCTTGGGCACCTCACAGTAGATAAATTTGTGTTTGTGCTCCACAAATAGCTGGTTTGCAACATGAGAATCCAATTTGCTTCTTAATCTATTAAGGTTGTTCTTTAGGCAGATAGAAGCCAGTGTGCTTTTGCGATCATTTTGAATTGCCAGCCAGTCTTCTGTGGGATCAGGAAAAGCACCTGCCACCAAGGAAAAAGTATAAGCCCTTAGTGTGAAATGGATGTGTATGTCTCTTTCTCTGTGACAATCAGCACTCGATCTGTCCCTCTGTGTACAAAAACTAATGAAGCTGCTAAAATAAGGGGGTGTGTGTGGGGTTGTTGGCCATCACCAGACTCCACTATAGCAAACATGCAATAAACCATCCTGCTACAGCAAACATGCAATAAGCTATCCCGCTCAGTGAAAAGCTTGTTTAAATGAAAACCTTCAATGTGTTTAGCAATGGAGCTCTATGCAAAATCGATGCTCTAACACTCCTGTCAGCTGGGTTGTGCAGTGCTTGTCCTCTCATGCATTGCTCAGATAGCTCTCACAGTGACAGGGCCCTGGAGATTTTCATGGTGTTGTCAACCACTGATAATCCAAACTTACTTTCCAAAACAACTGGGAAAGGTGTTTCTGGCTCGGGAAAACATGAAGTTTTTCTCTTGGTAAATTCTTTACTTACCTGTTAGGCTTTTTTGTTTCTTAAAGAAAAACCCGAAAAGAAATATCCCAAAAATAAAATTTGGGAGAAGGAAAACTAACACCTTCTGGTTCATATTATTGCACAGGAAGGAGGATGACGTGATCTCTACAGCAGATATTTGCCTGTCAACAAGGAAAGATAGTGCAAGTCAGTTTTTGTATGACTGATACAATAAAGATAACGTGGTATTCTCTTACAGAATTTATGATGGCAGACTTTTGAATTCCTATAAAACCAAGCTTTGTTAATAAGTAAACGTTCTCCTACAAAAAAGACTCACCACAATCATACCAAACAGACAAATAGTGTGACGATTTTGAAGTATTATGAAATTCCTCCCTTTTTCAGAACAATGAACTGCATATGAGCAAATACTCCTCCCTTCTCGCTCAAAGCTGGTGTGCCTGCCAGGCAAATCCTCTCTCCCTTCACACACTGTGTAATAGTGACTTCCTTCAGGATGATAGAGATGTATTATTTTAAAATGACCTTGTTGGAATCTGGAAGTACAGTTTTCCATAACCTGCCTAAGTTGCATTCAGGGTGAGATCTCCTGGACTCGAAGCTTTCCACTTGGTACACGTACGTCAATATTCACTGTAGGAGAAACTCTTCCACCTTCCAACAGAGAATCCTAACTACTAGCAATAGAGGAATTCTCCAATTCTCCCTCTCCTAAAGACACTGAGGTGTATATATGCTAGGGATACTGCAGTGTAAGAGTCCCCAAAATTTCAATGATGGCAGGAAGCATATAGAAGCACCAGAGGAAACAACAGAAAACAAGATGCTCAGTGTTCATAGATAAAAGGAGGGAAGGCCAATGAGTCTGTCACTCAATGTATTCTCTCTCCTGTGCTCATTCCTTCTGTCCCCTTTCACTTCCCCAAGAAAGAGCTAAGTTATCTGCCCAATCCTACTGTTTTGCCCCCATCAGAAAGCACTTCATCATGTCTTATTTGAAGTGGTAAAATTTAGTGCACAACCATTAAGTGCAAATAAGTCATTCTATTTCTGTCCCACAAAGTCTGCACCATCAAAAAGTCAAGCAATCCTATTCTTTTCCTCTTTTCCATTTTTTGTAAAAACATCCTTTCTTGAGTTTCTTTAGGATGTAGCTTCAACTTTTGTTTTATCCTCACAACGATACAACAGCACCACTCTGGAACTTATTTGTAGTGCCCCCCACCCCCTCCCCCAGAGTGGAGGTGCACAAACCCCAGCTGCCACAAGAGAAACTGGTTCCCTGTGTGTTCTGAGACAGACATAGAGGCAGCAGTATCTAAACTCTGAAAATGTACTTGGCCACTAGGCTTCCTCCTTGATGGGCTGATGGGTGATCATTGTATCACACATCTTTACCCGAATATCTTCAAACTCATACCTTTAGCAGCCTTACTAATTATTAAATCTCTCTTGGTGTAGGCATGACCTGAGAAATGGAGAAGGACAACTGGTCTGGGTGACTGGACAATCTTTGTCTGTATACATCATTACGGACAAATCTGCGGTCACCTAGATTAACAGTTTGTTCGTGTTTAAACTACTGCAATACTCATTCAAATGAATACAGTATTTTTTACACACGAGGGCGTTCAGCCGATATTTTGCATTTTTTTGGCAGCATAAGATCATTATAAAGGCTGCAAGAAAAGAAAGTACGGGTTGATCTTTGGCTTTTAACCTTTTCTTCAGTACACGTCAACTCCTCTTCAAGGCTGGCTAACGTCAGTCAGATTTTTTCATTGATCTCATAAGGTCCAGCCACTTTTTCAGAAGTGGCTTGAAAACAATGTTTCACACTGTGTAGTAATTAAAAGAAATATAACAATAAATTATCCTTGTTAGAGTGTGTTTACATTAGGCTTCATTTGCTTTAAATGCCGTGACCGCAGGGTAGTTACTGTTGTCATTATCATACCTGTCTCAGAAATCAGGTACTCAACAAGATTAATTTTCCTTTCTAGACACTTGTATCATATATATCTGTTAATTAAATTGCTGGTACAGAATATAAAGTTTGTCATAAGACACGTTTCATTTCATGTTGAAACATGCCAATGAGTCATCAGAAGAAGAGACTTGCCTCCTTGAGGGAAAGCAGCTGTTTGTGAGGTAGTCAAACATAGGAGACAACCCTCTTTAAGACATCTGCGTAGTTGTGGAGGCAAAAGAATCCTTGCTTTAATTCAGGAGAAAGGTCAGACCACATGGAGGGATAGAATGAGCTCCAAGATGACAGACAAAATCTGACAAAATCACCCTTTAGAAGAGTGAGGACTGCCTGTAAGAGCCAAAACCATCTATCAACAAATGAGGTTAACGTGATGATTTAGGAAAGCTACCTGAAGCTGAAGTCCAAAGGCTTTTTTGAATCAGAGACAACGATACGGAGTTCTGTGTAACACAAAGTCTCCAACGATGAAAATCACCTAAAAGCAACCTGAGGAATAGAAGGGAAAAAATCTGAGAGCCATTTTGTCAGAGTAGGGACAAGTCACCTGGAAATGAAACCGGGTTTCCGGGTGTGGGAGTGGGGAGGCAGAAACCCAAACCAAAACCTACTTTGTGACACATTTAGTGGCAGTAGCTCAGATTAACTTTATCTTCCATTTTTTCACTTATGCCTTTTCTAGATATTTATAATTGTGTTGTCTATTTTTAGGTATAATGAATTAACACTACTTGCATTGTACCTCAGCCTACCTTGAATTAAGTGTGATTTAAGATGACTGGGTAACTACAAGGCATTCCTCTCAGTCAAGAGGTGGTCAATCTATTAACACTACAGCTCCATAATAGTCTGTTCTAGTCTACTTCTGCTGTAACCAAGGGGCAGCAGAAAGGGCTGTCATGGGCAAGGTGGTAAGACTGTACCATAGGATTCAAAAAAACCCCTAACACCCAAGGCAGAAATGAAAAGTAACACAGCAAGGAGTCAGAGAACTAAGTGTCTCTTTATAACTAACATATTCCCAAGGAGAAAATACTAAAACCTAAATACAGGGCATTAATCTGCTTTGTTTATAACACAGTTGTGGGAGTTCTGTGGAATTTTTTGTCTAACACTGCAGTGCTGGGTATTGCTTCTTCTTCAGATCATGTCTTTATAGATCAACCATACATAGCTAAAGCTTAATATTTTCAACTCTGTATATCTTACTGCAGATTTCATCAGAGATCATTACTAAACAGTAAACCAGGCAGTAAGAGGAATGATCCTCAGAGAACCCTTTCTTTCAGATTTTTTTCAGAAGGATTTCTATCAGGTGGTGACATTTTTTGAGGGCTGTCAGTTAAGTCTCTCAATGTGTATCGAGCTGTTTGATGGCTTTTTAGCTTCAAACATGCTGCAGTATCAAGCCAAATGCTTTATACAATTCTAAATCTACAATATCAGTGTAATTGCCTTAGTCAACCAAACTCAAACAAAAATATTAAGTCAGTTTGGTGAGACCTGGTTCCTATAACATAATTCAAAATTTCAATGAGATCGACTGGAGCAACTGCTTAAGCCAAAAGTAGTAGCAAATGGGGAACAGATTATTGAAGAAAACAATGCCAATTGTCTCATGTGCGTGTGTGATGCAAGAAGCCCTCATAAAAATGAGAAATATTTATTGAATTCCAACTATCTTTGCACTACAGATAATTCTACCATCTCCCTCTAGTAATCCAGTTTTAAAATTCTTTTATTACCAACATACACACTCCTCATAACCAAACAAAAACTTGTACCACATTGTTCATATCTTTGGTCTCAAGTTTGCTGACCATAAAATATTCTTTCCATCCTTCTGTTTCCTTCAAGAAATTTATGACAATTTTCTGCTTGTGACAATTACTTTTAACATCCCCCTTTTCTACGTGATACAACAGGTATGGAGGAGCAGTTGGCAACATACCTGCACATCCCTTGTACGTCAGACAAGATCATTTGACCCAGAAGAGTTCTCTATTGTAATAATGAGACCACACTTTTCCAAGGTTCTCACTAAACTGTCATATGCCTGAGTTACCAGATAATTTTTTTTTTTAGTTAAATTGCTTTATCTTGGCCCATTTGTCTTACACTTGCTTTCCATTCTGTGGTACTAGACCTTCTGCAATGATCTGTTAGTGGTCTGGACTTTAACTGTTTGTGCCATATGTAGCTATGCCACAACCACTCACATTTATCCAACCACCAACTTTGGTTTTGTAATGAATTCCTTTTCCCTTACAAAAATAAGGTCTGATATAGAATCTCTACTCCTCTTTCAATTAGGAAACATTTACCATCCAAAGATCTTTGAACAATAAAGTCACGTGAGTACATGACCTAGCACATCCCACCCACACCCCAAAGTTCTACATCCTGCCACATAGGTTTATGCCCAACACAGGTGCCGAAGGAGAAGATTGCTTTGCCTTTAACAGGTATCACTGGTACATTGTTCTGTCCTGAAACTGCTAAAACAATGGTTCATAATATAGCACTCCGTAATCCTTCTCCTGGAACTGCTGAACCACTGCAATTGGAAATATGCAGGTTTCTGAGAAGTATTTAAAAATCAGTCTGAAAAAAAGAAAACCCAACCAGCATTTTGATACTTTAATAAACAATTAGAAGTCCTATAACTGGAAATATTGAACAAAGTTAAGTCTTTATGTATGGCACCTATTACTGAAATGCAGAAACACAGGTACACACTCATGTGTGTATGTATTTAGATTTCTGAACTATATGCATGTGTACATATATATACACATATGTGTAGTTCAGAAACACATTAATATCAGTTACACTGGCATATTATTTGCTCCAAGTAAACTAACTAAGTAGGTTGATAAGGATTTAAAGTCTCCTGTCGATAAACCTACAAAGGTGTGTCTCAAGCTAATGTTTCGTGAAGACAGAACGTGGTCACAGCTGAGCTTATGGGGTGATCCTCTATAGCCTACTTGATGATAAGTGGGACTTTCCAGATTAAAAGAATGAAATTACAACAGTACTTATTTGTGTTTCTGATACATTTGAAGGGAGAAGTTAAAAAAAAAAAAAAGATACCAATAGGGCAGCTCAGTTGAAGGTAGGGAAAAACCTCTTGAAACAGATAACATTCTCAGTAGCTGAGCCTCATTCTGTACTTAAGCCCTGTTAATCCCTTCAAAAAAGACAACTACAAATACATACATACTGATATGTACATGGGTACACAGGTGGCGAGGAGGGGATGACGTGTAGAAATCCCCCACCCCCTAGGAACAGCTAGAATAAAATCTGAACAGGAAAAACAAGCTTTCCTGGACAAAGGTTTGAGTGTGCTGTTCTAACAGGGTGAATTGTGTCTTTAGAAAACTGACCCTTGCTCACCCAAATCTGCAGACCCCTTTTTCCTATACAACGCATTATGGATGGACAGGAGAGAGGGAGGGAGATCCCAGAAACTGGAGTCTCAGCAGGCAGACTCTAATGAGTGGAAAATCATCAGTGCATGAGGAATTTCCATCAGGCTGTAGACAGCCAAGGGCCAGAAGAACCATTTGGTCTGGGTCATTTTGCCAACAAGAGCCAGGACCTGACATCATCTCACATGCAGCAGGAAGGGCTGCAAGGTGTTGTGTGAGAAAGGGTACAGACTCAGTGGGGAGACGACATATGAGCTAGACTCAGCAGGCTGCTGAGGAAGAGGCCCACAGGGCTGTTCTACAGAATAGCACACTTCCACAGCAGCAAGGTGGGTACAGAGTCACAATTTTCAACACAGGCAATTCCTGTTCCCTGCAATGGTCCTCTCAGCCCTCCATTACTGCATCAGATTTCTTTATGGTCTCATCAACTGCAGAGCTATATTCCTCACTGCCATCACTAAACTGCTTGTTATTCTGGGTACGGTACCTTCTCATGCTAGACTTTTAGCATCTCCTCTATTTCATCCCATGTCTTCTCCCTGTCTTGCCTACCAAGTTTTTTTTTTTACCTGTCATTTCTTATGTAGTAATTAACTTTACTTTCTGATCAGTTATGTTGCTAGCCCCTGCTACCACTAGCCCCTGCTAACAGTTTCTTCTTTCTCCCCTGCCATATCCTGCCACAGTTAAAAAAAAAAAAAACAAACCACAAACCCCAGCAAATCAGCACATTCTCTTTTCAGAAGCAGCTTCTGAAGCACCTACAGAACTATTACATTTTGCCCCTAAAATCAGTCCTTAAGATCCTCCATTTCAGAGATGCCAACACCAGTTAGGCTGCCAGGGTGCTAAAACTGTTACCAACCATCCCACAAAAGAGCAAGCAAAAGGAAGAGCCAACTTGGGATTGAAAAGAACCAAAGTGAGGAGGACAAAAAATGGGTATATGGGAAAAAGCAGCACAGAATGTGACAGAAAAAAAAAAACCAGAGAGGCAAGGAGCAGCAGCCTGAGAAACAGCAGCAGAGCCAGCACCATGGGAAACAGAAAGGCTGTGTAGCCTGCTCAGGCAATGCTGTGGGAAAGTGAAGTTGAGAATGGGAGTGGAAAGGCACAAAATATAATTCAGTGAAGTAAAGATGAAGAACAAACTCAAGCAAATGAGTAACAAAAAGAATATGCAAAATTATCCAATATTTTACCACAGTTGTTTAAATTGTTAAAGATGAATGAGATTAAATGCACTGCAGTTACTTATGCACTGGAACCCAACCCAGCTACATGATGAAACTTGTCTCTATTTCCTTCCTGTAAATGTAGCCAGAAAGACCACGGGCTTTAGATTTAATTAGTATGACCACTTCTTGTGATGTTGTCAGGAAGCAGTGAGGGTCACTCACTGGGAGACAACTGCAATAACAACACAGTCAATATGGCAGAGGCCTCACCAGCCTGGATCCATCACCACCCTTCAGGGCAAAGATCTGAAGACAGTGGCCCTGTTCAGCCAAGACACCAGATTATTGGACAGAGCCATGGTGACACTGGCTCCTAGGCGGGTCCAGCTCAGGCAGGCTGTGAAGAACTGGAGACCAGACCTACTACAGCATTGCTGGGGCAGGGACCACTGGCCCCAAGGACTTATATGGGACCCTGAGCTGTGGACAGGGTGGGGAGAAGCCTCCAGGGCATTATCCAGGGACAGTTGGTGCCCTGTTAGTGCTTTTCAGAGCCTGACAGATAATACCTGAACAAACTCCACACCCTACACTTGTGTTACCTGGCAATAGACCGTGGTGCCACCTTATCTAAATGCTTAATTCAAAATCTCACCCATGTATCAACTGCTATTTAATCCAGTGCAAAACCAATCACAACCGAGTAAGCTTCAGCACTTTCTTCTAGGGAATCTAGATGAGCCTAGGAAATTTGGAAAGGAGAGACAAAGGGAGAAAGGGGAGTATGGAAGAAGAGCTTAGAGTGGGATGCACACCTCCCACAGTGGCAACTAATGACCTCCTCCCAAGCTTGTTTCATGGGAGAGGTCACCTCAAAAAACCCCCTCTGTTTTTCTCACTATCGGGTTTCTGGATTTTCATGTGTGTGGCAGTTTTCTCAGTTTCTGTTGGTAATAGCAATGTTGTTGTTGTTGTTGCCATTCAGGTCTACCCACCTTGTCTCGACCCAAGATCTAATCTGTACCTTCCTACTTTTCACCTCCCTGTGTAAACTTCATTGATTCATCCATTCCTGCCACTGCACACGTAATAGCATAGCCAGAACTGTCTGTAACAGTCCTGGTTGCTCAGCACACAGCCCACAGGCAACATCCTGGCTGCTGTTCACCTCATTACTTCCTTCTTGTACTCCCTCCACTAACACCCTTCTGATGTAACTGATGACAGACATAATCTCTCTTTGCACTCCAGTGCATAACAGAGTTCTCTTCCTAAATTATTTCCCTTTTTGCTTTCAATTCCTCCATTTTTTTTCTATTTTTCTAGTCCATCTTTTGAACCTCCTTTTCAGAATCCAACACCAGTTTGTTCAAAACCTCTATTCTCATTCCTCCCCCAAGTCTCTTTAGTACTCCTCCAAAGGCACCTCAACAGGAATCATGTAAAAGTCCTTTTAGCAGTATTTTTGTGCCTTCTTTTTCACAGAAATAACCTCTTCGTTTGAAACATCCTGACACTTACTAACACTGTTCTGCATTGTTCTCTCTTCCTACATGAGTTTAGGCCTATTTTCCCTATCCTTTCTGGTCTCCTCTGTAATGCAGGACAATCTCTTCAGCAGAGATGTTATGTTTAAAGTCTGTTTTCATGAAACATGTTTTTACATCCTTTTGTGGCACATGCAGTATCGAACATTAAGAAGTTAGGAAATAGTAGCATTAAAGTGATGCATGGACTAACTCACAGAGAGCATATGATGAAGTATCTGCTGGCTTTTGGCAGCACAGTCTTGAAACTGAAGAGCTGACATTTCAGAGTATTTAATGTTACAGTACACTCTTAAGTTCAAAATAGTCTTGCTGATTTAGTTACAGATATGAAAGCTCAAAAGATCTGCAAATCTGGTTTCCAGAGCCTGCCCAAGTTACCAGAAAATGAAGAATGGGTTGTCAATTAGAATCTCTGAAAAGGTGCACATCATGTGGGATTATTGTAGGAGACAAAGAACCCAAACTGTCATCCTAAACCCTCTTCCCTGATTCACTGCAAAATCTCATCTGCTGTAGATAGAGGTGATCCTACTGCACAGCCTTAGAGCATCTCAAAAGCAGGTGTATCCTGCAAACCATGTCAAGTTGTGTGGAATATCTTGTTTCTTTATAAAAGAAGTGTTGAAAAAACTACACAAAGATGTATTCATGTGGCATCATAACAACATGCACAGAAACCATTCAGTGGTGAACCATTTAGCTCCCTTGGCTGATCTTATCATGCACAGTTTAATAGAAAAACTGACTGTGGCAGTGGTCTGCTATCTTCTGAACAAACCCAGCATCAAGAATGAGGAGATCCAAGCTTGTCAGACTTACCTGCTGACTGCAACAAAATGGCAAGACTCAGGTTTGTGGGATGCCATTCCTGGCACTGGAGGAAAATGGTCTCCAGCACAGCTTGTCAGTGCTTCCCCTGCACCCACCATTAGCATGGCCTACTCCAAATCTTCCACTCTTACTGCCCCTTGATTCTGCCTCCTTGAACGCTGCTCCCCATCAGCTCTCCAACACGGAGTTCCTCTCCTGATGGTTACATATCTGTATGGGCACTGGTGTGACCTGTTCTCCCCCAGTCCCTGCTTCCACTCCTCAGGTAAAAATTTAACCCAGTTTCTAGCAAATGCTCACCTCCAAAAGCCATCCTCATCTTGTTCCCAGTCAGCTTGCCCAGCAAATCCTGCTTTCCAGCTTCCCAAATGCCCATCCGATCTCACCCCAATTCTGCTGTTCTTTTTTCCCCAAGAACAAGCCAGCTCTTTGCCGTCTCCAACTGCCAGACTCCTCCCTGAATCTCCTCAGTGAGCCTCACAGCCCCCGACATCAACCACACTTCCGAGCCCAGCTCATCAGATCTGTCTCTCCTCCTAAGCCTCCCACGCAGCCCCACTGCTTCTCGCTCTCAGCTCTGTACCCAGCTAGTCCCAGGCTCCTCACTTCAGCTCCTCTAGCTATTTTAGTATCTCCCAAACCATACTGACACATTTTCCTTTCCCTCCCACATCAATTTTCACACTGCTTGTCAAGGCACAGTTTCTTCCTGCTGATTTCATTTTTTGAAGCTATTTTGCCAGTGATCCCCAACACTTTCCCCCAAAAATCCTGTTCATGCTTGTCTTGTTATTCAGAACACGTGGTTTACTACCCTGTGCCACCTCAGTCCAGCAGCAGCTTCACTGAGAATGAAGAATTCACAAGAGGAATCCCTTTAACCTCATTTTTCAAATGTTTTTTTCCAAAGCCTGCAAAGTACCTGAACTTCTCAGAGGAAAGGTCACTCAAACCATTTAAGATGAGGGGAAAAAAAAACCCCTAAACTCTACAGTTTGTAAAACACCCTGTATAAAAAGCTATAAGCTATTTTCTTTCAAAGGCTTTTAAAAATTATCCCGAGGCAGATATCTAGCATGGAAAATTTCTGCTTCAACACTTGAAATTTGACAAAGTCCTATACATCTGATCAAATTAAGAAGAGTCAAATATATATTATCTTAGCAAAGCCAGAAAGTGAATGAAAGCCTCTGTCTCTTCATTTCAGGTACCACTCGTCTTAACTGAGGAGTGGTATAGCAATGAAAATTAGATTGCCAAAAAGATCCTCTGAATCACTTCATCATGGTGTGATTTCAAAGGCTAAATAAAGTCTCGGTTTATTTCTTGAGAGATTCAATGGCAATTTCTAAATATATATTATAGGCAAAAAAACCCAAACCCAACCCAAACACCAACAGACCAAAACAGAAACCAAAACAAATCTGTGACAAAGAAGTCTTTCTGTGGAGATTTGACTATGCCATGAAAATAATAGTAGCATGAAAAGCTACTAACAGTCTTATTTCACTTAACAATCAGACAACCTCAGTGGAGGTCTCCCATTCCTCAGGGTAACGGTAAATAGAAAAGAAAGATTTGTAGAAAGAAAGATCAGTTCAAAGAGACACATCATGGTAATTTCATGCCTAGATCTACAAAGGAAACCGGGAGAGATTTTTAACTTCTCCTTACCTGGACTTGAAGACTGGGAAAAGTGCTTCTGCACCCACCCAGGAGAGCATCTGAAACACTCTGTATATGTAGTATTTGTCTCTGTTTTGATTAAATACCCAGCTAAAAGATGCAAGTGTTTCCCTGTGAGTGTTTAGGTGAGCATCTCCAGTTGCACGTTACACAGCATTGTGCTGTGTCTGTCTCTCAGTATAACAAGCAGCATTTAACCACTCCCTGTGTATGGTCTACAGTAACTGTCAGATCCTGCCAAGTGCTTCAACAGCAGCCTGCCAAGAGGCTGCCTGCTAAGCAACCAAGAAGGAGGATGGTTGGAAATATGAGGGTAAAGGTTAGTTTGTTGAGAGCAACTGTGATGTGATAACGTGTATTATTTTTTATATAAGAAACAAGAGATGAAGCCCAATAAATTTATACATTTAAAGAAGACTCCAGTAAACCCTGGGAACTCAAGGTAAATTCTCACAGGAAACACAGCTGAAGCCAAAGCAAATCAGTAGAGTTGGCAGTTCCTTACAGAAATTATGTTTAGGGTACAAACACAAACAATCCCACATAGTAGAAGGATAGGAAGCATGGTCAGAGATGAACTTGGCTAAGTAACATGGTCTCCAATGACCTGAAACACAAGAAGGAAATGTACAGAAAGTGGAAACCAGGCCAAACTCTTAAGGACAAGTATGAAAGAATAGTACAAGATGCTGAAACAGGACAAGAACAGATAAAGCACAAAATTTAACCGCAAAAAGCAGTGGGCATAAGGGATAGCAAAAGGAAGAGAAAAACCTAGAGGAAGCTCACTTGCAGAAGGCTGAAGTACATTTTCCATCACTCCTCATAAAAGTATGATCTGTAATTACATGACTAACATCTAAATTTGGTAAAAAAAGAATCAATCTGAAATAGGAAAAGAATAGGAGCAAAAATAGTTTCGAAATACTTAAGATCCTAAGTATGCCTCTACTGTACATCTCCAGAAGAGCTCTCTATTGGTCATTACCTGTACTCTAATAGGAACCCCTTCAAAGATATAGATGACTAGTTTAAAAGCAGCTAAACTTAGTTGAAATGAGTCCTATCTATAGTGACAGCTGGGCCTGAGTAAGTGCATATGAAGACACCTTGAGAAAAGAGCAAAGAAAGCTTAGAGCTGTTACCTTCCTCTGAAAGCTCTCAGAAGTCATGCAAGAAACATGAAGAGATGAACACCATGCTCATTAAAAAGCCAATGAGGAAGAGCCACTAAGAGGCTTACCATTGACCAGACTGGCATGATATCACTTTTTTTTTTTTTTCTACTGTGCATCCTTTTAGCTCTCACAAGAAAATGAGGAGTTGTGGCAAAAGGACTGATATCTTCCAGAGATAAGTACATCTGATATTTGATGGTTTTCCGCTGCTTTTCCAAATGTCTGAAATGTCCCTTTCCTGGGGATTCCTAATGGAGTCTACTAGAGAAGTACTGTTACCCACTCCACAAACCACTAATAAGACATGGAGCTCGTTTGCCTCAGGAGGCACTTCTTATGGTGAGAGATGGAGGAACACTGAACTGAAGTGAGATGTGGGCAGAAAACATGTAGACACACTTTGTTAGAGGGCTGCAGAATCAGGCTGTTTCATCTCAGATTATTTTTTTTTTGGTGGTTGTTCTTTCTATTAATTTAAGTTCAAGATCATAAAACTTTAATAAAGTATCCTGATTGGGCAGAAAATATTAAAACAATTTTGCCTGTCTTCTATCAAAGATCCAATTCTGTCACTGTACAGACATTACTGACAAAAGAGCTGGATGACCAGCTGAAAAATAAACTCACAGAGCGTTGTTTGTTTCACTAACGCTTTACATGAGTTCCTAGGGAAAGACCCCACTTCCAGCAAATAGTGTGTTGGCTATTACCTGTACTGCCTCTGCAATTTACTTACATAGACATGTTTGGGTGATTTTGCACAGAAAAATAACTTCTTAAAGCAGTTTTAACCTTGCAGAAAAATTAGATTTTTCACATTTTATAAACTTTGAAGCAGGAAAAATCCATTTGATATTGCTTCCTGGCCTTCTGAATTTGAGTAAGATACACAAGATCAAATGTTTCTTTGATAAACACAGAGTGATATACAGCACAGCATTAAATTAATGCTTATCTAATATAGAAATCATACCACAGAAGTCATACACCACATACTGTTTTCACATATTCTCTACACCACAATTTTTCTATTTTTTTTCAGAGTGCCAAAGAACAGTTTTGGTAAGGTCTAGGTACTTAACATCTAATAAGGCTGAGAATAAAGTTTTCCAAAATTTAGTCTATCAGAGTCTTGCATATAAAAGCAGGGAATAGCCTTACATCTAAAGGTAAAGTCTGTCTTTCTGCCCGAGCATCGACTTTTTAACTATAACCACATCCATCTAAACTTAGCATGTGATATCAGTGACAGAGCCCCAAAGATAAACACCAATATGCTCCTGAGCCTGTCTTTAAATGAAATAAAATGGATGTTTTAATGCAATATTTGATAAACTGTAGAGTACCAAGGTCCAAGTTCCAGTACGGGAAGCAAGAGCTATCATAAGGGAAAAGTCCTTGTCCTTTGAGGATAAAAGGTACCGGTGATATTTCAGAAGAGAGATAGAATTTTTCCTGACACTGCGGAGCTGTTTTATAATATCAGATAGTAAGTGTTTTGTAACACTGTGGAACTCCTTTATAATAACACCTGCAAAGATGAGGGATGTTAATTTAAACCGTTTTAATTAGTAGCAAAGATATCCAAAACTAAGTAGCAATTAAGATAAACCACAGCTTTTCCCACAGAAAAGGAGCAATGGCAGCATCTGTATTTAGGATAACTAATGCAGGCTTGGAAAAGGATATCTGCATGAGGCCCTGCTATGGTACTCTCTGGAAGGTTTATGACTTTTTAGACTATTGACTCTTCACTGATAATCTTTTTCTCTCCACAGATATATGTTCAGCCTGAATACAGTAATACAAAGAAAACATGGCATCCAATGGCCCTTTTTACAGTTATTTAAGAAAGAAGGCATGGCATTATGTTGTATAACCATAATAGGGGCTTTAAGAATGTGACTAACCAGCTTTGGGCTGGGGCTTACCACAGCAGACTGAAGAACGTCTGTACGAATGCGAAAGGAAAATGGAAGAAGCACTTTACACAGTCACAATTAAACGCCACTTTCAGGGCTATCTCTTGCTTCATCCACAGAGCACAGAGATATGTATAAAGTACACCTCTGGTTTACATTTACGTGCCTACTCAGAAAGTCTGACAAGATGTTCTAACTACTGAAGCGCTCCAAGCCTGAGGTGGAAAACCTCAACATGATCCTCCATTTCAACTTACTTTCAAAGTTAGAACTTTCTTTTGAAAGGCCAGAATTTTAAAAACATTTCAAGCAGAGTGTGCAATAGAAATAAAGGCTGGTAAGTCATTTGTATTCTCTGTGAGCCTTGGCAACCCCCATTCAAAAACTGCAAGAGCTGAAAAATGAAGGCAGCTCACTACTTCCAAAGCAGCGTACTAGAACTCATCCGGCAGGTAAAAGGTTTATTGTGGAAAGATCACCACAGCAGCTCCAGGTTTTAACACATAAGAACACAAAAGGAAAGAGTATCCTGGGAATAATCTCAGTAATGAAATGACAGTAAAAGAAATTTGTGTGCACCTTCGTATTGTCTGTATGCTTTCACAAATAAGAGACTTGTCACTAGTATAAAAATAGGTTCACAACATCACATCAGTTGCTAAAAAATTCCAGAAGTTTGAAAGGGCAAAAATTCTTGTTCCTTAAGAGGATATTCTAGAGCTCTGCAGCTAAACATTTTGGGTATCAAAGGAGAAACTGGAGATGCTAAGTAAGATTTTATCCTGGCTTTCAAAGCAGATGGAAAAAAATTACAGAAAATGTAGACAGTAATATCCTACAAAATTTAAAATAGTCTATGAATAACACCCAACATTTCTTCTTCATACTACTACTTTAAATCTATTGCCTACAAATTATTTTATCTGATTTGTGTATCTCCTTTACATTGATAATTATACACAGTATTTCTCAGGTAATGGGAATTAGTCATTGGATATCTAGCTAAAATTTTGTGTATTTATTATTTTCTTTTAATTGCAAGTGAGGTAACTGAAAACAAAATCAAACCACACCAAAACATTAACAACTGCGAAGTTATTTCTGCATCTCAAGAGATCAACTGAAAAGCTGATTGCCTTTGACATCATTAAACCTAAAATCAGAAGTCAGTACTTTTAAAACACAGAAAGAAAATACAAATACTTTGACTTATTAGCAAAGCACCTAGAAGAAAAAACAATATTATAAAAAAATAAAACAAAAGAAGAGAAAGTACCTCTACAACATTTTCTGTCTCTGGAGCTTTCTGTCTGGATGCAGCTTTGCACAAGTCTAGTTCCAGTTTGCTTTCTGTTTACTTAATGACTTAGCTCAAATAAAAAAGAAGGTGTATCCCTGAATACTATATGCACCGCACAACCCACTGTGGTCTTTCTTCAGCAAGAAAGTTTGATTTTTTTTTTCTTAATTATATTAGAGCCTAGGAAAAAAAATGGAAGAAAATATCTGGGCTGAGTGACCTTTGTTCTTAACATTTTCTTTGATTTTAAACATTTCCCTTCAGCCGTACTCTATCCCTGCACTAATGCAACCTGTTGATTTCTGATTCAAAGCTCACAGAAATCTGGTTGAGATGTTTCAGACAATGATACAAAATGCATTGATTTCTACCTTTTCTGGAGTGGTATCTAATCATTTAACTTCTAACACTTGGGTGCCAAGAGCAGCTTGGTGACCTAATCAGTGACAAAAGTACATATCTGAAGTACACAAAGGCATGTGTATGAAACTCTACACTAGATTCATCCTGATATTCAAGTGTCTGGAAGGAGAGAGTGAACTATGAAAGCAGAACGAGTAATCCAGTCTCCTAATACAATGCATTTAGGAAACCTTTTACCAATATTTGTCCTTAAATCTCCTGCAGCTCAGTGATGGCATTATGAAAAAGTTGTTCAACTCTAACAAATTTATGCGTTTGTGTATATCTAACACATACATTTATAGAAAATGGGCTGATCCTAAACATAAATCCATTGTACTGACACAGCACCTTTGCCATGGGCAGGAAGGGGACTGTGTGAGGTAACCTGGACTTTTTGAGTCTGACTCATTACCTGCTGCTGACACACGCAGCAAGTTGAGCTCAGAAAAGCTGTAGGTCTGATTCTGGACATGGCAGCTCCCTGTAGTTCTGCATTAGCAGCTCTACCTAGGCTTGTCTTTTAGCTCATTTCACAACCTCATTCGTACCTCAAAAAAAACGAGACTCTGCAGTCTGCAGCACAGCTTGGTGTTAGCTTGGGAGATGAAAATGAGGCCGCATCACTAGGTCACTGACAGCCCGAAGATGTATACTGCTGGTACCTATCCAAAGAGGACATCACCCCAAGAACCAACTGCAGCACAAACCTAATGCGTTCGATTCTTGTAAAGCCTGAAAGTGGTATGGTTTCTACTAAAAAAATACAGAATTTCAAGTGGTTTTCTTGGTAAAGCTGCTGATTTTATGCTTTCTGTGTGATATTAACTACTGTCCATTTAAATAAAAAGCAAGAAAAGTCACAGAAGTTCACTGGAAGTTGTTCCCCAATGCATTTGCTTGTTGTCTGTGACTTACTGGATGGATGATGGACAGTTATGGACTATTTGGGGCATTCACAATTAAATAAGCTTTTAAGATTGAATAATTTCCAGACAGTGTTTACATTTTACCCTGTTAGGCAGAGCAGCATCTTAGCAACTGTAACCACAAATGCATCAGTTATGTATTACCTATTTATCTTTGTAACTTAAACTACCAACAGAAATGTGACAAAGGTACAACCTACAGGCAACTGTCACTGGTCATGGCTGTTTATGACAGCAATGCCTATAGAAGAATCAACAGATTGTTTTTCTTATGTGCATCTGTAACAAAAAGACAATGCCCATGCAGTTCAAAGCAGTACTGATGATTAAAAAAATCCCTGATCCTAATGGAGTATGCTTATTTGGGAGCTTAATCAGAATCCTCCAACATCTCATGGTAAGTGGTTTAGATGTTGGAAAAATAAGAGGGAGTTTCTTCTTTTGTCTTACTCTTGTGTATTTATGAAATCATGGGAAAATATACATATGATATAGAAGAGGCATAAGCAGATCTCAAAAAGGTGTTTTAATATGCCTACATTTACAGATTTGAGAGAGATCAACAAATACTGCTATTATTACAGAATAGCATGGTGAAAACTGAAGAGAATTTTAATCTCAATCGTCTAAAAAAAAACTTGGCTGCATTCTCTGGTAGAGGTTTTTTTATTCAGTTTTCCATTTCCACCTGTAGTGGGAAAAGGAGAAGGTATAGCAAAGGAAAAAAGTGCCCATGTATTCAGTTGTGGTGCCATGTATTGCAGCATCATACAGCTTCCACAAGGCCAGATCATCCTGTTTGCCATGCATACAATTCTTGAAGAATTTTGTTTAAAATTTCCACAACTTAAAAGACTTCACTTACTTTGAGAGATGCAAGGCATCCAAATAGAGATACATTTTCAACAAGTCCTATTCCCGTTCCTGGAACAACACTGATGCCTTTCTGTTTCACATCACAGATGTATGACAGCTTCTTACTGAGATGACTGAGAGCTTTAGTATGGAGAAAACATCCTCGACGTGATGAGACAAGAGACGCTGGTTACTTAGGCTCACCTCTTGCAGAACTCACACTTGATTTAGTTCCTGCTTGAAACTAAATACATGGGTTTGGGCTAAACCACAGCTTTAAAAAAAAACACCCAACCTTTATTAAAATTTTGTCATGGTAAGGAATCCATTCTCATCTCATTTGTTCAAACTCACAACCATTTGTGACTTTCCTAATAAAATTTCTCACCTTTTTCCTAGCCTGAATTTCCCCAAAACTCATCCAGCAGCCCCCTGAATCTTGCCAAATATAGAATCATAGAATCATACAATCATAGAATCATTAGAGTTCGAAGGGACTCCCAGGGGTCATGTAGTCCAACCCCCCTGCAAGAAGCAGGGACACCCCCAACTAGATCAGGTTGCTCAGGGCCTCATCCAACCTGGCCTTGAACATCTCCAGGGATGGGGCGTCCACCACCTCCCTGGGCAACCTGTTCCAGTGCTCCACCACTCTTACAGTAAAGAACTTTTTTCTAATATCCAATCTAAATCTCCCTCCCTCTATTTTGAAACCATTACACCTTGTCCTATCACAACAGGCCCTACTGAACAGCCTCTCCCCATCTTTCTTGTAGGCCCCCTTGAGGTACTGGAGGTCTCCTCAGAGCCCCCTCTTCTCCAGGCTGAACAGCCCCAACTCTCTCAGCCTGTCCTCGTAGGAAAGGTGCTCCAGCCCATTTATCATCTTTGTGGCCCTCCTCTGAACCCTCTCCAACTGGTCCATGTCCTTCTTACGTTGGGGGTTCCAGAACTGGACACAGTACTCCAGGAGAGGTCTCATGAGGGCAGAGTAGAGGGGGAGAATCACCTCCCTCGACCTGCTGGCCAGACTTCTTTTGATGTAGCCCCGGATGTAGCCCAGGATGCAGTTGGCCTTCTGGGCCGCAAGAGCACATTGTCGGCTCATGTTGAGCCTCTCATCCACCAGCACTCCCAAGTCCTTCTCCTCAGGGCTGCTCTGGAGCCACTCTCTGCCCAGTCTGTAGTTGTGCCTGGGATTGCCCCGACCCAGATGCAGGACCTTGCACTTGGCCTGGTTGAACCTCATGAGGTTGGCACGGGCCCACCTCTCCAGCCTGTCAAGGTCCCTCTGAAGGACCTCCCTTCCAGCCAGACTGAAGAGATGTTTGCCATCAAACTTTGGTCTGCAAAGTAGGACAAAGAGAGGAATAAAAACAATCTAAGAGCAGCTGGTGAACTTGGAAATGTACTCATCATAAATATACTTCAGGTATTTTGGTTATACTTATGTCCCTTCCCAATCCTCAATATTGTCCATAAAGCACAAACAGAAGTACCAGAACTGCTCCCAGGAAAGATCACATTATCAGTAACACAGGGAAAACATGCAGGTTAATTAAGTCGATGTTTGAAATGCAGTATTTACCCTAAATGTGTCATGCAGAAGCCTAAAGAGCTGGTTTCACCCTCTCTTGACACATGATGGCTTGTAGCAGGCATTGGTTATTACTCTTTATTATTCTTTATCCTCTAAAATAGTGACCTGCAATATGATAGACTAAACTTGCTTTGGAAATATCAAATAAGTTCTAGTTTTAATTGCAAAATATAGCAGATAAAAATCAATCTTGCACATTTTCAATCTGAACAACTAAATTTGGGAAAGATTACAAATAATAAACTCTTAAGATGGAACAAAAATTGTGTGACTTTAAATGTAGGAGTATCTGTATATAGCACCCTTTACCTCCATACGTGAATAAACATTAACGTATATACTCCCACTGTAGCTCAGAAGCATAAGAATATCAGTTACACGGAAACCGGTGCATTATTTGTCCCAAGTAAACTAATGAAAATGGCTGATAAATATTTAAATCTCCTGGTGATTTTGAAGTGCAGGTGTGTCTCAAGCAAACATTTGGCAGGGATAGATCTTGCACACAGCCAAACAGAGTGATCTTCAGTACTTGATCTCGGGATAAGATTTTTCCACGTAAAAAATAAAATTACAATAATACCTGTATACGTTACTGATACGTTGAGTGCCAAGGCAAATAGCTGAAGTGGTGAGGTTACCTAATAAAAGGCCAGCGAGACCTCTGGAAGCAGATAGCAGTATTAGAGATTGGGCTGCATTCTCTGCATAAACTCTGTTATCCTCTGGGTGGTTGATTTGCCACCTGGCCTTCCCGTAATTCAAAATTATTTTATTACCTAAATAACCAATGCAAAATAAAGTTTGCTTGGGGATTTTATAATTCCTTCCACAGCCTTAACACAAAACCAGAACAAACAACTGCCCTCTCCCCCTCCCAAAATAAAACCCCAAACAACCCACCTCAAACAAACCAAACCAAAAAAATGCAGACCTTAACAAACCCAAGAAAAACTGTTGATGCTCTGATCTGGGTTTTGCAGAAAGAAGGTGTTTTTTCTGCTGACAGGGCAAAGGACGGAAAGTAACATATGCTTGCTGCATACAAAAAAGCTTTTTTCACTAAAGAACATAGAAAGGAAAACAGATTATACCGAGAAACCTCTACAGGTTAATGTGGCTCTAATAAAAATAAACTTTGTAAGCAGATTGTTGCCCTTCATACATCACTATTTAGCACTGCCTCTTCTCAGACCTTAGTAAATGCAGTCTTACCCTGCTGTAATCACCAGTTCAATAGCCCATCATCCACTCCCTCCATCTCCTTTCCATCCTTCATATCAATCACACACATATTAATGCTCTGAAGACCCTGTATGTCTTCATCAGAAGTGCAGTGCTCTCAGTTGCAAACTGAGACCACATTAAAAGGCTCTCCTGAAGTCCAGGCAAATTAAATCAATAGCATTTTCTCTTAACTAGATCATTTCTTCCATCAAAGATATCAGATAGGTACAACATGATCTACCCTTGCAAAAAAGTATGTTCCATTTTATTGTCCTGCCTTAATTACTTCTTTCCTATAAATCTGTTTTGAACCTTTGCACACTGTTGAGTCAGACTAATGGCCCTATTGTTGCCCGAATCAGTTTTACTGCCACTCCTGGTCCTTCTTTAATACGGGTACAACATGCTAGAGGAGTAACTGACAGTCCTGTAAATTCCATGATCTGAAGCAGCTCAGTGGACTGAGCACGGCCCATTCCCCACAAACAAATTCTGTCAGTGCATGCTAGGAGCTGGCTATCTAACAATCAGGCTAATAAGCAAGCTCCATATTTTCAAAGGCTTATTTGATCAAAGTGAGCAGTTTCCATTCATCAAAAGAAAAAAGAAAAAAAAAGTTAAATCATTCTCCTAAGCCTTGACAGTACCTCAGCTGTTCAAAGAAAATTCTCTCTAACTTTACTCTCAATGTGGGCGCAATGCCTGTGTTCCCCAGACTCACACTCAAACACTTGAAGTGTTTTGGCTGGCTTGAAAAGAAAAAGAATAATGTGTTCTTTCTTCTCATTTGAACTATTTAGTATGATCAGAGAGGCTTCCATTTCTGATTTTCTATTTTATTGATCTTGAAAACAATTTGTGTGTTGGTTAACTCAGTGATGAATTCTCTTAGGGTTCTGCCATTCCCTGTGTACCCATACTACAGGAATTGGCATTAGCCATTGTTTGATTAGGGATATTTTTACTTACATGGAATTTGAACTGAGACTTCTTCAATGGAGGCTAAAATAGATTAAAACATTGTCAAAAAGAAACATGAAGCATTTTTCTTTACAGCCCCAAGAGAGGGGCAAAACCAGGGTAGGTCTGAGGATCTCAGAGCATTTTTCTATCTTCAGATACTAACAGATGAGCGGTACCAAAGACTCCAGCTTTGACAGGTATAGGTAAATCTCTCCCAGGAGTGTTGTCTTTCTCTGGAAGAATTAACCCTCTGGATAGGAGGTAACTGCAATCTCTGTGGCCTATTTTCTCCTTTGCTGTGTGCTGACAGAGACCAAAACAGCATCAGCAATCAATGGATATAGCAAAACATTCCACAGATTTTTCAAAAGGACAACTGTGAAATGTTTTGCTTGCTTACCTATATGTAAACTGTATTTATTAATTGGCATATAGATGTATAAGCATGTTGTTCAAGCCAGGATATAGCAAACTTACTAAAATTATATCCTGAACAAATATTTCCCCCAAACATCAGAAATTCACATCTAGATTCTGTTTCTGCTTTTCTGGGGATTTATATCATGCTCATATACACAGCTAGGACTGCTTTACTTGTGCTTCTTAATATATCTTTACAACATCCAAGATAAACTCTTCCTAGCCCTATTCTATTTAAGGTTCCTCTAGGATATTATTAAAAGCCACTGTGTTAATAGGAATGTTTGTGGGTTTAATATGGATCCAAAACCTCATTCCTGAAACTAGTCATACTTCTTAGAGTAGTCAAAAAACAGGTAGAGCAAGAAACAGTGCCAAACATATAGAAGGAAGTATCTGATAAGCTTACTCTTATGCTAGGGTTTGTTTCAGAGAAAATACCAAATGTGGCAAGTTTTAAGAAGTTCTTGATTAAATCCTTGCTGACCGAGCAAACTTGATCAAATCTGTGTTTTATTCATTTTTCTATAAAGAGAAGAACTGTAAGCCCCCACATAGAGTCACAGAAGTGTTTGTTAGAAGGGACCCTTTAGATCATTCAATAAAACTTCTAGTTTATATTCTAACATAGTTTAAAGTTTATTAACTTTTCATGTTTACTTGCAATTAGAAAGACATTTGTTCCTGTATCTTTTCTGCTGGTTTTATATTCTGCTGTATATATACATATCTATGCAAACATGTGAATTCCAGGTTTTTGGGTTTTTTTTTTACAGTTCAGTTATACTTTGACATTTCTAAATGAAAAATTGTAACTATTATTTATTCATTTACTCTTTCTCTTGGAGACATAGCACAAGGAACATTGTACTGATGAAAGACTTTCTACAAAGAAACTTCAAGACTTTTTACTGGTTTTATTCTACTGTCTCAATTCAGAGATTTAGTAGTCAGTAATTTTAAGCTGAAAAATTAATCTAAATAAAAGATACAAAATTCAAGATGTGATTATCTTGGGGAACTAGCAACAATACAAAAGCATTTCTCTACAGGCTCCCTCAAATAGCACTCTGGCAATTGATGAGCACCTCCATTATTTTCATGGGGAACAAGCCTTCTGTTGCTGACTCCCAGTTTAGGTTGGAGCACACAGGTTACTTATTAAGCTCTGGAGTACCTGAAATACATTCACATCCACATGGATCCCTACTCAGCTTCCCTTGAATACCGATGTCAGACTGCCTGCCCAGAAGTCAAAGTTCTGCCAAACTGTCCATATCGTTTACAAATAGTTGTACACTTCTACTAAAAGGCAGATAAAGCAATAAAGTGATTAAATTTCAGAGTTGGTCAATCTAAGAAGCAGGGTTTTTTCCTCAACGATTTTTTTCTGAGTGAGTTCACTCTGTGGGCTATCATTCTGGAAATATTTTGTACATTGAGTCTAATACCTAGAAATTCTATGGCACTTTCTCTGAAATAGTAAGGCTACTTCTTGCTCTGCAATAGCACCTCTGACACTTTCTCAAATGTAAATCTGAGGTTGCAAAATGGCAATTTCTTAGTGGTCACAAAAAGAAAGCCATTACAGCGTGGTTCAAACATTGCATAAATGTTATGACAGAGAACATTCAGAGACACAGCATGCTAACTGAAATCGTTAGCAGGACATGACTTGCAGTGATGTGAAATCTTAGCTGTAACACTGTAACAGGAAGAGCCGTCACACAAGACAATAAAACATAATTAAGTACAGCAAATGTTCTTAAGCTTGTGAATATTAGAGCATTCAAACAAGTAGCAATTAAGCGTAGCAATGTTAGAATAGTCTTCTCTGTTGTTCAGATAAATAATACAGATGTTCTACTGTATCATCATGTGTCATTATCTATAGGAAAAGGAATGAGACAGGAAAGGGCTAGTGAAATAATGGTAATTTCTCCAAAATATCACACTCTATGTAGTTCTCACTAAATAAAAAATTAACCTTATTTAACAATCACAGCGTCTCAGTGCATTTGCTGGATGTTACAGTTATGGGTTTTTTCCAGACCTAGTTTCCTCAGTCTAGGTGGGCCAAAGAAGCCACATTCAGTTACAGAAAAGTTTTGTGACTGGCAACTACGTCACAAACCAACCAGGACTCAGCAGTGACTAGAGTTAGTTACATTATTAGATGGTACACTGAAGGGCTTGCATCATAATAGTGAGAACCTGGTATCGTATTCCTGGATTATGATGCGTGGGGTAACTGGCTGCTTATCCTTGTTGTGTCTGAAAATTGAGAAAAGTTATGTGAAAAAGATTCTAAAGCTGTTTTCAAACAAAAATGAAGAAAAGATTTGAACAGATACCCATATGCTTTGTTCTATTTTGGACACAGCACTTCAGAAAAGTCTCTGTTAAACCAAAGAGGACTCAGGGAAGAGGTGGAAATGCTTACACATCCAAAAACTATGACCTTTGATAAAGATATGTAAAAGCTGAGAAAGAGAGAAATGAAAAAGACTGAGATGAAATATAACAACCTTCAAATACTTAAAACATATGTTTGCAAAGAGAAAGAAATAATCTCTTGTATTTGGAAGGAACGAGAAACAGCAATGAATTTGCTTAGATATTAGTAATAAATATATAGTTGTAATGTGGAGCAATTATACCCAGCAAGATACTGTCCAAGCAGGCTGAAGATTCTC
Source organism: Heliornis fulica (assembly GCA_013399135.1). Lineage (NCBI taxonomy): Eukaryota > Metazoa > Chordata > Aves > Gruiformes > Heliornithidae > Heliornis > Heliornis fulica. The sequence goes on along the minus strand of VXBZ01011316.1, from coordinate 566,781 downwards.
TGATGGGGCTGGGGCTTTGGTGGCTAATCTCCACGTCTTCCTATCCTACTTTACTGTGACTCTCACAATACAGTTTTCTTGATTCCCAATCCTTCCCCTCCACTAGGACCAGAGTTATTTAGACCCAACCCTCTGCATGAGAGGGTCACTCTGGTTTTCACTTTCCTGGGGGAGAAAAGGGGCTCTTTTTGCAGAGCGTGCTGTTCTCAGCCCCAGCCCACGCAGCCACATAGCTGGCAGAGTTGCCTCTGGAGAACTATCATCACATCTCCACACAAAGGATATTTGTCCTGCCCTCGTAATCTACAACAGGGACCAAGAATTCTGTTCTGTTGTGGAAAGCCTATGCACATACACACACCAGGGCTGCTTCTTTCTCATGCTTGATGTTGAGTAGTAGGCACAGTGCACAAACAAGAACAATGACTTTCATCCTTGATGCAAACAGCTGCTAGAAGGATGCTTCCAAAAGCCTGCAGCACACAGAAGTTAAGCTCTCAGAAAGGGAAAGCTTTACTTTTGTCCAGCTTCATGAGCATCCCTCTATCAAATCAGAGGTCATAATTAAGGGTCTGCACACATAACTCCTCACATACTTCTGCAGATGTGAATATTCCACCAGGTGTGTATTATGCAACAGGTGAAAAAATGCAATCAACTGGCAGAAAATTTGGGATGCTCAAGATATGACTGCCACCAAAAAAGAGATAAGCTCTACAACTGCCTTGCATCCACTTTCAGACTCCATGGAAAGCTTAGTCCGAGTTCAGTGTAGTGAAGTTACAGTAATGAATAATTTGGGTTCTCTTCTCTCTTGCTACCAAATCAGGCCTGTGAGAAGGGAGTTGTTACAAAAAGGTACCAATGCAGTTCTGTTCTTAAAGTTCAGCCCGCTGCATCTCAACTGCAGTAATTAAAACTGTGCTGGCACCAGTCAGTTTAATAATTTTAGAAAGCTTCTGTTTTACTAGGTGTGATAGAAATGTAGTAATCCATAATGTGGTTGTCAGAAGTTATAATAATCTTTTGGTTCCCTCATTTTACTTACTTAGTGTATCATAGGTAAACAGTGCCTGGATCCCAACCTTCAGACTATAGTTCTTTATCAACCCACAAAATTATTTATTTTAAAATGAAGCTTCATCATTGCCTCAACTCTATGCACACTTTTTTCTTTCTTGTCTACAGAGTCCAAAATTTCTTGTTAGCCTGTATGCTTTACTTGGCATTTTCCATTCTCTGTTCAAATGGCACCAGGTGACAGTAAGTCAAGGACAATACAATCGCAAAAAGAAAAAAAAAAAAAAATTAAGAGTTGGTGAGAAGCGTCCTCAGGAATTCCCATGGTCCCACCCCCTACTAGAAGTGGGACAACCACCAATATCAGATCAGGTCAACCATAGCTTTGTCAAGTCTTGAAAAAGACTGATGCATAGCAAGTTAGAAGGTACCACAGGATGGTACTACTATAGCTCATTCATTGTGCATTCACTGGTGACATTTCATTAACATGCCTGTTAATGGTAAGAAGACAAAACCCCCTCTAATGCAACATAAGGGTGTTGGAAGGCAGACAAAAAATCACAGATGACCATCTATATTAGGTGTATGTTTACCATCGACAAAATCCAGAACAAAGTGAATGAGTCACCACAAATCTGACACAAAAACCAAGGGGTACTAAGACAAGCAATATTAAACAGTAGCTGTTTTTTTCTGAGTTATAAGATAAAGTTTCCACCTAAGCAATTGTTCCAAGCTAAGAGTTAAAGCCTTCTCTTAAATAGTACATTTCACCCCTAGGAGTGTCAGCTGTGAAAATAGGATAGTGGAGCTGGAAGCGCAATGAAAGCTGGGGCTTTAATCTAGGGGGTTTGGAAACTGCTAAAACACTGTTTTCCTTGACACTCAGAATAACTGACCCCCCCAAGAAGAAATCAGCGCACACTCACTAGATTCAGGCAAGGTCAAGAAGGGATGGTACTAATAAAAGTATATTTTTTTATATTTCACCATATGAAAGAACAAGATTTTTTCTAGAGACACCTCCCCAGCAAGTCCCTGTACTTTCCTTAATGCAAGCATGGTCATTATGTCCATGTAACAGGCAGGAGGGTATCTGCATATCTAACTCTTCTGGGACCATTTGCAGAGCTGCTTCTTGTACAGCTGAGAGAAAACAGAGAGGTTAAATCTAATTGTATGTACGACATGCAGTGCCAGCACTTACGGTCAGCTCTGTTGAGTGGTTTTCATACAGCATGCCTGTATTCCTTTCCTCTCCTTCACAGCAAAAGCCAGTTTACTGATGGCATTCCGATGATAGTACATTCACATACGACACAGCCATTGTGCAACTGGTTCTCAGGTTTCACTGTACATTTAAAATTCATATTTTGATAACTTGGAAAGAGGTTTGTATGAGATTATTTGTCTGAACTACACCCTGCCAAGACTGAGATAGTTTCTATAAACTGAAGAAGAGCTTAAACAGCACTAAAATTGTACACAAACAGCACGGGCCTGTTAGCACTTACCACGAAAGTAAAACCTTTCTGCTGACTTGTGCTAAGCAGCCCAGATCATCCTGTGTGACCATCTGCCACAACCGTGAACCTACCCCTGCTGTTTCCAGGCAGCGTCCCTTGGCTACTCCGCAGCTGATGTTTGTGGTTAAGGTGGCCCTCCCTCCACCAGTCTTTTCCCTGCTACTGGGAGGGGCGAGCCAGCACACCCCATCTAAGCGAGCTACAACCTAACAGAGAGACTGCTTCGGGCCACTTGCTGCACCTCTAAGGACTGGGTCACCACGAAGCTGATTAAGACAACCTGCGGTGAGTTTGGTTTTGCAGACTGACACATCACCATCAGAGATACAGAGAGAAGCAGCAAAATCTATACCAAGTACTCCTATGTGGGAAAAGAACAGGAATTTCTCAGAGCACTAGGCTGGGTGTCCAGAGGCAGAGCTCCCCATGGAAGCTGGCAATGGGGTGAGGAGGGAGCTTTCTAAGGAGAAAAGGAGAGGGCTCTAGGCAAGCTGATTTTGAAGGAAAGGCAGGCTAAAATATTTTGGGCTATCACTTTGGAGCTGCCCTGCAAGTCAGCATAGGTGGTGGGGACTACAAGAATCCTTTCAATGGGATGCAGAGAACATTTCCTCATCTCATCACCAAAAGTAGTGGTTCTGCCACAACAAAGCCTCCAGCCTCTCCAGAAGAGCGGGGAACATGTACAAGCACTGTGCAGTCTAACACACAAGCAGCTGTGTGAGAAAATGGAGAAGCAGAAAGTCTGATTTCATTTAAAAGTTACACCTTTACACCAATGATTGAGTATCTCAACAAAACAGGCTGGGATTTTGCCCATAACTTGATGAGAATGTACCCAAGGTCTTAAAGATTTGTCAAAGTGATCATTAAACCACAGAACTTACCTACAGAACGTATATGACTGTTAGGGGCAATCCTTACCACTGCTTATCATTTCATCTACGTGTGTTTGAAAAGATTGAGTAACTTTTAAAACCTTTTTAAATAAAATGAGAAACTGGGGCCTAGAGAAAGATCAAATTACTTCCTCTAAAATGTTTTTTTAATAATACAGCAAGGGGTTGGGACATTGCTCGAATGAGTACAAGAGTCACAAAGGTAACATGAGTTGTTTTAATCAAATACATCACTGAATTCTGTACATGGAAGTATGAACTGCTCTAATCTCTAATGTCACTTTCGTTTCTCAGGGAACAGTCATTTGCAAAAAAAAATAAATCAAAGAATAAAAACTGAATTGAGTTTTTGTAGTTCTTTGGGGGTTTTTGTTGTTGTTGGTTGGTTGGTTTTGTGGGTTTTGGGGTGGTTTGTTTTTCCCCACAGGGTATCAGGCTACTGCCTGCATAACTATCTTGTGGATGTCCAAATAAGTTTGGAAAAAAAAACCAACTAAAATCTCTTGTGATTTGGTTTTATTCACCTTTGTAAAGCTAGAGCTGTCCTTCCAATGTGAAGCTGATTAAGCACAGCTTTCATCTACTGTTTCTTTCATGCAAATAACAAAGTCCTTTTCTGAAGAAGCAAATGGCACCATCTTCAGCTTAAGAAGTTTCTAACCAGATTTTTTTTGAACCTCACTGGCTATACTGGAGAAGCAACTTTTAAATCAGCTTTGTTTCTTTTGCTTCTTTAAAGATTTGTTATTGGTCCTCTTACAAAATGACAGAGCTAGAGAAGCTTTGGTCTGAGACATCATGATCATTTTGTAGAACACTGGAACAGGTTGCCCAGAGAGGTGGTGGATGCCCCATCCCTGGAGACGTTCAAGGCCAGGTTGGATGAGGCCCTGAGCAACCTGATCGAGTTGGGGGTGTCCCTGCTTCTTGCAGGGGGGTTGGACTAGATGACCTCTGGGGGTCTCTTCAAACTCTAACTATTCTTTGATTCTATGATTTCAAGGCATATGGAGGTAGCACCATTTGCATTAGAGGTTTGTGTACTTTCATTTGTGATACTTGACTTCTTTGCTCCAAATTCCTCCTACTGCTGCCATCAAGAGCACCATAGCTGTGTGGGACTTCTGCTATTTTGACTCAGTATCATCTCCCTTTTCTTCCACAAGAGCAGAGACTTGTCTTCAAAAACTGTTAGTTCTTTCTGCACACCGTTTTTGCTCAGATTTTTGTAAAAGTAGCATCTTAGAATAGAAAGGTAAACAAACAGGCCTCTAAACACATCTCCCAGTTTATATATTCAAGGATAGCCTTCCAAAACTCTAGTATTCCTCCACCTAGAGCAAGACTTGGGCATTCATTGTAAGTCCATCATTTCTACTCTGATACTCACAACAAAGCCTGTAGGAAGGGAAAACAAGGCTGCATCATCTGTGCTACTGAACTAAGGGTGTCTGCTGTGGTCTGATGCATAATGCCCTGTATGAATTTCCCTTTGTGCCTCTCTGCAAGAAGGCGGCACTGTGTCTTGGTTTTTCTCCTTGCTATTACTTATAAAAGCATGTGTGGCTATCCAGATATTCCTATTGCCATATGTACTCTTGGTGAAGGTGCCTTAGCATGCCTTTGTCACAAGTAGTTCCTGTTCTTAGCTCCCTTGCCAGAAATCTCAGCAAAACTGAAGAGCTAGTCCCAGAGGTACTCCTAAAGGAAGAAAACAGATGTTTATTTTGGCTTCAAGACTGTCCTGGAAGAGGAGGTGTGGAACTCCAATGAGCAATATAACATACTAATGGCTGTAACTGATACTAAGCAGTCTCTCTACTATCCTAATTTGAAGCAATATACCTAATAGGAACAAACTAATGTGAAGGACCTGAGCAATCATCAGGTGTGTCTAAATCCTTGGGAAGCTCTGGAACAATAACTCAGGCTGATCACCACTGATTTTAATCCTTACCCTCTCCTTAAATCAGATACAGGACACAAGTTTCCAACCAGAAAAAAATGACAGGAAGAGATTGACATTGAAATTTCAGACTCCATGTTCAGGAATTCAGATGAATATTGATTTAGGATGACAGATGAAAAGTACAGAAACAATGACAGGAAAAAGTCTGCCCCAAACATAGGCCCCCATTACCCTATAGAAAATCCTGTATTAATAAAACACTGGAGGTGCATACTAAAAAGATATTAGTTGTGAAAAGGAAAGTTACCTGAGAGTCTCTTCCTGTACTCAGGAATGCAAGACTGATTTCTGTATTCTCAGAAATAGGCAATTTGCACATCTGACTCTTCTGCCATCTTCCTCCTCCTCCAAGACTCTCAGCTCTGGCAGCAAAAAAGGAAGACTTTTGGGCATCTTGCTCTTCTGAATTTGATGTTCAAAAGCTGTTGTTTCTGGGTTTCTTCTGATCCAGATATCCCATAAAAATGAAATTCTAGGTAACCAAGAAAACTGATGTATCATTTAAAAACACAATGTTCTGTAGTGCAAATAAGCCATCTGAACTGGTTTACAAAGATGGGTCAGAACTGGTTGTTGGAATGGAGACTACTGAATGTTTTGGTGATCGTGCAGAGCTCTGAACTGTACTTTTAGGAGGATTAATTAAAGCAGCAGTTGTTACACTTCAATGAGGCTTTCTTTTTGCTAATTGCTAGTGTCAGACAACCATTTTGCTAAGATTTTTTTTAATTAATAACCTGAGCTAGGCATTCTGGTTTAAGATTGACCAAGAACAGAGATTTTTGTTTTGCCAAGACTAAAGTTTTACATTTAAAGCTTCCCTTATTAATCTAGGGAATACTTGGTGAGTCTTTGCAAACCAGAAAACAAGATGTTTCTTGTTAAGAGAAACAGAAGATTTTCAGGTAAAGCAGTCTGTAGAGTCTCAGAACCACTACCCCCTCTCACTTAAACAAGCGGGGGAAAAAAAATTGACATCTCTGAGGCTCCAACAGGGTTCACACCATGCTCGGCACCAGCTCCACAGCTTCCTCGCAGTGCTGCAGTGAGTATTGCGATGAAGAGATTTACAGTGCTTTGGTTTTCCATGAAATGCCCTTAAGGCCTTGGTTCTCCTGTGAACACAAGAGTTAATTTTTGAAAAGCGACTGTCCCAACAAAGTTTTGTATCTGCTGTTGCGGCTTTAATCCAATTTGCCGAAGAAAGTATGATAAACAGTGAATGGAAGCAATCATACTGGTCCATCCTAACTGTGCATTTTCTTTTCATTCAGCTTCTAGTAGACCTTCAGTTCATCCTTTAAAATGTTTCATTTGCAATTCAAGTTCAAAACCTTTTTTTTTTTTGTTCCTGGTCTTGTTTGTTCAGTGTCTCACTCCCACTATTCTACTGGAAAAGAGGAGAGTGTGAGTAACTAAGCCAGAAATAAACACAGACACCAAGCTGCAGTTAATCAATCTAGCAGTTCACAGATACTAATTAAATTAACATAGTCTAATGTATAACTTAGTTTTTCTTAATTTATTTTCTGTATGAATCGTTGCACCCTTTAATATATCACAGAAAAAACCTCTTAACTCTGAATAAAAAACTTATAAAATAGGTGTATTTTTAACATGGAAGGAAAAGACTGTAGGAAGAAAGAAAATGCTTAGGAGAGATTGAAGCATTGACATAAAGCTGGTAGAGTTTGCACTGCCCCACATGAACAGCTGATCTGGGTCTATTGTGCCAGCTCCAAAAACAGGCAATCTCTTCCATAAGAAAAAGCAAAATATTACACAAGGTATTTTCAAACATCATTTCATGATTCTTCAAATAGCTCCCAGGATTTGCTCTTTACAATGTTTGGCCCATACTTATCCTTCAAAGATGTCAAATTTTAACCTATCATCCTGTAATTTAACTTAGGAACACTTCTCTTCCCTCTCCCTCCCCGCCCCTTCTTGTGTATGGATTCAAATGTTCACTATTCCTTTTATGTACCTGATCACATTCAAGAATCATCTTGCAGAAACCAAATGGAAACATAGAAAAGCCTCTAGAGTCTTTCCCACCTTATTCACCACTATCTCATCTCCTTTTTTCTAGAATTCAGTTTTATTTTTGTCTCGCACAAGTAACAGATTACAATATTCAATTTTTATTGCTGCCCATTATATTATAAAGTTAACCAGTTGCTAGCATTTTATTGAAAATTTTCAAGTTTCAAATGTTTTTAGCTATGCCATTTGACCATTTGGTATTAACTGTCTAGGATTTAGACATATTTTTATTTTTTTCCCATAAGAATATTGAAAAATTCCATAGAAATTTCTTTTCTATAGAAAAAGGGTACAATTGTATCCTTTTGAGAAACATTTGAAATTACTGTAATCATATTGAGTGCTCTTTATAAGCAGTGATCACATTTAGTGTGGCATCACAAATATATCAGGGTTTTTTTAATGAGATTACATATTTAGTACTTGAAGAGTACTATTTCTGTAAATTGAGAAAATAATCCAAACTGGTACAGAAGTTCTTTCAAACACATGCAAGCAAATCTAGGTCATATTCAACCGCAGATCTTAAATTTCAGTGGTTAAATTTCAAATTTCTAAGGCATTTCTCATTTTTTATTTTACATTTCACGTTCCTTGATATACTTCTTTATCTACATTAATTTGAGGCTAGCAGTACACAATTTTAGCCATTTTAATATTGCATTAGTCCCTGGAGCTAAAACTAAGCAAGCTTTTACACCTTCATTTCCCATAATGACTACAGAATTAAGCTGCTTAATATGCTTCTCTTTGTTGCTCTATTTATCAAATTCCTTGCTATGTTTTTGATGGAGCACTAAAGAAGCATTAGCAGAATTTTTTAAATTTTATTTTATTTTTGTCAGTAAAACTACTTCTCATATTACAGCAATTTCCTTCTCACACCTTCAAAATTTTTCTAAATTGATCACCCGGTTTGGGTACATGCCTACCTAGTTTTCACATCCTCTTAACAAGCCCTGATATGTTTACAAGCACGGAATATGTATTTTCTTCTCTAAAACAATCATAATCAATTTATCTCCATGATTTTACCTTTGTATCTAAATTACTTATACCTGGGAAATTATATTCACTGTTGTTGTTTCTGGTGTTTATTTAATAACATCCAGAGCAATACAGGTTTTTTTCCCTTCCAGCACTTGGAGCCTTGCTATTTTATTTGCACCTTGGTGCAGTTTGATTGTAATTTTCTAAGTTTAAATTGGGAAATTCCATCTATATTTTTCTCAGTTTTGGATGTCAGCATCCTATTCCAAGATGCCCTCGACCTGGTGCAGTTTCTTGACACACTCTTTTTCCTGCACTACTCCTGGCACAATTACCGCTGCTTGGCTGCAAAGAAAGATGATGCTCCTGGTACAGGGGAACACTTCTGTGGCAGCCAGAACAAAGGCAGAGTTAAAACTTAGAATTAAAAGGAGCCCCTAATTAAAAATACCAAAACCATCAGCCCCTTGGCAGTGTGCCCCTGTGTGTCTCTGCCTCTTTCCCTGAGGTTTTCTTTCATCTGGGCAGGCAGGAGGGCCCTGCAGCAGAGTGATGGTCATGGGGCAATGAAGCAGCCATGGGAGCACAGTACGTTCTCCCTGAGTAGACAAAGGACTTTCCCCCCACAGGGCTGCAAGACGGGCACCATTCACCAGCACCATGTTTGCCCAGAGTAAACAGAGGCTAAGATGTTGCTGATTATAACGTGAACAAGGCAGGTTGTCATAGCATTGTAACACCAGCATTTCAGCTTCTAAGTGAAATTTAAGCCTTGCTGTAACACTATTTTCCTTCTTTGCGGACCAAATTCTGCACTGATTTAAATCTGTTCTTGTGAGCCTGGACAACAGACTGGTTTTAATCCAAATTGAGAGATTTCCTAGAGGACAGTCTGTGAAATTCACAGTGTATGTGTCAGAAATAAATTCCTGGCTCTAAGGCATTTAATGTCTTCATTTAGACGATGGAGCGAAGGTGAAAGCATGTTCAAGCTTGGAGAGAGAGAGACAGCAGGAGAGGGAGAGATGATGAAACGGCTATTGTGGCATACCATTGTTTGATCACTTGAGAACTGTATGACCTTTAAGTGCATTGAGAAATATTAATAAATATGTGAACATAGTGAACCATTTGTATTCTCTGAAAGCTTATTGTATGGTTCACGTTTTTGGAAGAGGCTTTTGTAACATTTGTTCGTGTCAAAGATAAAAGACAATTCCTCCTAGCTACCTTTACTTAGCACCAGTGCACACATTGTGTAGTCTTTCCTGTAGACCATGAAAAGAAACAGCAACTCCAGTGAGCGTAAATATTCAGGGACAGAATAGAATTTTCTGTCCCTAACATATATTCTTAAAATAAACCAGTTTCTGTTTTCCAGGATTCAAAAGCAATTCTGCAAAATGTTCTAGACAATGGAACAGAAACTTCTGCATTTCGTGATGGAGAAAGGAGAGTTTCCAGCATCCCTGTAAGGGAGTGATGGACAGGGTTGACAAGCAAAGGATCCAGGATGGTGTGAATTAAAAGAACATTAAAAAAAATAAAATTCAACGAAACTGGTAGGCAAGGGCCCCTCACTGGTCTACAAGCAATTGCATGTAAGTGAGGAAGTGTCTACAAGGCACTGTTAGGGGAGAGCCCACCAGCATGCCAGTGTGCCCCATACACTCAGGCATGCAGGACAGGGTAGAAACATGAGGAATTAGAGATCTGGAGGCAGCTGCAGGGCTGTGACCTTTCTGGGATCAGGGAGGCGGGGTGGAATGGCTTGCACAGCTGGAGTGCTCCAGAGAAGGGATGCAGGCTTTTAGGAAGCACAAGCTGTGAAGACAAGGAGGAGCTGTCCTCTATGGGACAGAACAGCTTCAGTGCATGGAGCTTTGCTTGGGGATGGATGATGAGCTAGCTGAGAGCCTATGGATAAGGACTATAGAGCCGACCAGCATGGCTAACACTGTAGTGAGAATCTGCTATGCCAGGAAGAACAAGAGGATGAGACTCTCTACTGACAGAAATAGCTTGACACTCCCAGCCCCTTGTCCTCTTGTGGGACCTCAACCACCCTGATAAATGCTGGAGGAACAACACAGCAGGCCATATGCAATTCAGTAGGTTCCTCAAAGTCTGGTTTCACATAAAATACAGTCACACAAGACATTCGCTTTGTTCTTTCAGATAAATACATCAGTAAAAATTCTTGAGTGTTGAACAGAGTAAAGGGATCGAGTCAGCATGCCTTGTCTGTGACAATGATCTGACACTTTACAAGAATTTCTCTGTGGGCTCGTTTGTGCTGGCAAGATGTTGGGTGGAAATATTTGTTTGCTCAAAACTGGATTGACACTAGTAGACAAGAGATGAGTATCTTTGGCATTTACCCATAGGCTCATTACCTATTTGAGTGGTATTTGAAAAAACCTCATGTGAATTACAGTACTAGTACTAGTTCTTAGGCCAATCAGATCTTCAAGTATTTTTTTTTCTTGTATCCCCTTTAAAAACATCCCAAGATCCTGGAAGAAAAATAAACCCTCAAACATTTTAATCAATTCACCTCTGTACTTAGTTACTCATAAGAGGAAAAAAAAAATCTCACTAAGTTTAACGAAAGGTTTTATGGAAGGAGAAAAATATATGGGTGGCAATACAATTATTATCTTTATGGAAGTTGAGAAAAGAACTATTCTGAATGTCCATTATAAAGATAAACTCTTCATCTGGAACACTTAAACAGCCTCTAGACTCATCATGGAAAAAATCTCTGCCACTGACTTCTTCTGGACAGCTGCAGTCCCTGCTGTCAATGTATATAGCCTAGATCAAAGCTTAGGGAGAAGGCTGAGCCTGACAGGTTGGGAGGGAAGAGGGACATGTGGCCCGAAGTCACAGGGTGGGGGACTGAAGCTTTGCAGAGGAAACAGAAAGATGGACTTGGACCCTTGAGAGCATTTTCACAAAGCCCCTCCAAAACCTAAAAATCAGTATGGTATAAAGCATGAAGGAGCTTGTCTGAAAGACGTTTAAGTTGGCCATGGAAATTAGAGGCAGGAATTGACATCTCATTAATGATGAAAGATAATTAGGTGCGTGGGTATAAACAGCAGAGAGCCTTGAAAATGAAGGCATGTTGCCAATGCTTGATGTAATTAGCAAAGTATATGCTAGAAAAGGGATCAAAAGAGTGGATCATATATTGTCAACCCAACTGCAAAAGATAAGATTTTAGGACAAGTCCCAGATTATCTTGCAGTTACATTAAGAAAGGTGGCAATGTCATAGGGACGGCACCTGACAGTCTCTATAAAAAATTCTCCACAATCTTTCCTCAGGATAGCACATCTCAGCCAGCTGAGCCCTGGCAGGAGAGAAGATTTTGAGCATGGCTACCTGCCAGCAGAATGATGCTCATTCCCCCACACCAGCAAAACCCTGTACTGGTTCTGTTCACTCCTCAGCAAGGATAACATGCCAGCAGCCAGCCAGCTTAGAGGAGTGGTTGTGGGGCAGACACTCTACCGCTACATCTATTGTGTTGCAGTTTGCTTTCTTGTTCCAAATAAGAGGTGCTTGTTCCAAATAAGAGATACTTTGAAAAGTATCACTGGCATCTCACCATAAATGTACCTGTACCACCCGAACTGAAAAGCACTTGAACATCTGTTTCCCCCAGTGCTGCTTTTTCTCTTAGTTTCTCTTCACCTATTCATTGCTCGGGAAAAGAAAAAAAAAACCCACCAATAAAGCAATCAAGATCTTTAGCAACAAGTCAGCTATTTTAAAGTTTACAAACATACCCACACTACACAATTCCTATGCAAATTTTGTGTGTGATGAAGACCATCGAAGTTTCTCCTTGACCCTTGCTCCACCTCCAGTAGAGCTGAATACTGGTCAGTCTCAGAGACTGCTCCTCTCCATGTGTCCCTGTTTCTACTGCTTGTGAAAAATGTAGTGGTTTCTGCCACTTTGGTCTCCTCTTGGTTCCAGAGAAGACGGTGAGCAAACCCAAAGAGGCAAGGTCTGCTGGTGGTGACTGACTAGAATGGTTTCAAAACAACAGAAGAAGAGGAAAGAGTTTTGGGTTTTTTTTAGGTGGGGTTGGAGATCTATTTCTTATACTGTTGCCTTAATCATCCTTCACTGACTGTTGTCTGAGACAGGGTAACGGCCCAAAGGGATATTTTGTTAGTCTCAGCAGGGCAGCTCTCATGGCAGTCCTTCCCCACCTAGAAGAGGAATGCGGCTTCTCCCTCTAAAGAAGGGATGGAGAGTTATTCCCTGGCAAAACTTCTGACAGTCTAACTGCCTTCTTGTGGGAGCCCTTCCCCAGCCAGCATATTTGTTTCTCCACTTGACAGATTTGCAGTCCCTCCTGCTGGGAAGTTAGAAAACCCACTCCTTCTCCCCCACCACACAATTTTGCAGTGAAACTTTCATTCTCTTGATAGAAAAGAGATCTCTTACAACCTGGTCAGATTAAGTAAGAAAGTAAAGGTTTTTTTATAGCTGTATGCCTGCGCCACCCAATAAATCTACTTTTTCAGAGACATCCTCACAAACTTTCTGCTGTTTTAAATGAATAAAAAAAATTAAACAGTTCTGCAAATCACCTGTCCCTCTAAGTCTGATTATCAGCTTCCGGAGTGTCTGTGCTTAACTTGTGGAAACCAAGTGCAGTGTTCACATCTATTGCGAGCTAGCTCTGTAGCCTCATGGACTGCTACTGCCTAGAACAAGAAATTTCACCTTTAAGTGTTCTGCCATCACAAATAAGTGTTCCTCCTCTTGATAACTAAAGTACTTCTTTGGTTAAATTGCATTATGTCTTAGCTTTGTTCACGTCTGAAGGAAAAGCCTGGGATCATGACACAACAGAAAAAGAACACAGTGCCAGGTGAAAGCTGGAGCACCATCTCAACCTGTTCAGCAAGCCAGACACTGCTCCTTCAACAACCAGGCAAGGAAACCAAACAATTTCACTTTCATCCAAAGACTGCACTCTTAGTCCTGCCCCACAAAGAGAAACCCCTCGAGAAACTCACCTTTTGCTATCCTGGCTCAATGTTAAGAGTTAAAAAAGCACCTGGAACTGTAACAATAGGCTGAGTGCTAATACATACAAAGATGTTGATCAAATAATGTGGCTCAGTCCACTACTAAAAAAGAAACTACTGCTCCCTGGATTTTGGGTTTGAATGGGACTATTTCTCCTCACTAATAACTATTCTGGCAGACTCTGTAGCTTTGTCTCAAATTTTTTGAACAGTCTAATTTCAGCCATAGAACTTCTGGGATAGTGTCATTAGATTTAAGTGTTGAGCCTTCAAAATTGGCTTCTGATTATAGAGACAAGTATCAGGTAAGAAATTTTCGCCAGTTTCACATTAATTGCTTTACTGAAGAGCCCAGAGTTTCCCAGTGTGGTTGATTTCCTGGATGACACACATGCTGTAACCATTTACTACATCTTCTTTTTAAGAGACATTTTAAAGAAAATAGTGGGTGCTCCTCAAGGTGGTAGTTTTGATTGTGCTTGCCCAAGTGGATGGTTTCCATAGCTCCCTGCCAAGGCTGAACGGTGCTTCACCTCTCCCCTGAACTTGATAAATCGATTCTTTTTAATACTGAATGACTTTCTACAATACCATGTTGGTCTCTTCCCAAGATTAATTTTCAGCTACAGTAACAAGAGTAGGAATATACATATATATATATATATATGTGTGTGTGTGTGTGTGTTGCTTTCTAAAGAAACAAAAAGCAATAGTAAATACCAGGCATGTGTTTTACTAGAAGTTAATCAATTACAGTTGTGTTAGTACAAACTTGTGCCAAAATGCCAGTGAAGGCAACTGGAGAGGGGTGTTTGACAGCCACTGCTGAGCTGGGGGAGTTCAGCATACTCCAGAGCAACATGGTCTTCTCGTTCTCCTGAGCTCAGTGGACTGGGAAGCAAGTCAAGGGACAATTAGTGGAGCAGGTGAAGCCAGGCCCTGCTTCAGTTCCCAGGTTTGTATGGACCATCCTTTGAGGTTTTCTCTGAGCCCTATGCTCACTCATCACAGAGGGAGAGGATGCAGAATAAAGGGACAGTCAGAAAGAAAGGTAGTTTGAGGAACAGTACAGCTTTGCCTTCTTCCTGGTATCTACTGGTGCCACCTCGCCAAAGAACCGAGCTCGGGTGAGTAAGCACAGCCCACTCAGCCAGCATCTCCTTTCAAAACTGACATTCAGATCATATTTCATATCTAGTTATATTACCAACAAACCCTCACCGTAATTTGGACCTATTTTATGATCTGAAAAGAGATCAACTGTTCTGCTGTGGCCATCTGCTACTATCCCAGAGAGATTAGGCCAAAACCAACTAAGTACTTTAAAGAACAGTGATAGGTGAAACCTAGTATGTGTAAAGACTGCCTAGCAAATGCTGTATCTTAAAATCTTTTATGAATGAAAGAGATTTGGTTTCTGCCTTAAAGGTAAGTTAGCATTGTTTTTCCCTTTGAAAGACTGCAGCAAAGAGAACTAATATACCATCTAAACACACTAGGTGTGATAAAATGAATAACTGATTTCAAGGTGGAAGTCAATGAGCAGGGACACAGAAAAACAAAAGGGCAATAAGCAGCCTTCAACATTTAAATGCTTCCTAATTTTATAGTCATAACTTATGATTATAAACCAGGAATCAACAAACTTTTTGTAAGCAATACTCACATTATGGTGGATTACAGGGTGTCCTATCTCCCATCACTTCCTGAAGAGAGCAGGACCAGAGGAATTAGCCAGTCTGTCTCTGCCCAGCATTCAAAACTTCAGTGTGTGGCAGTCCACAAGCATTCAGTAAACACAAAATAAGCACAACAGGAATGGTTCTGCCCTGTGACTTTGCAGTGCGGGTCACCTATGAGTGAAAATACTTTTCATGAAGACTCTCCCTGGCTCCCACAGAGTTCTCCCATCTGCTGCAACAGAGACTAAACACACCATTATATAATATTTGGGATAGTATGTTTTCCAGCTTCCCAGCATTTGTCCCTAAAACATTTCAAGATACAATTTATAAACATATGCCTCCCCACCCCCCCTTCCCGCCCCAGTGCTCTTACCTGCATCTGGAAGAGTACTAGCTGCTGTGGAACAGCTTATACTGGTTTAAACAGGCAACACAGACAGGAAACCCAGGAGCACATTCTGGAATACTAATGCTGTAAATATTAAAAACTCTTCAGTGCTAAGCAGTAAGGGGGTTTTAGCTTAGGTAAAAGATTAACTTTGTTAAAGACCATATATCCCATGCTGTTACTTACAGTAGTTCATTCACACCCCCAGATTTTGCTTGCTAATATAAACTACTGAACTCTGCACAGCAGATCCTTTACTAGGAGCAAAGCTAAAAAACTGTTTTACAAAATGCTAAAATTGTTCATACCTCCTAATTTCAGTTTTTGCTCTCATGCTTTGCTATCTTCAACTTCCTGCCTTTGATCAAGGAAGTTTGCAATGGACATAAAATTCAATTAATAATCAACTAATCTAGATTCAAAATTGAAAATTATTGCTATTTGAAATTATTCTTTTTCTAAAGATGAGAGCATTTATTCAAACCTTCAAGTTTACCTAGATAGCAGAAAAAATGTTTGCCTCCATAGCTACTCTCAGGTTTTCATGGCCAGTAAGTCTTCAAGAGCAAGGAACGAAAGAAAAGTTTGTCTTTTTCCTTTTTAGTGTTTATGCTGTATACAATCTTTAAACCAGCTCTTCAGCTTTCCTTTGTGCTATCCACAGACAGAAAAACCACTGCATTGGGGACACTCTTGGGAAAAGATGCCATTCTTCATAGTAATCTTCTAAAGCATGTTTGAGATAGGAGCAACAGTTTTGTTCTAATTGCTCTTTCATCAGCCAGCTGTTGCGTGAAGATGATGAGAAATACCTGCTATAGGTAAGCATCAGAGGGTGCACTAGAACTGCCACTTCAGAAAAAGTCCCCACATCATTCACAGAGTCCCTGGCATTCAGATAGATGGCTTCCTTGTACTCCTCCCACTACTGCCTCCAGTGAAAGGCCTATGAACCTTACAGCCACACATCTCATTTTAGGACTTGATCTTTCACACAGAACTTTCACCTTGAAATACAATGGAAGTGAGTTACCTGTTGGCAGATGTGCCCCCAGAAAGCATCACGGAGAGGGGATCAAGTAGCCACCCTTTATGCTGCGGTACTCAAGGCAAATACTCTTGTGCCCCAGGATTGAGTATTAGGAAATAGCACGTTTGTCCGTAGTCATGAAGGAGAATAAACAAATGGTTTGAGAATGGTCCTTTCATAAAGCACAAAGTCAGAATCATCACAAATTTCAGAATTTATCTTATTTAGAGGCATATTTTATAGCTCTTGGAATACTTTGTCCCTGCTCTTAGGTGAGGACCTTTTGAATTTATTTCCTGAAGCAGGTGCAGTGAATCAAGGCAGTTATCTTCTTCATGCTGTTTCCAAAGGCAGATCACTCCCAGCTTCTAATCAGTATCACCCCTTCCTCCAACCCACTGAATCCCAAATCCAGACTCCAGAAAGACCTCACGTATTCCAATCACTGTGCATAGATTGTACAAACTCATGACAGAAAATAACCTGTATTCTTTGCTTCCATGTATGTTATTTAGCATGAATCTTGTCTAATATGAGCATAAACAATTTGACAGAAGTACTTTATTACCCTATCCACTTTTGTATTTTCTGCAGAACAGGCTGATGGAGATTTACTAGCTAATCAAAAACCTGCCCCAGGAAGACAGAAGAAATGTAGTATTTTACTTGAGAATTAACATGAGATTTAGGACATGAACCTAAGACTTCCAGCAAAGTGTAGCGGGTTGTTTTTCCATCCCCCCAATGCCTTTCTTCCCTTTCTCCTTTGTTGTGATCGTGTGTTTCTGCACTGACCTAGTGTAATTTCTCTCCAGAACACTACTTGAAAACATAGTTCATATAGCTAAATCTTACACATTTACCAAAACAAGCAAAAAAAAAAAAAAGTCAAAGTAACTCACACAGGATCCATGATCATCGATGCACATGCAATTAAGTCAGTGACATTGCTTGTACACATTTGTATGAATAGCCACCAGTTAATCATTTTGAAACTCTAACATCCCTTAAAAATCATTTCAATTACTTGCTGCATGCTGGTTTTCTACAACATGGGTAAAAATAACATGATTGGCTCAATCCAGGTGCCACATTCGGCACAGGTGGAAGGCCAGCCAACAGGAAGCAGCATATATTATATCTTGAAGTTTGCATAGTATTTGTCCTCATGCACCAGAGGTTCTCACTGTTTTCCAGACTATGACCACTCTTTCTCACCCTCATTAGGGCTTGGTGTTTCTTCTGTTGTCAGGGGATTACAAATGGATGGAGACACAGCACCTCAGTGGCATGTAAATAACTTGAGTAGAGCAGAGCCTGCAGCTGGCTTTCAGGAATTAGAAAGACATCAGCTATTGTCACAATCAAAAAACATAAGGAAAGTCAATCAACCTTTAAAATTTTTTAAGTTTGATAAGGAGAAAAAAAGGACTGAAAAAACCTTCCTATGACTCTCTGAGAAAGAAAATGACACTGCCTTACTTCATGCTGCACAAGGGTATTAAGTTCCTTAAAGCATTCAGGTTTTTTTGCTCTTTGACACCACGTGCCACCCCTTCTAAAGATAAAACAGTCCTTTTCTGTTTCAAATAATTCCTCTTGCATTTCAATACTGAAGACCAAATGCAAAGTTAGCAATAACAAATACATTCTATCCAAAACATATTCTCTCAACCTAATCTCAGATTAATTATTTGTTCTACAGAAAATACTCTTTATCACCCAGACAGTACTGGAATGCAGGACACCATCAATTTAGGAGGAGTCAGTTGCTAAATTCCAGGTTCTTCCTGAGATGGAGAGAGTCACTATTCCCCAGCAGTAGGCTATGGTAGCAGAACTGCTCTTTACATTTTCCTTTCAATTAAAATATACAAATCAAGGACCTTATGCATGGATTGTATATTTAGAGAAGACAGACTGTAATTAAATGAATAGCTATTTGTAAATGAAGGTTGTAGGCAAAGTGCTGTGTTTGGCAACCTGGGTAAATCCTATCAGTTGTCTTAAACCAGCTTGACTATGAAGCAAGCAAGTTAACGTGAAGTAAACTTGGGGTTCACTTAATTTACTGTAAAAAGTGTCATAGTATAATTTAGATTGAAAGGGACTCCAACCAAAAACCAAACAACCAAATCAACAAAAAGAACCCCAAACACATCATTGACCACTGGCAAGTAACCACTCAACAGTATAGGACTATAGGGTTTCCAGCCCCATAGATGTGCTCCATCATCTACTTCTCTACGCTACACCCTTGGTTTCAACTTTGAAAGGTCACTGTCATCACACCATGCATGCTTCTTTCCTCACCACATTATTTCATGCACAATGAGCTATTTATGACCAAAATACTTATTACAGTTATTACTATATATACATATATAATAATATGGTTGCACCACACAGAGGTAAACAGAAAGAAAACAAATTAGCTGCAAACACCTGGCCAGTTCAAGCAATCGTTATAGCAAAGGCAAGTATAAAAGCTACAGGCAGGTCAAGAAGAGTCCAGAAAGCCTAATAAGCCTCCAGGCCCTGCAGGCTCAGTACTAAGCATATGGCCTGTTACCAACAGTAGTAATATGGTACTGGTGCTAAAATCATTAACTTCTCCCAGTTGAGCAAGTCCCATACCCTAACCACACTGGTGGCCCTCCACTAAACTTGCTCCAGGTAGTCAAAATCTTCCTTTAAGTGGGGAGCACCACCACCACCCCTGCAAAAAAAAAAGAAAAAAAAGAAAAAAAGGACACTGTATTCTACAGGTGGCCTAACACAAAAAGCCAGGTACACCATCATAACTACTATGAATACTCATCCTGCCTTCTGTTATTAACAGGTAATTGCAATATATTAGACATACCAGGGAAGCTCCTACTTTAATTTACCTCCTTTAACAGCTTATACTCAGCTGAATACTGAGTCTTCTCAACAGAAATGAAAAATGTTAAATAGTCAAGTGTCCAAAAGCAGGTACATGAGGAACACCTCGTAGTTATGGCCTGACACAGTTGGGCCACAGGACTAACATCCATACAGATGTCAAGGCACACCGAATCCGAAGGCAGTATCTAACGGCTTTACAAACAGCTCTAAAAGTTTAAGATGTTACCTCCACAGCCCTGTTTACTACTACTACTTTGTCAGTTGGACTGCAGAGCTGACCTAGATAACTCCATGTCTGAGACTAAAGAGGTTGCTCATATGATATTCCTTCATCTGCTAAGCATGAGAAGGGGTGCTAAAATCTCAAGCTAATGATGGTGTTAAGGTACAACCAGTGACCACTTAACCAGTCCAGCTAAATTAAAAAGAAGTATTCATCCATTTATTTGGCTACTTAGGCATCTCCCTCTAAAAGACTAAGTTACTGTGCTGAAAGTAGTAAGACTGCATATGTATCGGTACATTTTTTTCTCCACAATAAAGAAACCCAAAATTCAAAGTGGTCCGGATTACCTTAGCTATCTTCTGGTTAGGATAGAGGAAAAACAAAGATGCTAAAGCCTAAATTTGAGATAACATCCATGTGCTTTTTCATCCCCAGCACATATAACCAGTGAAGTATTTGTGCAGGCTCCATTTTAAGTTCTCACACCTCTTTCTGCTAGGCATGAACTAGATGCAAAGCACTTTGATCACAACAAATTACATCCTTTTCCTTCGATCCACATCATTTTTTTCTTTGGTTGACTGTTCTTACCAAGGCCAGTTAAAAAACTGTGAACCCATCCTCAAGATTATTTGCCCTAAAACATTCCTTGAAAAACTGGAATCTTGCACAGCAGCTTAAAACTACATGCACTTAAAAAACAAAAAAAAAACAAAAAAAAACAACCAAACCAAATTTAAAAGGAAGTGGAAAACTGAAAATGTATTTTGTTGATCAAAGTGCACCAGAAGAAACACTTAGCTAATGAAATCTCAGTTACAACTCTTCCCTGTACAGTGTAACAGACTGAGTCCTCCAGTCTGCTGAGTGATAAATCTAGAGACAATTAGCTATAGCATGAACTTTACAGATGTGCACACCCAGAGCCTCAGAAAGGATGTATGCTGGGAAATGCAGAGAAGATAAACGAAACTGGAGAAAGCAATATCAAATTAGTCATGGGATAATTCAGGTCAGAGGAGAGGTCTCCAGCCCATTCTCCTGTTTAAAGCTGGTTTAGTTGTGTGTTCATGGTCATGCTCCAGCCTTCTCTTGAAAACCTCCCAGAGACAGAACAATTTGGGCAACCAAGTCCACAGTCCTGACTGTCCTAAAGATGAAAAGTTTTTCCTTGCACCTTGGCAGAACTCTTCCTATTTCAACATGCGCCTGTTCTGCCTCACCTTCCCACCAAGCACCCGCTGAGAACAGCCTTGCTTCACTTCAGTCACTAGCTTCTCTAAGTTCAGCTACATGCTAGCATCTTTCAGTACACAAGTAGTCTGGATTTCTACAGGAGGAGCAAAGTCTGTGTTTTTAGTCAGATGCGGCAGAGGTGCAAGTGAACTGACCTTCCAAGAGGCTCCATTTAATTCTAGTGATGAGGAGCAACTCCAGTTTAATGGGAGAGAGTGATCCAGGAATTAACAGCCACTCTTGCAAAAGAGAAGACTTAATTTTCATTATTTTACAGCATATTTTAAGTAAAATAATTCAGACTGATCAATGAAGTTTAGTTTTGAGGGGGAGGGGAGGGAGAAGAAATCCAGACGGGAAAACCTTAGCACCTCAGATCAAGGGATAAACAATCAACCTTATTAAACCAACAAACCAAGTTTATTTATAGAAGTCTGTACAATTGTGATGAACTATGCTAGGACACCAATGAAACAAAGCAAACAAATGTCTCCCTCTCTAACAAGTGGGAGGTGTAGTCACTCACCTTTACATGCACTTAAAAAGAAAAAGAGATTACAGCTTTCATACACAGTTCTGTAACTAGTCAAGAGTACGTTCCTGATGTATTATTCTCAATAGAAGAGGTTTGCATGGTAATTTACTGTTGCTTCTCAAAACCAGTATTTCAGCAGAATCCAGACTTTGAGAGGGTAAGTGGTAGTTTCATAGTTGCAGATAATTAGGACACAATTTGTCATTCGTACCTGCAGATTCTAAACTCACTGCAGCTCCTCTGTTTCTGTTACTTCCACTGTAACTTGCAACACTGTACAGGTCTCATCAATGTTTTGGCTGCAATACAGACTATTGTGTTACTAAAAGTAGACATTATCTAAAACAAATATATCAAGGGCAAGCATATTAACAATACTGAATTTGAGTTAACATTACCTTTAGAGACCACTCATCACTGTGCCTCAGAGCTCTGAGGCATTTCTGTAGAAAAATCAGTTCCAGAATCACTTGAGTTTGCAATTTCTGCAAAGCATTGGAGAGTGATTATTTTGAAAACTGGCTATTGTGAATTAAGTTTAGATTTTTTTGTTTTTATTACAAATTATAGCATCACTGAAGCTATTAAAAAAATCCAAAGTCATATCAAATGCCTATCTACACCGTGAATCGTTATGTTTTAGATGAAGTTATGGTAGATTCCATAAACTCACTCTTAAAAAGTTAAAAGTACATTTCTGAGAGAGCCTACTACAACTCCAGAGAAGCTGCTACAATAGGCCATCAAATAAAGCAGTCCAGGATTACGTATTTACAGAATAACCCACCTGTGTCCAAGAACCATGGACTATTCAGTAAATAAGTACTGAAGGATTCCTAGTTATTTGTTTACATGGTATCTAAGAGCTGCTTCAAAGCTTGATTTTCTTTTTATACACAGTTTGCAGTATCAATCCGCACACAATTACATGAAGTTTCTTTCAAGCTACTGTTAAAAAAGGAAGAGAAAGTTAAATAAGAACTAGATTAAAGTTTTATTAAGAATCCAACAAGAAAGTATCAAACACAGGTTTAAACATAACCAGTGTGTGATTTCAGAAAAACAATAATGCTCGGACACAAGAAGAGCATCAGCATTTTCCCTCTTCAGGGTCCCCCAGAAGCATTCCTATCCAGTTCAGTGCTTGAGTTATTATAGACGTACTGGCCTGAGTAGGAACACACACGTGCTTGCACGCATACCTGAACGAGGGCCTCTAACCTTTCAGACTTCTAATTCTCTTTTAATTTAGTTCTTAGCTCCACATATTCAGTTGTCTCATTTGGAAAAGTTCTTTGTTAAATGCCGCTTATATTTACACTTCGATTTTTTTATTTTTTATTTTTACACCTGAGCGATAATTTAGCTGTCACCTTGTGTCCAGTCAAATATTCCATAAAGCCATATAACTCTTGTGCTACTGTTGCACTCCATTTGTACCAGTTTCTGTATGAAAAATGTGCATCAGCCACCTGTCATACATTACCCACTGACCTTTCCACTTCGTCCTTATTGCATCCCTCCCCTTCCACGCAAAGTGATTATTTTTTTGTAATTTCCTGTTTGTTTACAGAAGCCCAGTTTAAACGGTTCACCAAGCAAGAAACCAAGTGAGCTGGAACCCTGTGAAGATGCAATTACTTAACTACGTAATATTGGAGGCTTGGAGAAGAAATTAAAGCCCAACCAGTGAGCAACCCCAGGGCCATCCCATCTCCACTCAGTTACAGCTGGAGACTCTGGATGTGCTAAATGACAAGTCCCACATGAAGAGTTGTATACCCCTCTCTAAGCAGTTATGTGTAAGTAAAAAAGGGAACATGAAGTTAAACAGCTATATCAGCCAAGCCGTTTTAGTAAGAAGAATCACATTTAATGAGTTTCTTTCTTGCAATTTCAGATGCTCAAGTACAGCTGGTAGAAATTCAAAACAGCCGTAAAGAACTGTGACAGACGGATACAAATAGTACTGCAGCTTAAAAATGATAAAAAACACCTGAAAAAAAGTCACACGACCCTCCCAAAAAAATTTACACTTTGAACCTAAGCCAGTTTTTGAAGATTCCCTTCTCCAAAGCTAGGATGAAGGAGGAAGAAGAGGAGGAAGAAAGTGCAGATGACCTTCCAGCCACGAAGGTCTTGCGTCAATGTTTATTCACCATGCCTGTGGTGGCAGGTAAGGGGAGATCACCAAGTGCCGATTCTGCAACCACCAAGATTCCTATAGAAATCCAGACCTCAGGCTAATACTGAACACTGAGTGGACCAACGAGCTGCATCAACAAAATAAAAACAAAACTCAAACTAAAAGAAAATGGGAAAACCCCAAATAGCACAGATCCACATTTGTGAGGGGGCAGGAAGAAAGGGCAAGAAGGGGAGGTCTATACAGGAAATAGTTGAATGATTTATGTTACAGATGACTGGCAGTTTTAAAGAGTCTCTTCCCAGCTCTGTCGCTGCTCCAACCCAGAAGGGAGAACTGAAAAGGGAGGAAAAGGTCGGACATCATCATGGAGCATGCAGGATCAGAAGCAGCAGAGTGGGCATGCTCAAATAAGCCCCCGCCTCTTTTTGTAGTCCTCCAAGTTCAATGATCGCCGAGGGGCACCATCTTTTGCTGGTGGAGCCTTGGAGGTGATGGCCAGTGCCTTAGATTCTGTTGGTGATAAGAGAAGAGTAAGGACTGAAGTACATGAAAACTATAGATTTTTATTTGTTGCTTTTGCTGACTTCATAACAAAGTTACATCTAGCTTCTCTAGCACACATCTGGCAAGAACTTCAGTTAATGCAGGCTGTATATGGTAGTTTATCTTTACAGATCACAGATATGTAATGTTGACTTAATCCAGCTTTCTGTTTGTAGGTTACTTTCATTTCTTAAGCAAACTACTCTGTAGGACACTGAAATTATGACAATAAACAAAGCCTTCGGGCTCAATTCTTTAATCTTTAATAAATCATTATCTCATGAAAACATCAGGAACAGGGAGACAGGTAAGTAGTCAGAGGTCAAACGTCCCATTCACATCTACAATACACATTTTAGCCAATCCCCGGGTTCTTCTGTTAAGAAAGGAGACTGCGCAAAACCAGCTGCCAAAATGGTATTCTGTCTGATGTGACAAAAGAACCAACCAGACAGCCAGATTTAAACCTCTATCTATGCTGTCTGTCGCTCATCCTTCTCTTTTTCAGTCCTTTTCCTGGTTTTCAGTGTCCTTCAGTACCCAACGTCTCTGAAGTTCCTAACTCTCACTACTGACTTCAGAAAGTATCCTGTTCTTGGTGTCCTACCTCATGCAGTAGTCTTATGTCCAGGGTTCCAATCTTGACCCTGTTGGGCAAGACCACCTCTTCTACTTTCCCTTCTTAAAGGGGTCTTAAACCTTTGTGCGTTCGTATAGTATTTCCTAACTTACTGTCCTCCTTCCAGTAATGTCAGAAAAAATAAGCCTTGTGAGTCAATTTGCACTAGTATGTCCCCATGCTTTCCCTTCACTAGAAAAGGATCCAGAGGATGAGCAGAAGTGGCCTCAAGTTGCACTAGGTAGGTTTAGATCGGATATGAGGAAAAATTTCTTCACCAAAAGTGTTGTCAAACATTGGAACAGGCTGCCCAGGGAAGCAGCTGAGTCAATATCCCTGGAGGCACTTAAAAATGTGTGGATGTGGCACACAGGGACATGGTTTAGTGGTGGAGCTGGTTGTGTTAAGGGTCTTTTCCAACCTCAATGATTTTATGACACTAAATTATTATTGCCACACTTCTCAGGCTCTCAAATTATCAAGGAGGACAGGCCAGCAAGTCTGTACCTACAGGTATACCTTCACTCATTGCCCAGCATTTTGGTTCCCCTGAAATTTAGCTTCAGTATCACCTGCAATACAAAAGTTAGGGAACAGAACCTTAGTAAAACAGCAGCACCTACCTGAACTGGGAACCTGAAGATCAATCTTTACATCAAAGTCATGCACTTTGAAAAGATCTTCTGAGAGGTCACTGGCTGATTTAGAGTTCACATCTTTATCCTTCCCTTGACCCTGAAATAAAAACTACAGGTAAGTCACCAACCCTTATCTTTCCATGTAAACAGAGATAAAAACATTTTTTCCTCACTTCTGTCACAAATATACTCAGTTTAGCTTTTGTACCACTGGAGAAACTTTTTCTTTCCCCCAGAAATAAAAAGCTGCTGCTTTTCTATGATAATGCACTACAGGATACTTATTTCTAGAACTCTAGCATCACATCTACTATTAGTCATAAGCTTCTAAAGCAAAATGGTGACAGTGGGAGGAACATAACAGAGGCAGAAATGGAAACTTGCCTTACTCATGTCCTTTGGAGCATCTGGTAATACACCAGACCCATATTTTGCATTTAGCTGGGCAAGGATGGCAGCTTGGACAGCAGGATCTCTGGACTGCAGAGAAGAGGAAACAAAATTTAAAAAGAAAAAAATCACTGTATTTAAATTGGCAAAAGCTATACTGACAGTTTTTAAAATTAGCACTCATATCCACGAATCTAAAACTGAGTGGTGTAAATCAGTTACCTCAGTCTTCAGAATCTCAGAGACAACTAAAATCACCCTGATACTGTTGGATGCTTTACACAGGTAACAAACTAAAAGCCTTTCTGAGAAAATGAGTGATACGTTTCCTGCTGGTATGGTTTGGTCACATGAACAGTGTCAACACTATTGTTAGATGAATGCTTAGATGAGCTTACAGTTCTGGCTGAAACTCTCCTGGAAAGAAGAAATCTTTAAAAGACTATTTACATAATAATTTTCTACCATAATAAAGCTACTCAGTTATGATTCACTTCTATTAAAGATTTATTTTAGAAATAACTAATTCAAGCCCTGTAATAAAGTTCTTTTCTATTCCCATGCCAGGTTATGGAGGCTGATGAAAGGTAACCTGAGCTGCCTTTTTTTTTTTTTAAAGTACTGATACCAGAACCGTATGTTTTTCCAGAACAGGCCTCAACAAAGCCAGACTGATCAGAAGCAGGAGCTGACCACCTCACTATTCATCATTTATATAACAAGGGACTGCATGAGCAGGTTTTGCCACAATACCACAGGGGAAGCTACTTTATTCATCATTGGCCCAAAATGCCTCGTCTCCTCTCTCCCCTCTCCCCTCACTGATATTTCAAGGAAGCTTCAACTAATCAGAAGGTAAATTTACACATAAAGCAAACTGTCTTCCTAGAGCTAACTTAATCTGAGTAATTCTACAAAGTACTCCTAACTACAGATGTTTAAACCACTGTTCCTTCTCCGTGTATGTACCTGCATCACTTATGCCCTTCCCACTCTGCATTAAAAAAAGATAAAACCGCTTTTTCATTCCTTTGGGATAGTGAGACCAGGATCTCACTCACCTGTATCTCACCTTGGCATATGGAGTGTTAATAACATATGGCACAAATGGAAATGAGTACAAACAACATTATTTTTCCTACTCTCTACATTACATTGGCTTCTGTTTCTCTGCAAATTGCCTCAAACTTTGGTATTACACTCACATTAGACACTATTGTGGGCTTGCACTGCCGCCTGGTAAAGGGGTCCATTTGTTGGTTTTTCATGCTGTGACTTTCAGCCTGAAGAATAAAAAGCACACGGTTTTGCAGAATTAGTTATTTGTACCCTTGCAAATCCTCCCACAGCACCCCATCCATGCAAGCACTCAAGAGCTATATATAAACATCAAGATCATAGGAAAACCAGAAACAGCATTACAGATTAGAAAGACTTTGACACACACAGTCCTACACTTCACGGGGCAAAAATGTCCTCACTTAATATAACACAAAAAATAGGTGCATAACTCTCAGGACAGTTAAGGCTTAACGACTGGTTAAGCTTAGCTTTTCCTTAATGTATGTGTCACTGCAGAGAACTGAGTATTTCCTTTACTGTTTTATTCTCTGAAGTCTTCTCTCTGATTTCTCTCATACTAAATCCACTATGTCACTATTCCAGTCAGTAATCTGCTAGTAACAGCATTTATCAAAAGGATAAAGCTTTAATATCACATCATTTGCCTATAAGAAAGATTTTATAGATCATTTAAAGAGTTTATTAACCATGCAATTATCCCCCTTTGCATCATTTCATCTGTACTGGCATAGAAGTATTAATTCAGCACTATTTACCACAAGAGCCTTCTCAGACTCAACGATATTCCACTCTCTATTTCTCTGGTTGATGTAACTGCAGAAAGGAAAAAAAGGAAGGTGGGGAGAAAAAATAATAAAGTGACTGTCATTTATCAATCTCTACAAAACACCTGACAGCATTCTTGCAACTTCATCATGATCACTAGTTAATTATTGCAACATAACTGCTACATGGAGTATGTGGGAGAGTTTACATTTCTGACAGATTTAACTGAACAACAGATACAAGGAAGTGAGTACAGGCAATGCTAATAGAGCCATCATGATACACATTTCATCAATATATAGTACAGAAAAGAAGGGACAAAACTTTGCAGTTAATTTACTACTGCATTAGCTCCTCTTCTCCATATATTTTGATTGATACTATTTAAAAATTAAAATTTCCAGTATCTGCTCCTTACCTAATTGCGGAGATGTTTTTTGTTCGTTGACGATCCAGGGCCTCTGCTCTCTCTTCAAGTTCATTAAGCTGATCTTGAATCTGTTTGGCCTTATCCTGGTCTCCCAAGTCCTCAGCCATAGCCTTCAACCAAACAGTAACTCATTAGGCAATACTCTACCACAGTGCTAGTAAGGGAAACAAGGTTTTGAGCCATGGACAAGACAACTAACCCTCTTGCATTTGCAAATTTTCTACCCCCATGATAAGAATACAACAGAACTAAACTCACAGGTCAAAGCAAAGCAGAACTTCTTACTCTGAAGTCTGAAAGCCTCTGAAACCCTTTAAACTATGGAAAGTTTAGGAACACTAGACCCGGCATAAGGAGGGCAAATCAGATTATTTAAATTACAGGTTTGATTAGAATTTAATATCACAATTTACCATCTTGGGAAAAGAATGATTATTTCTGCAACTGTCAGTTGCCATTTATTTCAGAGTTGGAGAGTCCCCTTTCTTATTCTGCCACCTGGTGACAACAAAAAGCGGCTGCACTCTTCTGCGATGGAAAATTAACAACTTGCCTATTTGAGCATAGTAAAGAGATGACCAAGCAATACAGCTAAGGCAAAGAATGTAGATCTAAGATTATTACACATTCTTTGGTTTTACTGCACATGAAGCATGAACGTCTTGAAAAAGGAACACACAAGTAACACATTATGTTTGGTTTTATATCTACCTTTACCTTCAGAGATGCTTAATACTACTTGTTAACTTCTTGGCTTGGCCCCTCAACACTATCAATTCCAGAAGGACTACATGTAAAACATTTTAGTGGCAAGTAAATAATTCAGCAACATTTTTTTTTTCACTACAACTTACTGGCCATAAAGACAGTGACAATTTGATCACCCCTGAGGACAATTTAACATGACTTATTTTTCGTATTTCAAAAAGTATAACAAATCAACTTTAAAACACTATTATGTGGTACTGTGGGAAATTAAAAAAAAAGGAAGAAAAAAGTTCCTAAAGCAGAAAAGCTTAAGGCCATCTTGTTTAAAGGACACAAATAGCTATAATTGTTGGCAGTTGTCCTTTGAAAAATAATACAACAGCTTTAACAGGGCTCTAAGTGTTCTGGACCCAGTAATGAACCTTGAAATCCACCTTTTAGCTGCACAGTTAAAGTCAACCTTAAGGCTAACCACCACCAAATGCAAATGAGCTCTCATTCTTCAGAATCAAAGTCTGCATTAAGCTTGCAGTCATCTCTCACCTTCTCCTTTAACAACTGGGTTTTCTTCATAGCGTAATTTGGAGGCGCTTTTCTGAACCTCTCCTTCTCTTTCACAATCTGTAAGATGCAGAGGAAACAGCAAGAATATGCATACATGAAATGTCTATTTCAACATGTGGGACACCAAAAGCAACAAATCACTATCACCTAAGAAATGTACTTACTGCCACAGAATTTTACTCATGTTCTTTCTCTGCTGCATTTTTAAATTTCTGACTTGGTAATGAGCTAGATTTCCATTGCTCTTACTTATGACCTATAAAGAAGCGATGCTAATCACATTTGGTCAGCATTAAGCATATATTAAACTGCAGACACTGGGATAAATATATTATCATGATGCCGTTAGCTTTTTCAAACTCCAGCATTAAGTTGCCATATTCAGGTTAGGAGTTTGGAGCTCTGTGACATGAGTTCAAGAGCAGGTAATAGGACAAAGATGAAGCAAAGCAGAAGTGAGCACCAAGCAAAAGCTTGATCACCAAACTACTCTATCCAGTTATACAACTTCATTTTCAGCCTTCAATTTTCCTCTCTGGAAGCAAATGCCACAATTATTTTGCTTTCTAACAGCTTGTGCTCTACTCTAAGTTCTTATCACCTTTAAGCACTGCCACAGCCTTTCAACAGACAGTTTACCTCCTCAATGTCCTGGTCATTAAACTTGTAGTTGAGGGCTTCTTTGATGGACACTTCCTTCTTATTTATCTCATCTAGTGTGGGTAGCTGCATCCCAGCAGAGAACATCTAAACACAAGAGACAAAGAGGTGGTCTTTAACTTAAAGTATCCTTGGCAGAAGGCTGCTAGAAAGAAGCTAAGGTCTGGCAAACTTACCGCTTCCTTCCACTTCATAAACTCACTTTCAGTAAATTCCTGATTCGAGACAAATTCCAAGCGAAACACACGCGAATCACTGCCATGCCTGCAACAAGAAAGTGTAACAACATCCTTCTCTGATGGTAGAGACCTGCAATCTTGGATCTATATCTGTTAACTGACCCAAAAATCCCAAAACCAAATACTTAAAGCTACTCTTGTGGCTCACATTTTCACTTCCTAACTCCAGTCAGGTCAGAAACAGTTCAGGAGCCTGTTAACAGCTTCTAGCAAAGGAATACTAGACAGCAAGTCTGCAGGAAACAATCACTCAGATGTGGCAATCGAAACCTCAGGAGGAAAAGAAACAGACCTAAACCTACACTGAACATCCCCCTGTTTGGTGACCCATGTATGGCAAGGTGCTCCTCCCTGTACCTTAGGCCATAACCACCATTGGAAGTTGTGATAGCTGCATCCAGCTTTTCCTAGACTTTTGGGGACGGATGGCAACATGGTAGCCAAAGGCTGTCTGAAGCAATGTCCCAGACATCTTGCTGGTATGCAAACATGACTATAAGTCAGTCATCTTAGTCTATAAATATTGGACAGTCCAGAGCCTACTGAGCTCTCCTGCACAACACCAGGATCTCCCCTTGAGTAAGGACACCTCTCAAGACTGCTCCTTGAGGTTGAGATTCCTTGTCACACAGATTCTCAGTAAGTGACTAACAGCATGCTAAACTTTTAAATCTTGGTTGAGTGATATAAAGGACTGACTGACTGCAGATATATAATCCTTTAGACATAAGCCATCTAGAACTAGGATTGGATCCAGTTGCACCTAGACTCTTAGCTGAGAAGTCCGAGAGCAAGAGGATCCTGACTCAATGGGAGAACAGCCCCAACAGTTTTCACTGACCCTGTCTTCTATGCAGCAAATAACACAACATGCCTTGTCACTGACTCTTGTTAAAGCACTGTTGCAATTTCACCAAACTTTGTCAAATCACTGTTTTTTATCAATAAACATATCATTGCTTCTCTCCTGTGAGTAAAGTGCATCGCTATCACCACATGATGGCACGATCTTTGGAAATGCAAAGCTCCTTCATGTTTGGACCAGCAGAATCACGGAATGTTAGGAGCTGGAAGTTACCTCAAAAGAACATCCAGTCCAACCCCTCTGACTGAGCAGGATCACCTACATTAAATTGCACAGGAATGCATCCTGATTGGTCTTGAATGTCTCCAGAGAAGGAGACTCCACAACCTCTCTGGGCAGCCTGTTCCAGTGCTCCACCACCCTCACGGTGAACAAGTTCTTTGTTATATTCAGGTGGAACTTCCTATGTTCCAGCTTGGACCGAATGCTCCTTGTCCTATCACTGGCCATCCCTGAGAAGAGCCTGGCTCCATCCTCCTGACACTCACTCTTAACATATTTATAGACATTAATGAGGTCTGAGGGGTGCCTCAGTCTCCTCTTCTCCAAGCTAAAGAGACCCAGCTCCCTCAGCCTTTCATCAGAAGGAAGATGTTCCACTCCATCATCTTGGTGGCCCTGTGCCAGACTCTTTCAAGGAGTTCTATGTCTTTCTGGAACTGAGGGGCCCAGAACTGGACACAATATTCCAGGTGCGGTCTCACCAGGGCAGAGTAGAGGGGGAGAAGGACCTCTCTTGATCTACTACTAGCCACACCCCTTCTAATACACCCCAGGATGCCATTGGCCTTCTTAGCCACAAGAGCACATTGCTGGCTCATGGTCATCCTGCTGTCCACCAGTACCCTCAGGTCTCTCTCACTTGTACTACTCAGTACTGAATTACACAATGTTGGAACCAACCCCTATCTAATGTTTCATTCATTGGCCTGTCAAAGTCAGAAAGCCCTAAACATTTATTGTGGAACACCGCACTCACCTCTACCAGCCAAACTACTATATTGCTATTAACCAACATAACGTTGGCTGCCTTGGTGTAAGTGTCACTCAAAGCATGGAGCTCTCTCTCCCAAGGTAGCCTAAGAAATTACTGTATGTCACAATGTATTTAGATAAGACTTTTAACTCCATACTTGCAGCCACATGCACTCTCCACATGTCTCCCTGTTTCTCCCAGGGAAACTGTCTTGTCCTATCCCATCAGGACATTTTGTATTGTAACCGTTAATCCTTGTGATCCTTATAAGGGCTGCAAGAACTGAGAAATCTAAGTGCATGCAGCTTCCTCCTGCCAAAGCATCATTTTATGTTGCAACATTTATGCCAGACCCAATCACTTATGCCTTTAAATGATACATTTTTCAAACATTTAATAACAACAACAGTGGATAAAAGATACAGAAGAGCACTGCAAAGCTCAAGAGGCATACATAATCAATCACAGGTTACTGATACAAATTAATTACTTGGATGTCAACACAGTCACAAGTGCTTGCATAAGGGTTTGGGTTTTTTTTTTGTTTGGTTTTGGTTTGGTTTTAATTAATTTCCATTATGCCCAAGGGAAAAAAAAAGCCCCTACCAAACCTCACCCCAGCATTATAGCAGTAAGCAGCATGGCGAGGACAGGTCTGCTTTTTAGCCCTCTTCTCCAAACCACACGCTGAACCGTGTTTGCTATGGAAAGGGCACCGATTCATCAACTGGTGATGATTACTTGGGAATCTTACCTCAGCTGTAGCCCCTTGTTTGTCCGGGTACCACCGAGTTGGTAAACCTTTGCAGTCTCTACCACACCAGTTATTTCGGCAACCTGTATCATCAAGTAAAATACAGAAGAGGGATGATGTAAGAGGGATTGGGGTGGTTCCTGGAATGTATCTGACATACTTAAGCTTTTCCATTAGATATTACAAATCTTACTCTAACTAGTAATCCTAACTAGATCAAAGAAAGCAAGACTTGTCAGCGTACCTTACCGGTACTGTATTAGCTGCATTGACATATTATACATCTGAACTCTTTGTGCAGTTTTTCCTGTCTTCTCAGTTCAGCCTTCCTGCCCATATAATGCACACTTTCCTACTTCTTATATTTCAGTTAACACTGGTTTGGGTCAACACACGCCACAAATAAAATATACCGGTGCTGTTCACATAAACAGTCATCCTGGTGACCTTTTTAGTGCAATTTTAGAGAATATTAATTGCACCCTATGATTGTGCAGTTAGAGCAATGAAACAGGAAAACAAAACTGTATTCTCAATCACCTTCTCTTCTGAGGCACACTATTGTATTAGTTATTTTTTTACAAAGTGTTTCTAAGACCATGCAATAACTTGGGAACATTCCCAGAAATAAGGAGTGAATGTTACTCATCCTTACTTGGTCAAAGCCAAGTCCTGAACTCTAGTCTGCAATACAAATGAGACAAGACAGCATGAACAAAAGCTGGAAGAACAGGCTTTGTTAGTGTTCCCTCTCTCATTAAATATATCTCTTCAATCACTTGATCACAGATTTATTTATTTTTAAACCAGTCTCCTCCACTTCTTTGGTAGCAATTACATTTTCTGATTATAAGCAATCTGTTTATGTTAATCATTCAAACAAACAATTACAGGTACCTGAGAACTGTTAAGCTGCAAATATTCTATCACAGCACTCTAAAAAGAACTAAATCCCTCGGCATTAAACTCACCCGATAAACAGGTTTGCTGTTGTGATTTCCAATGCCAATACGAACAAAGCAGCCGGTGACTGTTTTGGCAAAGAAGGGCATGTGACACCAGCGTTCCAGCTTGTGTCGTGATAGCCGGACTCGGTTCAGTTCTTCAGGCAAGGACACTGGCTGAGACTTAGGAGGAATCTCTTCTTTCCTGATTTGGGTTGAAAAGGAATAGAGACATTATCACCCGGAAAGGAGTCCTGAGCAAGGTGCAGCATGAGTGCTAACAATTTAAAATATTAGTAAAAGGAATGATTCATCATGCATTAGTTGACTGCAGACATGTGAATGTAGCATTCATGAGAAAGGATTAATGCAAAGTCCCAGACTTCCTATACCCACTGCCCCTGCTGCCACAGAGCAGAAAAACTTGCACACCAGGGTTTATAAGCCAGTGCTTTAAGGCAAACCAGCACATACCCCTACCCAGCTCATATGCCGGGGTTCTACAGCTGCTAAACTGTAGGACTGAATCAAACCTGTGAACAACACGGGGCTTATGGCAAGAGCTGGGAACTGAAGCTGCAAGCTCATCTAAGGTACACCAGTCCCATGCACCATGATATAGAAGCCAAGGATGCAAATCTGGGCAATCAAAGTGTGCCCAGAGGCAAAACCACTTCAGAGACACCAGACTGCCCCAAACAATCCTCTGGAACAGCATGTGTCTACATAAAGTGCATCTCTGGTATTGAACACACACAAGTAATCACAGTCCAGCATTTACTACTTACTCTTCCTCTTCATCAGAGGATGAGGATCTGGATGAACGATCACTTTTCTCACTAGACTTATCATCCTCCTCCTCCTCTTCATCATCAGAATATACTTCACTAGTTTTTAATGGTTGCTTTTTTGCAAGCAATTCAGCTGGGGAATGAGAAGAGAGTATATGGAAAAACAACCTATGAATTTTTTACGAAAGCTTCTTTTTAGACTTGAAACCTTATTGTTTTAAGAATAAAGCAGCAGATAGCTGTTAATTTTATACTGGATACAAGGGCCATGTGTTCAAATCTACTACTAGGCTAAACACTCCATTGTATATATTCAAAGAGAGAAACAGAAGTATGTAAAGCATTTTAAATCTCAGTTGTGCTAATCTTCAGCCTCCCAACTTAATAATGTTATCTCATAAAAGCTTTATTTTGCAAGTGAAAAAAACGGTTTGGAGAGGAGCTCAAAAAAAAATAAGACAGCAGAGTAACAAAAAAGGTTGCATCAAAAGTCTGTGGCAAGACCAAAGTGATGTGCTTGTGAGTAAACAAGTCACTGGTAGCAAACAATACCCTGGATTGTCATGTTGGGCAAAAGAGCAAGAAAAATACCACCGTGGAACTCATTCACTCTAACATGTAGGACTGCTTCATTAATTAGAAACAAGAACTAGCACAGCACTTTCAAAAAGCTGTAATTATGCCTAAAAAAATTACAGCAATAGCAACACACTTTCATACCTGTCCTGTTCTTCCTTTTCTCTCTTTCTGCTTTTAGCTCCTCCATTGCCTGAGATTTCTTGTCTAGCTTCTCATCCCTTTTTGATCGTCGCTCTTTATTATGTGACATGACCTAAAAAAAATTAAAATTGCACAGGAAGTCCCTCAACACCAAGTATAATCCGTAAATTGAAATACATTAAAACAAAGATTGTTTGTAGACTTTGAAAAACTTTTCAAATAGAAACTACTAACAAACTCCATTTTGAAATCTGGATGTTTTTCACATTTATTTTTACAGAGGCTAGGGAGAGGTAAATCAATCTGAAGCATATTTCTCTTTTCTACTTCATATCAAAAATAACATATTTACACTTCAACATTCATGTCACCAGGGTTTTGTCTCAGATCATCTCCAAGATAAAAAATGGTAAGAGAAGTAAGATGGTGCAACTAACATGTAATGAGGAAAATTTGGATTAATATTATTTTCACTTGTTTCTCCTTCTGCCAGGCTAAAAGGCAATTGTTTGAGAAAAGCTATGTTAAAAGTTACTTCGAGCAGAAATGAAATTGTGTGTAAAGTCTGCAATACGGACCCAAATCTGAAGCGTGGTAAATCTAATATTTGCCACTTCTAACAGGTCTATCTGGAAAGCCAAGTAGCGTAAAAAGCAGCTTCTATAATGAACATGAGACAATAATTTGAAGTAAATAGAAATAATTTCTGGAGGGTACTGCAAAAGAACTGCATAAGATCCTTTTATATATACATTCATGTATATGAACCAACACATTATCATTATTATAATTACCAACAACTATTTAAGTACATACATACATGGATTTGAGGAGTGTAGGGACATGAGACTCACTCCACTGAACATGTGCCTGACAAAAATTCATCTCACCTGATTTCATTTAAGCATTATTATCTGTTTCACTAGAAAATAACACGGAGTTGGAGTGCCCTCCTCCACTGCTCAGGACAGAAGTGACAAGTGCAAACAATCAACTAGTTCTTAGACAAGATGAATCCCACTCATTCAGGGAGTCTATATCCCCAGGCTCTACAGATAGGTAAGGGCAAGGTCTTCAACATTTGAAGCTACAGTTCAGTAATACAGGCCTCACCCTAAACCTGGTATCTACAAAAGTATACAAAGTGTATCTAAAAGGTATTATCTATAGAAGTATAAAAACACTTCTGTTCCTCCTAAGATTCAAGCTCATCCTTCACACCCCTGCCAGTAGAAATACGCATTCTTTCTGTTGTATATGTATGCAAAATAATTGAGACAACCGAACAGTTTCTGACCTACTCTCTCAAACTTTCATTTACAAGAAATACTTCATATGTGAAGTTTAAGACTGAATGAACAAAGTCTGGCTAAAGGACCTACAAACTGTTGCCTACCTGTTTTCATATAGGAAGACTATCACAACAACTCGATATAGTTGTGACCTCATATTTTTCATTAAAAGGAGTTATTGGTGCACAGCAAGCCAAAGATGTGAAATTCTTCAAATGAACTGGAAAGTCTAAAGATAGCTCAAGCATATAAATGAACTAAATTCTGACCTGCTTATCCCACTGCTTGACCTACTGGGAACACATTAGGAGCACAGAGAGGCAGCATCCTGTCTCCTATTGCCAAGGGAATAGCGTTTATTACTAAGGACGGTTTGGTTTCCTACCTGTGATTCCTGGATCTGTGTGAGTTTTTTCTTCTCCTGCTCTTCCTCTTGCTTTTTCTTTTTCTCTTTCTTTTCCTTCTTTTTTGCTGTTTTTAGTTTCTTCTTGATTTCAAATCTAGTAGCAATATTAAAACAAAAAGGATGTATGAAAGAGTGCTTTCTCCCCGAGCAAAGTACCACTCAGATGCTACCTCAGCTTAAGTTGTCTGTAGGCTGTAAGGAACACTTTCACTGCTTTCCCCAGATAGATAACTCTCTAATGTTATCCTGCTCCATTCCCATCCACTCCCTTCCCCAAAAGAGATAAGATGAAAAGCTGACCACAGAAAAGTGAAGACTTACAGACAGCTAAACCTAAGGGGCTAAGGAGACCACACATAATGGCTACTCCTCAGAATCTGTCCTTACTCGCTGTTCATCTTTACCAGTGTAGTGACACTGCGTGCTGCCTCCAACTCTAAAAACAATTGGCTATTTCACATCACTTGAATCTCAACAGAAAAAAATGTGGTGGTTTAACGCCATGTTAACTTTTGCATACTTAAACTCCACCTTTCTCCTGGTACCACAGTGGTATAAGAACAACTGCAAAGAAGTTACAGTGAGTCCTCCACAGCCACATTCCAACAGACAGTTTCTGCAGTTCAATTTAGGCACTTCCATTTCTACTTTCACTAAGTATCACGCCCTAAAATCTTATTTTCAGCTACTGTGTTCACAAGAGTAGTGATTTTGAGGGGTTGGACTTGATGATCTCTCAAGGTCCCTTCCAACCCCTACAATTCCATGGCCTGGTCATTCTTTTAGTGAAGTGTGCATATGGCCAAACATACACACACAAAAAAGGGTTCCTTAACTTCCAATAACTGAAATTCAAAATATATTATCCACATAGACATTATTCTTCAATCTTTTACACCTGGAATTGCAGACAAGAAACTGGCACCAGATGAGCCCTTCATGCATCTGCCATGTAGCATAATGCACAGGCACTGTATCACATGCAACAACTGCTGTAATCTCAGAGAACTCCCAGCACTTGGTCCGCACGGTAAGCCAGACACGGCATTTTGAAAGATTCAATTCACCATGAAATTAAATAGCTACACCTCCCACCCCCCAGTTTTACCTGCCAAGCCCTTTACATAGAACAGGACAAACTTGTTTAAGATTAAATCAGTATCTCAAGCTTAGACTGTTTAGCTGTTTCTTATCAAGCTTTCTCCAGAGTGCATTCTAAGAGAAAGAACTTGAAAAGGCTTGAAATGTAACAATATGGTGTCCTTCTACCCAATCTAAACCCAAGCTCTCACTCATTTTGATCCCTTTGATGAGAGCAGCAAAGTAGCTAACATACTGAAAGTAGTATAAAACAGAGACAGACAGGCAGTGCTCTAACCATGGCTTGGTCAAAGGGGCAGTCTGACATGATTTACTCAACAGATGTCAGCCCTCAAGAGTAATCTCTCAGTAAGTGAAGAGAGAGAAGCCACTGAAAAGGGAAGAGGGAAGAAACTGGAGAAAAACTTGCCCTATGCATGCCAAATCTTTTCCATTAAACACATGGGAAGAAAAATACTACAAAGAAGCTGCCTGACAGGACAGTGCTACACTAACAAAACCCAATCCCTTTAAAACATCACATCCAACACAACTTCTCATTATTTCAATACATCTCTCTTCTGTTAGGGCCTCAACCAGCCTCACACCTTACAGAAGCAGCCCTAACACTGCTCTGTGCTTCACTGCTGTTTTCTGAAAAATTCCAGAGGCTCATATACACCTTACACTTTACCTTTTTCCAAAGCATCAGCATGTGATAGCTAACACAAAAAGGACAGAAGAAAAAGCAGTACTTCTGACTGTTGGACATCTAGTATGCGAAGCAGTAATGCGGATACAACAGTAGATGACAAAACCACACACACTCAAAGCTCAGAAACTTTCAGAAATCAAATTTTACAAGAACATGAAGAATTTCTGCTGTGTGATTCTCAACTAGCTACAAGGATAGTTTATGCAAGAAACCCACAAAGAGGCTTAATTCACTTTGCAGTGATGAATGCTTGGACCTCAAACCAGCATGTTCACCTGTATGAACTTGTTACCAAATAGCAACAGCTACGAAATTCACCTTCTCTTTAGCACTTCTCTCTTCTCTATCCGGTTAAACAGCTCCTGCTCTCTCTCCTTCTCTGTCATTTGTTCCAGTCGAGCTCGGTCTTCTTCATCTCCCATCAGGTCTTCTCCATAGCCATCATGGAATTCCTCATCTTCAGATGAAGAATCTGAATCTGAGCTAGATGAGGAGCTGTTGCTTTCCGAGTCAGAGACTTCTCCTAAAACAAAAATAATAAGGCAGTAAGATTCAAGTGGGGCAAAGGCCAACCATTTCATTGTAGCACATTAGAAAAGGATATCAAGAACAAATTTTACACCTTTGTTCCACTATACTAAAGGCATAGATTTCATGAAAACTAAACCCAGGAGGAAACACTGTATCACTGTAAGATATGCATGCTAAAAAAAAAAAATTATAAAATGAGTGAGTGGTACTACATGTGAATACAAGTTGGGTCATAAGTAAAAATTCTTAGTAGAACAAGCAAAATTTAAGAAGTCTTCTGGTGAGTATGTTAGGGTCTTCAGGTTAGGATTTCTAGGCCTGTACGCTTACACCCCTGAGAATGCACCTGTACACCCGTAACTTTGTAAGCATATGTGCACACCTCAAATGCCACTATTAACCATCAGCTGTACTCCTCAACAGGACTCACACTTCAACAACCTTCAGGTTGTTGAACCAAAATTCATCATTTAAAGATGACAATGCTATGAATTACTACAGCACAAGATAAATTTAAAACTCACTATCCCCGGGACTGGCAAGGCCATGATCTCTGTTACTGTCACAAGCCCTCCTAGCTATACCTGGGAAGAGCTGACTCCCCAGTAATACTGGGTAACACTACCTTTAAACTTGATCCAAGTCCAACTGCTTTAAGAGAGGTAATTGACTACATTACACCAAGTCACAAAAGCAGATATTAGGATTCTTTCTTTCACTTTCATTCTGGTCTCAGTGTCACTGGCTGGTTTGGGTTGGAAGGGACCTCAAAGATCATCTAGTTCTAATTCCCTTGCCATGGGCAGGGACACCCTCCACTAGCCCAGCAGAACACCTTTCTTCAACCCGTTGGTGATGCAGCCTAGGACACGGGTGGCTTTTTGGGCTACAAGTGTATACTGCTGGCTCATTCTGAGCTTTCGTCCACCAACAGGTCTTTCTCCTCAAGGTTGCTCTGAATCCATTCTCCACCCAGCCTGTAGTCATGCCTGGGACTGCTCTGACCCCTGTGCTGGGCCTTGCACTCAGCCTTGTTAAACTTCATGAGGTTTGCACGGGTCCACCTCTCTAGTCTGTCAAGGTTCTTCTGGATGGCTTCCCTTCCCCCCAGCATGTCAAGTGTAGCACACAGCTTGATGTCACTGGCAAGCTTGCTGAAGGTGCACCCAATCCCACTGTCCATGTTTCTGACAAAGATATTAAACAGCACCAGTCCCAATACCAATCCCTCAGGAAGACCACTCATTTCTGATCTCCACTTGGACATTGAGCTGCTGACTGCAACTCCCAGTGCGACAGTCCAGACAATTCCTTACCCACCAAGTGGTCCATCTGTCAAATCCATGTCCCCAACTTAAAGACAAGGATGTCACACAGGACATTATCAAATGCTTTACATGTGCCCAGGTAGATGATGATAGTTGCTCTTCCCTTATCCAATGCACTCTAACCCCAACACAGAAGGCCACCAAATTTGTCAGGCACATTTTGCTCTTAGTGAACAGTGCTGGCTGTCACCAAACACCTTTGTACTTCCCATGGCCTGAGCATAGGTTCCAGGAGGTTCTGCTCCATGATTTTGCCAGGTAGAAGTTAGACTCACTGGAACTGTGGTTCCCTGGGCCTTCCTTTTTTTCCCCTTTTTTAAAGCAAGGTTTATGTTTCCTCTCTGCAAGCTTACACTGGAAAAAACCTGATTTGCATACACCCATGCATATAGAGGTTCAGTCACTTCATGCTTTATCTCTCTCCACTATGCTTAATGTACTTAAAAACTGGATATTCTTTTTTAACTTTTTGTATTTAGTATCAACTGAGACTGCAACTAACCACCTGCAAACCTTCACAGGCATGACAGACAGGAAAGAGCACAGGAAGCTTACCCAGCATTGCAACACATTCAGTGTTCATGCAAACAATTTCTGACCAAGTTACAGTAATGATTTTCCTTCTTCCATGGCAATATAAATGAGCAAGAATTCCAACTCAGAGCAAACCTATGCAAGATAATCTCCTATTTGCATCAGGGAACACTATGCAAGTGCTCCTTTGTCATCACAAGAGGTTTGGGAAGAGAAAACATATTAATGGGAATAAAGGAAAATGTTACCCACACTACAGATGAAACAGGCTAGAGGGAACAAGAGAATTTTCTGCAAGAAAGTCAAGTTTTGAAACACATCATAAATTCTTTGTCTGAAACAGTACTTCATATTGCATTTGAAATGGAGTGCTTACAGCAATGCTATACTGAATTATATGCACTTCAATCACGACAAGTGTAAGAGTCATCCAGACTACCACTAACATGAAAGAAATTCTCTGAAGGCAAGTCTTCAACCTCACCATTTAACAGTACTCTTCAGTGTGCACAAAGGGGTAAACTGACTTGGAATTATGCTGAACTTGGAATTATGTGAATAGACACACATATGTAACCTTACCCTCCTCTGGTGCTGAGCTCTCAGCTGAGCTGTCCTTATCGGAGCTGCCCGAAGAGGCAGCTTTGTTCATCTGTTTCTTCATGGCTCCTTTCTTCTCCGCCTTACCCGCTTTTCCCTTTTTTTTGTTTTTAGAACCTCCAACAGTCCACTGCAAGGCGAGAACCAAGAAAGGGATGATGAGACATGAACATCACTTTTCTCCCTCTCCCAAACAGGAGAGTAAGAACAACTGAGAAACAGTCCAATACCTGACAGCAACAAATCAATCATACAAGGGAAAAGAGGGGAAAAAAACCCCATTAGGAAACTTATAAAATAAAAACATTTTACAATTTTTTGTTGGGGGGGGGAAGGGGGCTGGAATTTGNGGGAAGGGGGCTGTGGGTGTGTGTAGAGTGTGGGATGGGCGTGTGTGTTTTTTCTGGAAACAAATAAAAATAAAAAAAAACCCCACCCAAACAACAAAACACCCAGTTATCAGTGCAAGCCAACATATGACCTACTGAAAACATATTCCTAGGAAAATAACTGTCCAACTGCATTTGTAAAGATTAGCTTCAATTTACTATGATTAAACAGAAGGAGCAAGAGATGTTTTCAAAACTAGGTTATTCAGGAGCAGATTATATATTTCATAAAGGCCCACCAATTACACATGACAGTCTTTCCAAAAGTCTCACTTTTACCAGGAGTACATGGCACCTGTATTTTTATGCAGCAAACCAATAGTGCACTCACAAACAATAGTGTCACCACCTGCATGTATGTACAGGAATCAGAATCAATCACTGTAGTTAGGAAAACAAACAAACAAAATCGTATGATGAGTCTTTAATTTTCTCTCAATTTCTCCATTAACTTAGACTGCATTTGCCAAGTATGGAACTTATATCACCACACAAACTTTAAATACCAAAGTCCTAGAACTAGCATTTACCTTACAGAGCAATTTCTTATTAGATTTTTTGCTTTGTCCCAGCTATCCAGGACAGAAAAAGAACCAGTAAGGATCACCTATGTATTATTTGAAGGCTTTACAATACTTCACACTTTACTACCTCCTAGAAATACTCCAGGTGCAAGACCCTCAGGGTAAGACAATTTCTTTCAAATATATATGTTATACTCTTCATACCTCTATATTACTTCCATCTTTCATGCACATCATCTGTTCAAGCAGATCAGTCTAACAAAAATATATATTCCTAACTCAAATGAGAAAATACTGTTTCATAAGTGAGATCCTGCTCTCAAAACTACTCTTAACTAGAAAAAAAAGAATTTTAGATTTGATTTCAGGTGCACACAAACTTCAAGTTCCTCACCACCCCTTCCTGAGGCATGAATTTCTGGGGGCAGCTGCCATTCTACCAAATTTGATGATGACTTCTGCATGACTAGGCACCATCTTCAGAAAACCCTGGTGTTCAAATATTCTAAATTAAACTCAACCAAAGAGTTAGAAGGCACTACATGATGCACTAACATCTTCAGAATTTCCTAGGTTTGGATTTCTCTCTCACCCAGCTTTGCACCTTCTATAGTACCACCTGTTTCATCATCTTTGTTAGGCATCAGCTGCACATTCCAAAGTATCTGTTAGGCCAAGCAGAAGTTTTCTGATGTAAGAGTACAACTACCTAGCGGTGAGCCTCTGACTGCAATTCATGCCCTATCTGTTAGCCCAGTCTGTTACGGTCCATAAGGACAGGTGAGAAACTGCACAGAAAGCATCTGACTTGACATCAAGTCAAGCTTGTACTCAAGTCTGTATCGGCTTCCACATTAAAGTTTTACTTGTTCAGTATTACAATATTTCTGCCTAATAATATTCCTGCTAACAATCCCACGTAAATCTGTTAAGAACAAGGTTCTACTCTGCCTGAATCTGCTCAAACCTTCATGTCAAGGAATCGTCTCCTAGGTATTACAGAAAAGTGTGGGTTTGCTATTTGTTCAAGAGCTTGCCTACTGCCAGCATGTCAGTGAAAACACAACAGTGAAAAAGTGAAACCGAGCTTTTAGCAGGGAGAAGCAGAGTCCTCTGAACCAGGGATACAGAGGTGCTGCCTTCCCAGAGCTCTGCCACTTCTTTTTGGTGTTCTAACACGGAATTATACCTGCATCAGCATGCTGTATAGCAAGGAAGAAGCACAGACAAAACCATAGCATACACCACAGTTATATGAAGACCTTGAAAGGTCATGCTGAGATGAAAGAAGTTAAGATCAGATTAAAACAGCAGGATGTCAGCTGTTAAAAAAATGTTTAATAGCTGTAGATCCATGCGCTACAGATCACTGTTCTCAGCCTTTGACTCACAAGCAAAACTGTGGTGAGGACCTGGGTCCAGCAGAAGAAAGGGACTGAAAGGAAAGCTGTGTGACAACCTCTTGAAAAAAAAAAAACAAAACAAAAAAAAAAAATCATTTAAAAAAATCTGTCTTAATCTAGAAAATTTTGCTTTGGTTTCTATTTCACCCTGGAGATTACACTTCATCTCACTTTCACTTATGTGAATGACCCATACATCTTTTAAGTCACAATAACTGGTTGCCACCTCCCAGTTTCAGCACTGTTACAAAACCAAGCTCTTCCTCATTCAACTCAAGTGCTCCAAGAGTTATTCAGTTACCCCAACCTCTCATGAATGCCTGATCATTCCTGGTACCACTACAGGACCAGACACAGGCTTCAGCAAGCTTCAAGGACAAATAAATCATGAAAACCAGCACAGAGCCAGTACAAGGCTCTTTTGGGGCTCAGGGATGGCTCTGCATGCCCAGGGACCATCAGTTGTCATTTTGACAC
The DNA here is from genome assembly GCA_013399135.1 of Heliornis fulica. Taxonomy (NCBI): domain Eukaryota; kingdom Metazoa; phylum Chordata; class Aves; order Gruiformes; family Heliornithidae; genus Heliornis; species Heliornis fulica. The sequence goes on along the minus strand of VXBZ01011316.1, from coordinate 522,165 downwards.
TGAACCACCACTCTGCATTGTTGGAAGACAGACTAGCCAACATCAGTTCCAGAGGAAGACATAACAGAGTAGCAAGTTAGAGGGGGGAAGGTGTGGTGTGGAAGATAATACTAGAAAGCCATGAGCTGCATGGCAACCTGCAGTCCAAACCAGAGTCTTGAAGCCTTTCCTCCTACTCTAGTTCACCAGCAGATATCAGAAAGGCAACAACATCTGCATGCAAGATCAAGTAAAAGCACACAAATGATTAGAGTCAGAAGCATTTATCTGCTGTTTCCCTTACCTCCATGCATCTCAAACATCGAACAGTAACTGTATTTTCCAAAACCTGTCCTCTACTGCAGCCTCTCCAGGTTCCCTCTTCTGTGTTCCAGAGTCAGTTAACACTTCTCACAGGCTTTCCATGACCATGTCTCCTCTAAACAGCCCCTCTCTTCACTGCTGCCTCTTCAGCAACCATCTGGAACACCCCATGGTTCCAGACACAGTAAGTTAATAAATCTATGCAGAAACACACTGCAACATGGCTTTCTGCTCATTTAGTACTATCAAACAGTTCATTCACAGGATGCAGCCAGAAGAGCATTTCAATTTTTCCTCTTACTTCAAAGGGTAACAGAGCTAACAGCTTGCATATTTCTCCCAAGAACTTGAAGTTAGGCCACAGTCCCCAGAACGGACTGCCAGCAACAAAAAAAAAAAAAACAAACACACCACATTAGAAATCATCCATCCAGATTTAGATGTCAGCTTCTATACAAGAAGCTACACAAAATGACTGAGGAAAATAATTTATAGCTCAGCAAACCTGGAACATATTTCCACTAGGAGATGAAACGGGATCTAGGAGAAAAAGGGAGAAAAAGAAAAGGGGGTGGAAAAAATAGCTCTTAGGAGTGAAACATACAGTAGAATGATAGCTCGGAGAGTTGCTATTTTCTTCTATTCACACAGTACCTAAATGCACTATCCACTGAGATTTTATTTTGCAAATAGATATTCTCCCCAGGGTTTTTGTGAGTTTTTTTTTTTAAAAAAAAAACAAACATCAAACCAGAGATGCACAACCAAGGTTACCAGCCTGTCCTTGAAGTATCCTCACTAGCTGGATATGGCTTTTATAAGCAAAAGGCAGATTCCAAGCCACAACATCAAAGGAAAACTAAGTCCCTTATTAATGTGTTCCTTTCCTACGGCAGATGAAATTTATACATCATAACACCATAAGAGGCCAAGGTGCATAACATTAACCTTGCCAACAAACTTTCATCTGTTCTCTTCCATTCATACAGACAAAACAAGACAGTCCTCCAGGTAAGTCACCAATCTGCAGTTTCAGCCTCCCTGAAGACAACAGCAGGCAGCACAGATACGAAGAGGAGGCAGCATTTGCTCTCTGTTTCTCAAAGCTGGGACAACTCTTGGAGGCAGCACTCCCAAGAGCTACAAGGAGGAAAATGCTCTCTACCACTATTGATAAAGCTAAATAATAAATACAAAGCCCTCTTCTTGCCTTCCCAAGACCTTCACAATGACAACAGCCCAGCAATCTGAAAACCTAAAGGCACACTGAGGCACAAAGAGGAGACTCAAGGCATCTTTCCATTTTGTAAAGACAAGCATAGAAAGGAAACACTTTGAAAGCCACAGAAGAGGCTTTCCCAGGAACCAGCTGCAAGACAGCTTCATGGGCCAAAATATCCCTAGACACCTGATTCTGAGGACAGCTCAAAGCAGCTCACAGAAAGGAAAGAAAAGTCTACCTATATAAGACTTAAATTCAGTTTAAGTTAAAATCTGCTCCAGAAGTATTTTGAAAGTGGTTTATGAGTGTTGAAAAATGGCAAGAACCACTGAGTGACAACACTGAGATATTAGGTATCAAATGCCAAAGAAGCAGCAGTCTCCATAACCAAAACAAACGTGGGAATGCTATCAGCTGTGAAAGCCTGTGATGTTTTCTTTCAGAAGCCTGAGCCAAACAGCTGGAGGTGGCAACAGCTAAAAAACACTTTGTCGGTGTGTACCTTACATGGTTCTAGCATCACGGGCCAGCATTACCGAGACGAGCAAAGCCTGAGTGACTTCTCCAGATATTAGAGAGTGCCTCACGACTGGATTGTTCTCAGCAAAAAACTGCTCCCTGAGTACAAAGGAAAGGTTCATTTGGGAAAAAAACAAAACAACCAAACTCCAAAACAAAAACTAAACATCACCTATTCAATACCTCCACAAATCTATTTCTGGAGCACTTAAGAGCTCCTGCAGACTCTCATACCACATAAATCAAGTCCTTAGAAGTTATCCCCATGCCAGTTTGCAATAGGTAGACGCTACCTACAGAACATATTTATACTATTTTGATCACTGCCGGTTCGCGTTACTTCTTTGGACACGCTAGCTTCCACACAATTAGCCTGCATTATGTGGACTTCCACTTGCACTCTGGGCTGAGGGAAGTAATATACCTCTCCTCAAGGAAAGCTTTACTATTGCATCCATTAACAGCTAAAGGACAACTGTCTTGAAGACAAGTCAGTTACAAAGCACACAACCTCTAAAGCTGTGTATAAGAAGATTAAAGCACAGCCTGTTTCAAATTTCCTCAGCTTGAAAAAATATATGGCAGGGGGCCTCACAGGAGCATAGGACCCATTCTTGAAGGTATAATTAAGCAGTATTACTAAATAAAAACACACAGGGAAAGAAGACATTTAGCATCATAAGCTGTTATTCAAGACCGATCTCCTCACCAACTGCATGAACACTGCTCACCTCCCTCCTTTGTTCTATAGTTCTTGTCAAGATTTTCAGTTATGCCATTTCCTACTGAATCTGCACATTCACAAACACAGGGATTAAGAGATATTCCTCATTAAACCCCAGATTCATTAAACCATCTCCTGCTATCACCCTAGAGCTGTAAAAAGGCACAACCAAACCCCTCACAACATTAGAATGAGTGTAGAAGGATGCACAGACTTATGTCAGCATTACCAACAACAAACTAAGAGAAACTTCTATCCAGAGCAGCCCTGAGGAGAAAGACTTGGGAGTACTGGTGGATGAGAGACTCCACATGAGCCGACAATGTGCTCTTGCAGCCCAGAAGGCCAACCGCATCCTGGGCTGCATCAAAAGAAGCGTGGCCAGCAGGTCGAGGGAGGGGATTCTCCCCCTCTACTCTGCCCTCGTGAGACCTCACCTGGAGTACTGTGTCCAGTTCTGGAACCCCCAACATAAGAAGGACATGGACCAGTTGGAGAGGGTCCAGAGGAAGGCCACAAAGATGATAAATGGGCTGGAGCACCTTTCCTACGAGGACAGGCTGAGAGAGTTGGGGCTGTTCAGCCTGGAGAAGAGGAGGCTCCGGGGAGACCTTAGAGCGGTCTTCCAGTACCTCAAGGGGGCCTACAAGAAAGATGGGGAGAAGCTGTTCAGTAGGGCCTGTTGTGACAGGACAAGGTGTAATGGTTTCAAAATAGAGGGAGGGATATTTACATTGGATATAAGAAAAAAAGTTCTTCACTGTAAGAGTGGTGGAGCACTGGAACAGGTTGCCCAGGGAGGTGGTAGATGCCCCATCCCTGGAGACGTTCAAGGCCAGGTTGGATGAGGCCCTGAGCAACCTGATCTAGTTGGGGGTGTCCCTGCTTCTTGCAGGGGGGTTGGACTAGATGACCTCTGGGAGTCCCTTCCAACTCTAATCATTCTATGATTCTATGAAACAAACAGCAGCTCCTAGAGCACCACGGATTTCTGTCCGATCTATACGGATGACAGTGAAGTTGTTGCAGAAGTCATCAAGGCTTCCCCACGCAAAAGAAAGAACTCCATTAATGCAAGCAATGATGCCAAAGTAAAGGGAAGAACAAGAACCCAGAATTAACCTACTACAACTGCAGAACCCCCTCCCATCCACACAATGTCTCTAATAAATACGAGGGTACCTTGTAGACACAAACACACCTCTAGCACAGTAGCCCTAGTAGTAGTTTTGGCTCACACCAAACTGTTTACATGAAGCAGGCTAACAGTAGTTTGGTATGGTGAGCTCTTGAGTAGCCATGGTCACACTTTGCTCCAGAAATAAAGTCTGCCTCCACATCCACACCCAACTTAGCATATCTCTATGCAGGGATTTGCACAAAGTACGTACCACTTTAACAGTCACTGCTGTTTACCAGCTCTCTAAACAACTGTTCATCGCCAATTCAGTCACACATATTCCAGATCCACCAGAAGATGGTTCAGAGCATCCTGGAATTCACTGCCTGCAACTCACCTTCAGTCCTTGCCTAGGTAATTTAACTCTGACCACGTAGGTCCTTAAAGTGTCACAAAACAGCATCTGCACTGTGAACACCCAAAGTGACTAAGAGCTTTCACAGAAGTATGTTTTTCCCCCCAAGGCACACAAAATACATTATAGATCTACAGAAATCCCTTGGGTTTCAATGTATACATGTGGCCTGTTTTGTACTTGCTGTATTCTGTTATTCCGAAACACACTTTCTCTCCCCTATGCCCCACAAATGTCCCTCCCTTTAAAAAAGTAAAATAAATAAAAGCAGAATGCAGCATTAGCCTCTGAAGCAGAGATTTAGGCTCTTTTCCAGTACATGCAGCATAGTGACAATCCTGGAATGTTTAGCACTTGCCAGGAACCACAAAGGATATGCACACCACAAAACCCCCATGGAAGCAAATTTGCCCAGGGCAGCAATTTCCATGCTTTTACCTCAAGGTCTTTATCTTGCAACATGTCCAGTAAACTACAAGAACACTAATTAAAATTAAAGTTTTTCAAGCAGGAGTAGCTGTAATTAAGGGTAGGGGTGCACAAAACTGAACAACTGGCAGAAGCAGCACTGTCATAACCCAGGCTCTGTCACCCTGCTGTGACTAGCAGCAGCTCAGAATGCATATTTCAGGCACAGGAATAGAAGCAAGTGTCCTAATTACCTCTTCTCTAAATCTTTTCCTCCTGCTGCATAGAGGTCAGACAGAATATCAATTATAAGTGATACACTGATTAGAACGAGTATCAAATGCACAAGGTGCAGCAGAGATATTTCTGCATCTGCAAGGTCCATGAAGAGACACTTTGTCACATTCTACATATAACAGGAAGGTAGACCTTACTTGTAGTTACACAAGGTAAAAACCATGTAATTTGAGTAGCATTATTTATGCTGCCAGATTTCAGAGATAAACATAACAGACTTTCATCGACACGCTCTCTACACTTAAGTCTACTTTTCCAGACAAGCTGATCTCCACATAGCTTAGCCCGAATAACCTGAGTGCCAGCAGATATGAACACACACAGTGACAGACCAAGGGGTTAACCAATAACAAACCTATCCAGTCCATCCATAGCTGTCTTTCTCCTTATCTCTTAAGCATGTATTAGACTTTAAGAAAGAAAAAAAGTGATTCTTTTAAGAACAGGATTGATTGACTGAAGCAGAGTTCTAAGCATATTTATTTAAAAAATGCCTTGGGAAGAAAACCAAATCACATGTTCTTTACAATTATTGGAAGAACTCTGCTCCACTACCAAACATTTAATAATTTATTACTAGCCCACCCTATTGGTCTCCAAACTGTCACAATGAATAATCCTCCTTGTAGTTTCAGAGCAAAACAAACAGAAAACGCCCATACCAAACAGCTCCCTGTTAATTTTTTAAGAATGAATGGTATAAATTGTATCACTACAGTGTTTTGAAAGACTGTAAAAGATATTTGTAAGCCTTCAAGAAAGTGTTCTTACTCAAATACCAGTATGACCCGTTTGTTAGTTTCTCTATTTTAATAAGTTGATTTCAATTTTAATTTATAGAGATGAAAGCAGAGAGTTTTAATCAGATCTAGAAGGTAGCACCAAGAACAAATAATAAAACATCTAGTAGATAAGAACTATTACACAAGGAATTGACAAAATCCTAGAACAAAGTAATTCTACACTCCTCCTTGTCTCATTGTCTTCAAAAACGCCAATAAAAACAGCTGCTTGCATGTTCAAAAGACCAGACAAGCCAGTTCACAGCAGTTCTTGGAATATCAAAGTACCTAAACAGAACAGTTTTACCACCTGTAATATACTACCACCTGTAATATACTACCACCTGCCTCGACACTTTTCCTCCCTAAGGAAAGCTCTCTTCTGAAGATGAAAACCTTTCTCCCTTGAATTCAAGGGTGCAGCTTCACTGCTACTGCAATCACAAGCACTACACAGAAAAAACGCTAGTTTTAAGCAGGCAGATAGCCAGACCATTCAGACCACACGAACATGGGGTTAAAAGAAGCAGTCATCTTTTCTGTAGACACTGACTATTTTGTAATTAATATGCTTTGAATTGTAACAGTACACAAGTAAAAACAGAAGTATTTCCGAGCACATGTGCTCAAAGCTTAACGTATCTCCACTAGTTCCGTTGATGACCAGCCCCACTTTACGAAGCCAGCAGGCTAAACACACATTCTTTAGGTATCATCAGGCCCATAACAAGTTCACTGACACCGTGACAAACTCACCTCATCATCACTGTCTGATGTCTCAGAGTCTGAAGATGCTGTAGGTTTGCTCACAGGTGGCTCCTTTTCTTCAGAGTCACTGCGTTTCCTTTTGGCCAATGACAAAAGCTCCTAGTGTGAAAAAACACACGTTTATTTGTAAATATCACACTTAGTTTTACCAATCCAGGTCAGTACATATACACCTTCTCTGTGATAATTGAGCAAATCAAGTAATGTGATTTGATCTCCACTAAGGAACAAAATATTTACGTTTCATAAATATATATACACAGACACACAAGGAATTACCCCACACACACACAAACATTTTAATACAACTGGATGCTAGAAAAGTATTTTGAGGATAAGAAGCTATAAGAAGCAAACACTACCAATACTTTCTTGGTATAAATAACACATTACTTTCAGAGTAATCATCCTAACTACATTATGCAACCCAAAAAGCCAAATATCACTACAGATCAGCTCCTTCTAAGTAAGAGATGTTTACAATTATACACTTTAAAAGGGAAATGCTTTAGGCATCACCACAATGCAATGGCTGATAATATTTGACAATATTCAGTTCCCTTTCACTGTCCCTACATACCACAGAAGATACTTAAAGCTCTGGACAGACATGGAACAGGAAACAAGTTCAAAGTCTGTGAAATTAAGTAGAGCTGCTTTCCAAAGGGAGCACTTCCAAAAGGACCACGCACCATCAGAAAGAACTAAACAGCTCCTAATCTCATCATCTGTTGTTCACAGCTTGTTCGGATGACAGAAGCAGTGGTATAAAACAAACATTTTCGAAACTGCATTTCTGTCTTTGTAGTCCACGACACGTAATTTATTCTTAAAAACATTACTCTGGGGCTGATGAACCTTAGCTGTGAGTAGGAATAGTCACACCAACTTCTTCAGTCATGAGTAGTCAACACTAGATTGCTTTGCATTAATTTCATGACTGGAAAATTATTTCCACAGAAATCAGATTACAATTTAGTACCTCAGATGGCAACGTAAACACTGCAGAAACCAATGGCCTAGGCTACTTACCAACAAAGAAATCTCCCATTAGTAATGCCATTTTACAAACCTATCTGAAGAAGGCACACAACACCGACAGGGCAAATTTGCCCAATTAACATTTCACTTTGGAAAATCTCGATCTTTTCTAGAATTTCTCCTCACAACTGTTTCTAAGTAGCCTTTTAACCCAGATCACCTCCTTTGATATTTTAGCTTATTTCCCATTATGTTTATTTCAAGCCTGCTTTCTTTTCTTTTCTTTCTTTTCTTTCTTTCTTTTCTTTCTTTCTTTCCTTTCTTTCTTTCCTTTCTTTCTTTCCTTTCTTTCTTTCCTTCCTTTCTTTCTTTCTTTTCTTTTTCTTTCTTTTCTTTTCTTTCTTTCCTGTTTTATCCAGATACTGTAGTAGAAAGGCTCCTACTCCTTTGTTTCACCAAGCCTAGATTGCCAAGGAAAGCTGTCAAACATGTACCTACAGAGAGGACCCACTCAGTATGTTCTCATCCTTAAATCTCACCACAAACTCATTGCTTCCCCTGCTACCCAATCTTCACCCTCGCATATACATTTCCCTGCTGTTATAGTTGCTACAAGCAGCTCAGTGAAGAAGGAAGCACCTGCTCCTCAGGTAGAGCTGCAGATGCACACATCCAGTGAATGACGGAACAGATGCAGAGTCATGTGGTTATTCCTATCACCATCACTCTGAGTGCTTGACCTATGCTAGAGATAGCCAATTTTTATTTTCAAGCTCTGAAGAAGCTCCCAAACAAATAAGCTAGGTGGTGAGATGTCGACAGCTGTAAAGACTCTCAAAGCATGCAAGATCAACATTTGGGCATCCTCTGTTCCGGTATATTTGTCTAACAGAGCCTCTGGTTTGATTTTTCTGAAGCTCCAAGCTGCAAAACTATTTCTGAGTGTTTGGGGAGGCTTTTTGTTGCAACATAGCGACAGCTTCTATATTAAAAACCCTGAAGGTTCAGCACATAAATTACATCAGACATGAAGTCTTCAACATATTTAAACAGCCCAACTTCTCTCTGGAACAAGAACAAGCACTGCCGTACAAGCTGTAACACACTTCACCTATAATGTCTTTATTTAACACTTGAATCACATCAACACTTGCTACACCAAAAGATGAGTCTTTGAAAGCTGTCCCCTCCAAAGAGGGATGACTGCCCCCCACCCCCTCCCGCCTTTGCAGCCCTGACACCGTTAAACTGACACGAGACAATCCCAGGAGATGCCCTGATGATAAATAAATACTTCCCCTCGTTAAACCTACAGGCTCCTCACTCCATGCAGTTGCCCATTAGCAGACCTCCCCCAGATCAGTCGCTGAGAAGGGAGCATTAAACGCGCATTAACAACCTCCCGGGAGCCCGCCTGCCCCGAGGGGCTCGCCGGGCCAGCGGGAGGCAGGAACCTGACACGCTGCTCTGTAACAGCTCTCCCGGCGTGCCAAGGCTGCACGGAAAAGTTGCCCAGCCCTTCGGGCCTCTTCCCCCGCTACCCGAGG
>VXBZ01011316.1:492689-511457 GCA_013399135.1 Heliornis fulica | reverse complement strand
CTCCTCTGCCCTCTGTACTTGGGGAAGGGGGGCTGTGTCCGAGATCTGTGCCCGGGCCGCGACGCGGTTCGCTGGCGGCGGGTGCGGGCATGATTATCGCTGGAAGCCGAGGTTCTGTAACTGCTGGGAGGCGAATCGGTGCTGGCGTTAGATCCGCGTACTGGTAAAATGTCGCGTAGGGACAAGGATCGGGCATTTTAGTTCATTAAAACTCCCCATTTTTTACTTCTGGGTACTCTGAGGAAACAAGGACGAGTCTGTGAAGAGCCGAGTTCAGCCTGACTGCAACTCCCCTGTACTCTGCACTGGTGATGCTACATCTCGAGTGCTGCGATCAGTCCTGGGCCCCTCACTGCAAGAAGGACATTGAGATCCTGGAGTGGGTCCAGAGGAGGGTAACCAGGCTGGGGAAGGGTCTGGAGAACAAACCTCATGAGGAGCAGCTGAAGGAGCTGGGGGTGTTTAGTCTGGAGAAGAGGAGTCTGAGGGGAGACCTTATCCCTGCCTAGAATGACCTGAAAGGAGGCTGTAGAGAGGTGGGTGATGGTCTCTTCTGCTAAGTGACAGGTGATAGGACAAGGGGAATGGCCTCAAGCTGCGCCAGGGCAGGTTCAGATGAGATGTTAGGAAGAAAATCTTCACCTTAAGAGATGTTGGGATTTGAAACAGGCTGCCCATGGAGGCAGTGGAGTCACCATCCCTGGGTGTATTTAAAAGACGAGTAGATGAAGTGGTCATGGATATGGTTTAGGAGAGGACAGGTGTGGTTGGACTCTGTGATCTCAGTGGTCTTTTCTAACCTTGTGATTCTGTGATTCTCTGTACTGTTCCTGTTCATTGGTTGCATTTTGCTTTGGGGCCAGTTTGCCAGCAGGGTCCAGAAATGGCCAGATCAGTGTGCAGGTTCTCATTGCTTTCACAGTGTGTGCTTCACCTCTGTCCCAAGGGGCACAGACACCCTACATGTGGGTTTTGTTATTTGGGGACTTGCCTCTCATCTTGCTGAGTTCATTATGAGGAAACGTGGTGTCTTACAATGTGATTTTAGTTCCCAGTGCATAGTTTAATTGGAGTATAATAGTGGAGCACTAGAACAGGCTCCCTAGGGAGGTGGTCACAGTGCTGAGCTTGACTGACTTCAAGAAGGGTCTGGACAATGCACTCAGTCACATGCTCTGCCTTGGTTGGCCCTGTGCGGAGCCAGGAGTTGGATTTGATGAACCCTATGGATCCCTTCCAACTCAGGAAATTCTGTGATTCTATGATTTTGCCATGCGTAAATGAGGGTTTGTGTTATATAGAGCAGCTCTCGCCATAAGTCTTTTTTGCAATGTTAGCTAATACATGACATATTACTGCCTGCATAGATGTTTTGTGTTAGGAGTCTAAAGATGCAGACTAGTTTTCCAGTGAGGTGTTATGCTGTGTAAAGCAATCTTCTGCATGTCAGCTCATACTGCAAGTACTGCTTCTGCAGTACCTCATACTGTGAGCTCATACTGCAAGGAGCGGAAAGAAGGCATTTAAGACAGGGGAAAATGTGAAAAAGGAAAGGGTTTATAACTTTAAAACTGAGAAATATGTAGGGCTTCCAAGCTCCTTTGGTTCTCGTGCTCCTAGCTCCTATCTATGACCTTCAATCACAGAATCACAGAATGTTAGGAGTTGGAAGGGACCTCAAAAGATCCAACCCCTCTGCCTGAGCAGGATCACCTAGATTAAATCACACAGGAACACCTCCAGATGGGTCTTCAATGTCTCCAGAGAAAGAGACTCCACAACCTCTCTGGGCAGCCTGTTCCAGTGATCTGTCACCCCCACAGTGAAGAAGTTTTTCCTTACATTCAGATGGAACTTCCTCTGCTCCAGCTTGGACCGAACACTCCTTGTCCTATCACTGGCCATCCCTGAGAAGAGCCTGGATCCATCCTCCTGACACTCACCCTTTACATATTTATAAACATGAATGATGTCACCCCTCAGTCTCCTCCAAGCTAAAGAGACCCAGCTCCCTCAGCCTTTCAGCATAAGGAAGATGTTCCTCTCCCTTAATCACCTTGGTGCCCCGTGCTGGACTCTTTCAAGGAGTTCTTTGTCCTTGAACTGAGTGGCCCAGGACTGGACACAATATTCCAGGTGAGGTCTCACCAGGGCAGAGTAGAGGGGGAAAAGAACCTCTCTTGAGCTACGAGCCACCCCCCTTCTAATACACCCCAGGTTGCCATTGTCCCTCTTGGCCATGAGGGCACATTGCTGGCTCATGGTCATCCTGCTGTCCACCAGTACCCTCAGGTCCCTCTCACCTCCACTGCTCTCCAGCAGGCCAGTCCCCAACCTATACTGGTACCTGGGGTTGTTCCTCCCCAGACACGATACCCTGCACTTGCCCTTCTTAAATCTCATTTTGCATATTCATCAAAACACACATACCTTGCCAAGAGCATGGGCTTTCGTATCTAAATCCCAGTTACTCAGATGTTGATGCAGCTGGGCTGAGAAGTTCCCACAGTATAACTTGAGTTATATAGACACCATCTTTTAGAAACATTCTTGAGGGTTTTTTTTTTCTCGTAATGTCTAACAGTGAAAGGGATGAACAAGGATTGCTTATTTGTATTTTTCAACTTTGTTTTAAGTCTTTTACTTAATTGTTCACAGGGGTATTTCACAGCATGGGGATGGACACATACATAGGGTGGAAATCATTAAGTAAACTAGAAGTTTGAGGAAGTGTAATATTTGGTATTATTTTGGTTTATTAATTTTTAATGGTTTACATTTCTAGTCAATATATTTTCTAAAAATTCAACAGTTTTGCAAGCATCCTATGTAATTTTTTTTTTTCTTATTAAAGGTGGAGATAAACTACAGTAACTAAAGATAGCTCTGGATACTACTTGTGTTAAATTAATTTCAACCTGTTGATTGCCTTGCTGGAAGTGAATTTTTCAACTTTACCAACATGGCTCTGTCTACTACGTTGCTGACCAGTGCTTACATACATGGTAGATGCTGCAGACACAAACTTTTGCACCCCTTACTTGGACCTCTCCTGAGCGATTCCTCGTCAAAATTGTATAGCAGCTACAGGAGACCAGGGTCCCAGCCCGAGAAAAAAAAGTCGTGGCAAAATACTGATTTCAGTTTTAAGAAGGGCATTGATATCTTGAAGACTCAACTAGGAATGCTGAAGACTGAGACCGAAAGTTATTTAATAGGACCTGGAGGCTATCCATTTGATCAGTACCTGTTGGAACAGACAAGGGTCTTGTGGGAGTTTCGGAGCCAAGAAGATTTAAATAAATGGGTTATTTCTTCTGATGTAGAGATTGGAGGGAAGAGTGAAGTTTACCTCAAATTGGGTAGGAATAACCAGGCTGCTATGCTGTATGGAACCCTCAATACGGAAGTACCTCGTGATGGGGAGACAAAGTACAGTGGATATTGTAGTATGAGAGCTAAACCGCCAGTGGTAAGTACAGCTTTGTGTTTGCATAGCTTCTGTTATTTAATCAGAGAATATTTTTGTGTAATCCCAGTGACAACAAATGGACTGTTGTTTACTGCAGTTGAAACTGATTATTTTCAGGAGTATTAGACGTTTCTTCCTGGATGTAATTGCTGCTGTATCCTTTGACCTGGAAGGAACTTTTTCTTGGATTTTGCTTTCCTTTTCTAAGGAATAATATGTGTTTGATCATTGGTTTATGTACATCCACTCATTAAGAAAGCCCTGTTTGCAGCCTCCTTGCAAATAAAGGATCTGTTATAAACCTTTATATCCAAAATTGTAAGATTAAAATAGATGTGTTTCTAAATTTCAAGTTGATTGACTGTGTCGTAAGGACAAATTCCCTGTGCTTTAACTTAGCCTAGGTGAGTGAGCTCATCGTTTTTCTCACAGAAAATAGTGCTTTGAAATGCACTTTTTAAAGGTCTGACTGTATATCATAAAAGGCAAGAGGCAAATCTTTGATATCTCAGAATTGAGTAAAACAGAACAAGAAGTAGATGTGCTGATTGTTGATCCTGCCTGTTTTGTTTTTGAAGTACCTTTAAAAGCAAAGGAATGTTTTGACTCCATTTATGAAACGCCTAACTTTTTAGTTTGTCTATTTTTTTATGGCTTGGCACAAATACAGAGGTAAAAACTTTTCTGGGCCAGAATCTCAGAGCAGAGAACATGAACAGGCAAAATCAATGGTCAAATGAGAGGCAGATGAACACTGATTAAAACGGCGACACTGGATCAGTGGAATGGAACAACAGTTTGAATCTCACCTGAGTTAAATTTCCAGGACTGCTGCTGACTTGTGTAAACGTGACTCAAACTTTCACCTCTTATTTCTGAAGTAGTGGAATGTATTGGTCCATCTTTAAAATGCAGTTTGAAATCAGAGGGTGAAAATATAAATACAGAGGTGGTTCTTTATGTAAGTTAAAAGGCTCAAAACTGTCAAACCCATAAAATCTAGTAGCCACAGCCCTTGTCTTAATGTATTGATCATCCTGTTACCTGTAAGATGTGTTGGTAGAAGGGCAGTTGATGGGTAACTGTAGTAGTGATGTAAGATAAGGTGGAAATTTCTGGCTTTTTGGTGGAAATTTTGAAGCAATTCTTGAAGCTTGGTTGAAGCAATTCTGGACAAGAGTAGCCCTGACCCCTGCACCATCATCCCCATCTCATCCTCCCCCCAACATTGCCCCAAGCGACCTCAGAGTAATTCCCTTAAGACTTGTGGATCTTCCAGTGTGAAAATCACAACACCAAGACTTTTAAGATATTTGGGGAAAAAAAAAAAAAAGTGGTTGAGATTTAGCCATGCTTGCAGTCCACATCATTATGCACAATTAATGACAAGATGTGTTGGGAAACATTAAATGCCTCCAGTGCTTTTGCCACTCTTCAATAAGGAAAGTTCTGACAGAGGATAAATTACACCACTTCTGCCATTTCTTGTAGACATCTGAATAATCTAGTACCGACTGAACTGCATTCCTCCTGATGCATCTCTGTAGGGTTTGTGTACTTTCTTGGTAGGGAATTTGATCCTAGGAAGGAGGTCTGATATCTGACAGTTACAAGATGATGGTTTTGAGTCCTCAGAGTGGTGGTACTGCAGTTTGTGGGCTTTAATACAGTGCTGAAGGAAATCCAATGAGATCGCCAGGTAGTATGACGTAACCCAGTTTTCACTGTATCACAGAAGATACTATCTGACATAATCATAAGGACAGTGATCAAAGCAATAGTGCTCTGTTACTCATAATGGAAGATTACCTTTATTAAGGAGGAGTAATTCCTTTTTTTCTCTTCTCTAATAATTTGTAGGGATCATTTGCTCGGAAGAAGTATTATGATTGGTCAAACTTCAACAGCTTGTATTTACGTGTCCGTGGTGATGGTAGACCTTGGATGGTGAACATTTATACAGACCCTTACTTCTCTCACCAAAAGGATGACCTCTACAACTACTTCATGTTCACCCGAGGAGGCCCATACTGGGAGGAAATAAAGGTGAACTAACATGTCTTTCAAACCAACGAGACTCTCTTGGGGTCCTGGCCTTGGCTTTGTGGGAGGGGAATTCTGTCAGCAGTCACAGTTTGTTGCTGTTACGTATCCTTATGCAACCACAGACACTGGCCTTTGGCTCGGGAGTTCCCAAAATTGTAAATCACTGGATTGTGGAGGGCGCAGAGTCACTTGTATTAAAGATTTTGAACCATCATATGTTCACCTAAACATCTCCTATTAGCTATTACTGGAGGAATAGGTAGAGTGATTGAAGCTTAGCAGGTGTTGCTAGGAATATTCTCTGTGGTAACTGTTTTATCTGTAATACTAAGGGGCGTAGGCTGGTGTAGGCTTTGTCCCCCATGATAGAATTCGCTTTACCTGACTCGCTGGAGTCAGTCAGAGACGTGGTTTGTCATTTACAGCCTTTGAATCTGTGGCACAATATAGTACTTGTAAGAAGTGGGAGTTTCAGCTCTTTTCTGATGAAACTTGGGGAACTTTTGTAATTTTCTGCTGACAACATTATGGGGGTCTGCATATCCTTATGAACTGGCATTCAGTGCTCAAAATACTGTTGTCCAGCCCTATAACAACAGCTCACAGATTAACTGATGAGGAGTCAGGGGGATGCAAATCAGTGTGCAAATGGTGGTTTCCATGTTTTGCTCTCAGCCACACCAGCCAACCCTCCTCTTTCTTACGTCTTATCACAGCCTCTCCTTCTTGTTCCCACTGTATTCAAATTTTTACATTATTCTGAACTGCTTTGTTAGAGTACAGATGCCTCAGTACAGTTTGCACTGTGAAATACTCCATTTGGATGCAGATCAGCATAAATGCTAGGGCTTTCCATCCATTTCTGGTTTATGCTGACATGGTAGTAGTGAGAGATATTCTGGATATAAACAGCCAGCTTCTATGCTGCAGCCTCTCGTCCTGCACAGTGGATACAAACGGTGGGGCTGGAGCTGCTTTTGAGTGGCCAGTGGAAGGGTTAATGTGACCAAGTTCTCTGTGCCAGTTCTGCCCATCCAACTAGCAGAGTATTATGTCATTTACTAGAGCAGGCTTTTTACTTCTTCAGTTTTTATGCTATGTACTGGTGACACTAAAGTCTGCTTTGGTTTGGTTTTGTTTCCATCAGATTCCGTTCTCCAAATTCTTTCTCTCCAGTCATGGAAGAGTCCAGGATAGCCAACATCCTATCTGGTTAGACAAGGCAAGTTTTCTATAGACTTTATCTGCCTATATTTATAAAAATATTCTTTAAGATTATATTGTTATAATTTACAAATCCTTTCATGTTTGTGATTTTGAAATTGAAGGGCCTTTGCATATAAACTATCCTGCTTTGTAGCAACAGTCATTATCTCAAAGTATCTCCAAAATCATTTGTAAGAGATCTAGATAACCAAGAAAGAACTCACAACTCGAGTAATGATCAGTGACTAAAAAATCTAACATGCCAGTTGGCACAGTACTGCCCAAAATAATAAAGGTATCATAAACTCCTTCCTGACAGAAGGCTGTATGGAATATCTACAGAATTTTGTAATATATGGAAATGGTAGTTACAATTGTATAAATAATGTCCTGAAAGTATGTGTCTTTTAATTAGATTAGTACCCTTGGCTTCACCATTGGAGATAAAGTAGATGGTCCGTTCCAGCTGGAGATTGATTTTATCGGCCTGCTAAACGATAGAGCTCATACAGAAGAATTTGCCTATGAAACATATGAGAAGAATCCTCAAAACTAATTTGGACCTTGTTCACCTGCTTGGTTCATTTTAATAAAACAGTTCTTAAAGTGTGGCACTTAAGAACCTGAAGATTTGCTGTAAACATTAAAGAGACATCTGCATGAAGCATTGACTGCAGTAATGTGAGATGTGCAGCATGTCTTGACTTTAGCAATGTGACTAGAGTGATGTCTGCAAGCTCCTAGGTACAGAATCCTGAGGATACTGTTCATACATGGACTGGAACATAGCCTGAGGAGAGCTGTGATTCATTCTTACAGAGTACTGACTCTTGACTAGGTAAGCTTTGGCTTCTGTAGTTTTTTTGTTGTGCACCACCATCATTTTCTACATTACAGAGTTTGTAGATCATTAGAAAATACTCATGTCTGCTAATTTTAAACTGGAAAAAG
Source organism: Heliornis fulica (assembly GCA_013399135.1). NCBI lineage: Eukaryota > Metazoa > Chordata > Aves > Gruiformes > Heliornithidae > Heliornis > Heliornis fulica. The sequence continues at coordinate 503,782 of VXBZ01011316.1, read as the reverse complement.
TATGATGAAAACTAACAGCCTACAGAGTGGTGGCTGAGTGTGACTCAGCCCCTGGTGAAACACAGCGCAGCAGAAGTGGAAGGGGCAGAAGTATTTCAACCTTTAGTTTTGGCTCTTCTTAACACCTAAAAAAAGGAAAAGGTGCCCCTGCCAAGACTGAAATGGGAGTTCTGCTCCAAGGTGAGCTTCTATTTTGGAGCCACTTGGTGACAGCCTTACAACTTGCTACACTGAACGAGTAGCACTCCCCTGTCTGCCCTGAGGAGACAGAGCTCAGCCACTTCACCACCACTACAGGGCACATCAGGTCACAATTAGCTTAACTGGCAGCAATGGCTTTTTCTGAGAAATCTGGGTTTTAGTTCTTTAAAATGTTTCTCAAATGACAAGTGCTGAAGCATTTCCTTCCAGCTGGCACAGACTTGCTTTAAGAGTGCTTTACAGACATTAAGTGTACATGTACCATTTATGGAAGAGGCCACAATAAAGCAAGCTGAAGTAATGGCTTGTGCTATCTTTTTCTTCTTGCACAGAATTAGATAGCTTAAGAGCAAGGGGGTGGGGCAACAGTTTAAACAATTGAGAACAAGCCACTTTCATGAAATGGGAGGTGAGCTTTCTTTCCTGATGAGCATATCACAAAACCACCAAGTAGTTAATGGTGTGATAAAGACTAGCATTAGACTAAGGCAGTAGATATATAATAATGATATAACCAGTGATGAACAAAGTATACACAGAATATTTATTCCTCCATAGGTTTATAAAAACACATTGCTTGTTCTTGACATTTCAGCATATAATTGATAGCCTTGGATACTATTTGAACAGTAAATTCACCAAAACAAGTATTTTTTTACAATTCTAGTTGAGATTACAGCTGCTAAGTTACCTTTCCACCCTTAATAAATTCAGACAGTTCTGTGTGTTTTTTCCAAAGTAAAAATAACAACAGCTTAAATCTGAAGTATTGGATATGTGTCAACACTACTGTAAGCTTCTAAGCATCAGAGATATGAAAAACAGAAAGAATTATGGTTATCTAGCATTTACCCCAGAAAAGAATAAAACAACCTTAACTACCAGCTGGGTGTTTTGAACAAGTCAGTTTTCAATTGTGACTTTTTTTAGATGCAGTACTTTACCATGAGGCTGCACTGGAACTTTAGTTTTCCAGAGAGCTCACACACTTTTTCTTCGCTTGGAAATGCCTTGCTACTTCAGACATGCAGTTAGAAATGCTAATTGCTGTAGGAGTGGTTACAGAAGGATGTAAGGATTGATATGGAGAACAAGGCGAGCAGACATCTAACTCCAGTCATATACCCATGGAACATTTTGAAGCTTGACATCCAGAGCGTGCATTCTAGTTCGCAACAAATGCATTCCAGGGGAGAAGTTTGCCTTAAGGTACACAGGGGCTTCTTGAGCATCTTTTCCCCAGTTATATTTTTTCTTTTAACATCTTTTAGTTAAATGACAAATGAAAACTATATTAAGCAACTAGAGCTAGTTCTGAGACATCAACTTGTTGAAGATCCCTAGAATGTTACACTCAGATGCATTATAAGTTTTTACTCAATGCTCTCTGGATTCTAGTCAACAGCAATCTGAACTATACACAGACATCTTAAGTATTTACATGACAGGAACAGTATTTACAGCAACATCTTCGATATTTCTTATTCCTTCTAACCCACAGTCAGTCCTCTACGGTTTCCAAAAACCTGAGCCTTTTTCTTTTTTCTCTCCTGCTCATGTTTCTCACGCCTTTCCTCCCTAAAGGGGAAAAAGGAGAGAGACAGACCATAACAAGTTATCATAGAGGTAGAGATAAGGGTAGCCAAAGGAATCTGAAGCTGACTGAGACTTAATATCTGTTTAACCACTGTGCAGCACTTCCCATGGGCAGAGACAACACTTCCAACTGAATCCAAATGTTCAGGCAGATACTTGTGTCAGACATGCAGGTCTAACACTCAGGGTAACAACATGTCAGTATTCACAGCTGCTTCCAAGGCAAAAGTAGATGTCCAAATCCTGTTGCTGATACTTCTGATCTGATGAAATCTCTCAGATTCAAAATTGGCCTCTTTATTGGCCTTACTGGTACTAGACAGACTACTGAAGGCAAAAAATTCCTGTAATTTTCTCCTGAATTGCATATTTAAGGCCTAAAAAAGAACTCATCCTATTTCAAGGACACTATTCATAAAAAGTTAGTATACTAACCTTGTCTGCAGATGTGGCTGTTTGTAGTCTCTCTTACGTGAGGAGATGTTGCTACTGGCAGACTTATCCAGGACAGTATTTTCTTTAAGTTCTCCCCACGGCTTTAGTCGTCCTGCAATTTAGGGACAATAAAAACACAGACTATTCAATTGTGAGTTTAGTAATTGAGTGCTTCACTTTTTCATGCATTTTATACAAGCTAACTGGGTATTTTGCTTGTTGACTGTAAAGATTAAACACCAGTTTTAATGGCTATGAGTAATAATGGCCATGAGTTAATAGTGGCCCTACAAGTTGTTCTTCTATGAGTGACAAGTGTCTGCACTTCCAAGGAGCATCCCACAAAGCTTCTCACACAACAGTGCGCTTTGAAAGGAATATGCAGCTCAGTATGAGCTGTATGGCCAGCACAGGGTCACAGTACCTTTATGTGGCTGATACCGAAGCGGCCTCGAGAGACTTGCTTTGAGATCAAACATCTTCTTTGTGCTCGTGGGTTCTGCAGGGTGAGCTGCAAACTTGAAGGGGGTCATAACTACGAAAGATACCATACATAATTACTGCAGCAAGAACAGCATTGTACCTAGCAAGTCAGTAAGTGGCTGCAAAGGCCCCTTACAACATTCAATGCTAAAGAGACATTAAATGTTCCATCTGCTGACTCTGAAGATGGCATTGCACAAATACAGCTCACTTGGAATAGGGAGCTTTCAGGTCTGTAGAAAGCAAGACTTGGAATTGGCCCTTCTGCTCTGATGATGCTGTATAGCTCCACACGCTGACTGGCGTGGATATTCTTAGCAGTCTGAAAACTTTACAGAGTCAGGGTTACTGGGTGTGGTAAAAAGAGGTTATCCTTAAACACAAGGAGAAACCTGGTGCATGCCAACCCCACAAGCTGATTAAACCTGAGAGAAGGCACCAGGAACTCCTCTGGCTGCAGACAGGGCATCTTTTGTTACATAGTACCTAAAGGTCTAAAACATTTTCTGTAGGTAACTAAGTACACCTGTAAGCCCTAGCACCAAACATTTAAGTCAAAACACCTGAAACCAAAAGAAACAAAAGAACTCTACTACAGTTTGTGAAGAATCAGTCATAAATTAGGGAATTAAAACAAAACCTGGGTCTAGATTAAATTAGGTTATAAAAATGTGCATATAACAATAAGACAAAAGTCTTGATCTAAAAAAACCCAAATATTTACCCCCTGCTTTCCCCTTTGATGCAGTCAGATCATTATTTGTTGCACTTCCCTTGCCAGTTTTCTGACTCGGTTTGCAGCTTTTCTGACTGTCAGGTGTGCAGCTCGCCAAGTACGGAGACATTCGAGATGGAGTCTTGGTAAGAGAGCGCTTGTGCTCATTATCTTTTGTAGCTTCGGAAAACCTGAAAGTTATTTGAAACAGGAAAACAAAGTCAGCTACAAGCAGTGTAAGCAACACAGCATAGTAAAGCAAGTACTGTGCCCTGCTTTTCTTACAGGTGAAAAATTTTCCTGTTCATAAGGTGTTGGCAGCTTTTACAAAAACTCTGCTGGCAGGTTTCAAGTTCAGTAGAATCATCAACAGCAGCAAGTAAGATCAGGAATTACAAAGATCTGACCCTGTTATTTTAGAGAGTAAATATATTTGGATGCAATAATCTAGCAGATTTCCGCACCGAAAGATACGATTTATTTTCATTTACTTTTTAATTTGTTTTATATTTGGATAGTAGTAAAACATTAGGAAAATTAAAAAGAAAATTAACAGAACTCTAGAGCTCAAAGATCTAGAAGATCAAGCAGCTAGAAATTTTAGCCAAAACACACAAGTTACCTGCACACCAAGACACACACACCTCTATGTGTGCATATACACACATTTTTAATGTATACATGTGCATACATGCATGAATACGTGAATAGCAAGGATTAAGAAAGCTGTTTTGAGCTAGAAAGATTACAGACACAGTACAGTCCTCAAGATCCACTTCAGCACATTTTCAGACAAATAGAATGAAAACAAATTGTAGAAGTGTTGTTTTGGTTTACATATTTCTATGAATCAAGGAGGGCTGCAGTGAAGGCAAGGATTGTCCAACAGGATGCCAGAGGCAGAATTATTGTTACCTGTTGGAATCCAAAACGGCACATTTGAAGTAGAAAGAAAGCCAGTAAGTTAAGAGTTCAGTTTTACAAGGAACCCATAGATCTTGACCTCTGAGTAGCAAGAGAAATGCATTTTATTTTATCCATAATTATTAGGAGATCTCAATATCAGAAGTCACATATCTGACAACAGTCCCATACAGACCTTATTTAGGGGCAACCCCCCCTCCCCAGCAGCTATAATCTCAGTATGCTGAAGTTGAGAAGTGACAGTTATTAGAAAAACAGGAATAAGAGCCGAGATTACCCACGTCCCTCTGCTGCTACCACCACCTGGTTAAATTACATGTCTAGATCTCAACCTCAGTCACTGTGGAAAGTTTAGTAAAAGGTTGGAATTAGTATGATAGATAGAAGTGAAAAAATGGTAGAAATGGGGGCTTTCACTGAAAACTGGGACAGAGAGCATTTATCAGTGGAGTACCTGGAGTCCTTTTGAAGCCTACTTTTAAGAGGGCTTAAGACCTCAGAAAAATGAGGGATACACTAATAAAAATTTGCTGATAACAGCGTTCATGAAATATGAACATAATGGAGAATTAGGTCACCGTGTGGGAATGGTGAAACATGTATGTCTTAAAAGGAAATAAGATTCAATAACTTTGAATATGATCTCATTCATTTAGCAATCCCTCATGACCTTGTAGTGACAGCTTGGTTCCCCCATGCTTATAGTGATCAATCAGAAGATGAGCCCCTTCTGCCTCCCATGAGTCCGTCACAGGACTGATCTGAAATACTGGATCATTTCATGCACATCACACCAAGCTCTAGATGGTTCTTTTTACCTGACATTCATTTTGGTCGTTGAAAGGACAGAAGGATTAAAAGCAGATTTCCTTGATAAGATACTTCGACTGGCAGTGTTCAGAGAACCGCGTGGTGAGCGCCGGGGGTTACTCGGAGTGCACACGGCAGAGAACCTGCCCCTTTCTGGATTTGGGCTGAATAAAAACGTCTTGCCACTGGTGCGATTCTAGGGAAAAGCAAATCATGAGTTAGCACACTCTGCTAAAAAGAGAACAGAGAAGCAGCCAAGAGGGTGGGAAAATACAGTGAATCAGAAGCACACAGTCTCTTCAGATTTTCCCTTTTTTCTCCATTAAAGGCATGTTCTAAACTTAAGTACTTTTATTATTAGCTGATCTGAGAACACATACCTTGATGTTGTTATGTGGAGTGCCTTTTTCTGATGCTCTTAAGTGATTGGATTTTTTGGCCAGTACCTGCCAGAAGGAATATGTAGTAAACATACATTTACACCCTGTATGCCATAGAAAAGTGAAACATAGCGTTCAGGAGTTTGTTTTGGTATGTCCACTGGCTAAGGCACTCATTCATTGACACTGTCACTTCCCCAAGGTCCACACACTCTGAAAGATGCCACATTAATAGCGTTCACACACACAAGTGTGAAATACAGGAGTGCAGAGCCAGGGCCACCGAGAACAGCATATACCACACATAGCGTAAAGGAGCACCAACTGTAGCTGTTGGGCCATGGTTCTTTAAAGGCACAAAAGAACTTGGTGTTTAATTCATAGACTCAAAGAATCACTTGGGTTTAAAATCAGAGTCCAGCCACAGCCCAACCCTGCCTAGTCTACCTCTAGATCGTGTCCTGCAGCACCTCATCTATTCACCTTTTCAGAAATCACCCATGTGCTTGGGTAAGGTCTGCAGCAATTCAGGCAGTTGGGAGCAAAAGCTTCATGACATCCTTCACAAAAGTAATTGTGATCATCACTTTTGCTCTAAACAGACAAGTTACTTGTTGGTTCCTATAACCAGACACTGTTAATATGTGAAAGACTTAACTTGGATAGTTGTATGTACAAATAACTCATTTCACATTCCCTTGCGCATACACTACCAGCTACTTGCTGCTCTAAAGAGACTTCACAGGACTCTTAGAGAGGTTTGAGAAATAAACAAATACAGGAACAACGGACATCTTGTGCTATCACTTACCTTGACTTCATTGAGGGAACTGCTGCAGCTCTCAATCATTTTCTTTTTCCTGTCAATATAGTCAGCAATAGACTCCATTTTCTTGAAGTGAGCCTCATGCAGCTTTTTAAAGTCTAAGAAGTTTCAAAAATAAGAGGTCAATTAATAAGCTCCTAAGGAACCTTACTACTTACAAGGAGAATCTGCTGTTACATCCTCAAAGAAAGTATAGCATATCTCTCTAAAGAACACCTGTGTGTTCACAGGTAACCTGACAGTGTCAAAGAGAATCTACTTCACCAGAGAAGAGAATTACAGAACCATGGAATGCTTTGGGTTAGAAGGGACCTTTAGAGCAGAAAGAGTTTTTTACAGCACAACTTTAAGTCAAGTCTCCCTTCACATACAAACACATTTATCTAAAGATAGACTTTCTTACTTGGTGTAGTAGCTTTCATTCCCATATTCCCTCCTGCACCACGAGCATAACCTGGTACAGCAAGATAAAACAAAATAGTTCAAATTCTGGAAAATACTTTATCATCATCACAACCTTTTCATAAATATCTTTTCCAAAACACTCCTCATAGCGAGTTTAGGTTTCAAGCAATAAAAACATCAGATGGAATAGGTATGTCTCAAGTCTCCCTAAAGCCTTTTAAATGGTATGTCAGTAACAGCACATCTACAAGCTACAAACTCAAATCTTACAGTCGTACTAGGCTAGTATCTTTGATTAGGAAGTATCTTACAGGGAAAGTTAAGGAGAGATATGCTTGTGGTGAGTGAAAACAACTTCAAATTCACAGGTTGGGTGGTATTTAAAAGTTGTCAGTAAAGAAGAAATAGCTTCTGGCCAGCTCTTCTGCCACTGCCCTATATACAGGGTGTAAGTTCTTTTTATCATCTCTGCTCTCAGTTACAGTATTAAGCTCACATTCACACTTTAGTGATTGGCTTTATTAAGAAAAAAAATAATCAGGTAAAGACTTCACATTAAGTTCAATATTTGCATATCAAAAGCAAACATATGCTTTTCTATTAATTCACATCCCCTTTTAAAGTAAATTTGGATGATCTCAATATATTGGAAGAGATTCTCACTGGAAGCAAATAACTGGGGCTGTTTAAAAAAAAATCAACTTTTCAATATTAAGTACAGACATGGTATTTTTCTGTCACACAGCTCCTGCTACCTGAAATGCCTGAAATGAAAAGCAAAAAGCCATATGGAGCCTTTAAATTAGTTTCAGGAAGAGATGAGTGCTGCGCTATCAGGGGGAATACTGTCTCTGTATATTCTATGGCTTCTCTTTGAAAAGAGCCTTCATTGAAAATTCTTATCTTCTAAATTAGTTCCAAAACTATAGATGGCATCCAGTAAGAATGTCCTTGTAAATCGTACAGAAGAGCAAAAACATCTGTAATACAGCTCAAGCACTACATACACTTAGCCCAACTGGAGCCAATAATGGTGTCTTGTTCAACAGACCCACAGAATCAACACATTATCAGATGGGGCAGGCAGACTTGTTTGTTCATTGTCAGCTCCGTGCATAAAGGAGTAGGGGAGAAATGAATTAATGTTTTCAGCAGCATCATGTCTGAAAGCCTAAAAAAGCCACTGCACAGTAAAATGACCCATTGAAATATATTCACATATCATTAGGCAGTTTTAACAAGTTCTGAAGGATTCTGTCTTTATGTCCTTTTCTACTAATCTCACTCCTGGGAATGAACTGACAAAACATATCTGTAGGAAGAGGAGGGAAGGTCTCCCTTCATTGCCACTTCTTAAAACATCAGGCCTGGGGCTCTAAAGGCAAAGCCAGAAGAATCTGTACGCTACAGAACTTGTGGGTTTGTGCTGCACTTTGTTAAACAAAAAAGAAAAATTGGCTTTTGGCATCCCCAGATAAGGAACTGATCACCAGACATGACACAAAAATCCTTGCAGCCATAATAAAATAACCAAAAGGTGAAATGTAGGAGTACAAATCACTAAACTTATTTTTTTAAGTTTTCTACTTACGTTTAGCTCCAGTTCTAGTAGAAGTCTTCTCTGGTTGTTCTTTCTGACCAGTACACATCCCCTTATTCTCAACAGCCCCCCTTTTAGTTATTTTTATCTCATCTTCGAATACCTTCTGTCCTTTTTCACACTCACTGTGGGGCACTTCATTTTCTTTCATTTCAGAATGCTCCTGCAGTTAAAACAGACTTCATTTATAGTTTGCTCCAACTGGATATACAGAAGGGCTGTTGTTCTGAGAACAGTCAGTCAGTGGAACAGGCTTTCTGGAAGGGCTGTGCAGCCCCCATTCTTAGAGGTTTTCAGTATCAGATTATTTAAAGCCTTAACCTTGCTTTGAGTGGGAAATGGAGCAAGAGACTCAAGTACAACCTGAATTAACTTGTGAAACACTTATCCTGTTAGTATACAGCTGCCCTTGCTGACAAAAGTTCATTATTTGCAATTGAAAATAAATTCACTGGCTTTGGTACAGTAACCAAAGCTGCGACAGCAAGAAGTAACAATCTCTGACACTACAGGCTCCTCAGCTTCTCCTTTCCCTCCTCTAACTCCACACCAGTCTGTCTCACAGTGCTTAGGTCACTCACCGCTTGTACAGAGCTCTAGAGAAAAGTAATTGTACACTCATCTGACCTTGAAACCTCCCCTTAGTCATAAAACCCACAAATAAAAAACCCACTAAAAGGAATGGTAATTTAAAAATTGGGGAGCTTAGACAATCATCCAATTTCAATTCTTTCTTTTCTGTATCAAGTGAAGACAGCTTTATTTCAGATAAACTCCAAAGCTAGCCCAACATCCAGAATACAGTGATGACCCAATGGAAGCAGTCCTACATTCAGATAAAGCACCTGGTGTTGTAGATTTCTTAAAGGAATGTATTTACATGAAGCAATGACTACCCAAATAATTTCTGTTCATTAGGGAACAGCACATAGTCAAGGTAGATAAAAAAAATCAGTGCTACAAAGTACAGACAACCAGTGCCAGAATGTTTGCATATGACATTTCATATATATATATATATATACACACACACACATTTTAAAAATGCATACCACTAAATGGTGGCAGAAAAGAAATCAAGTGTGTTTAAATGATGGTTAAAGGAAGTAGTGGGGGAAGCGAGCCGCACACAAACCCAAGCAAAACAAGTTGCTACCTCTTTCTCATCAGAAAGCCCATCATTTTCTTCCCTGTTGTTCCTTTCCTCCTTGGAGTTCCTTTTTTTTCTGGTTATTTTCTTCTCTTTACCACACCTTTTTGTAGTCGTACACACTGCGTCAGGCATAACTCTGTCCCCATTGCTCGGCTCCTCTGATGCGACGGAAGCAGATGCACTTTCTCCAGAGTCCTGTAGTAGAAATATAATGTGGAACATGTTAGACATGACCATAAATCAGCCATTCCAAAGAGAGAGCTTCAATTTTATTATTGGAAAAAGTATTTCACGCAAAGGAATAACAGTAAACTGTCATTTCATAGTACAGTCATCAAGACTTTTGCTATATCTAGATTTCTCTAAACATCCAAGCTCATCATTTGAAGACTTTAAAAACAAGCCCCGCTGTTGCTTTATTATAAAAATATTATATTTTTAATATTATATTTTAGTAAGACTATAAAAAAGAAATAAAAATATTTAGTTTTAATTGGACTTGCATGATGCTGTGACCTTCCCAGATTTGTAGACTTCTGTAAAACATTCTCCCCCCTCAAAAGAAATAAAAATCAAGAGCCCCTTCCATGCTTGTTAAAATTAAATAATCCAGCAAGGATTTCACCAGTTCTCCAACCTTTCAAGGAGATTTGAAAAGTTAAAGGGAGATAGACTTTAGAAGTAGGAGATGTCAATTTACTTTCCATCAAAAACATGAAGGACATTGCCATATCAAACAACACAAGGCAGGCCACAAGAACAGAAAACTTACAAAAGAAGGAAACAAAGCATGAAGAGAGAAGCATGACTGTGGTAACCCAGAATGGTGTCCAGGGAGTATCTAGTCCGTTCTGTACAGGCACACACAATGAATAATTTTTTTTAAATGTGGTACAGGCTAGTCTGGAGCTAAACACGCAGGGAAAAAGACTTGTTCAGTGGAAATTAAATTTTAGTGTTCAGAGAGACTAGTTTTACAATCATGCTGAAAAATACATTGCTAATCGTGACAGCCAAAAGGAAACTAGCTTTGGGCTGTATAGAAGGCCACTTCAAAGCTAATGTCAGCACATATGTTTTTAGCAGAGTAGTGCATTTAGTTTAACACTGACATATAAAGTATTTTTATTGTGGCTCACATCATGGTAAGACACAACCCACAGTACAAGCCACGCTCTACTAGTTACAAAGTTACTTCCATCTATTACCATGTTCTGACTTTCATGTTCTGATCCATTGAAGTGTTGCTTCAGTGCTTTCAACAGTCTGTCTGCCTGGAGAGAAATCAGAGCAGCATATGAACCAAATGCTGCATTACATCATGAAACAAGACTGCATCAACCCAAATAGTGTCATATAAATTGACCCAGCAGACAAGCAGAACATTTCCTGAATCCAAGGGGGGGGAATAAGGAGTTCTTAGATCTTCATTCAAGTCCACCAAACTGGAGAAAGTGCTTAATGCTGCATATGACTTGTAGAATCAGAGTGGTTTGGGTTGGAAGGGACCTCAAAGATCATCTAGTTCCAACCCCCTGCCATGGGCAGGGACACCTCTCACCACA
>VXBZ01011316.1:467218-490131 GCA_013399135.1 Heliornis fulica | reverse complement strand
CCACACGGACCTGGCAGCAGCCGCCGTCTCCGCCCCTCGCCTCATCCACACGGACCTGGCAGCAGCCGCCGTCCCCGCCCCTCGCCTCCGCCACACGGGCCTGGCAACAGCCGCCATCCTTGCCCCTCGAGTCCACCACGGTGATCTGGCAGCCGCCGTCCTCACCCCCCTCGGCGGGGGCGGCGCCGTCGCAGGGGCGTCAGAGGATGAAGCCGGAGGACTGCACCATGTTCCAGTGCCGCGGCTGCTGGACGGTACTGGGCGACTCGCTGCACCTGTGCGCGCAGGAGGAGAAGCGGATCGGACTCCTCGTCTGCTTCAGTCAGTGTCGCCTGCCGGCCTTGTCCGCCGCTGGGAGGGGGGAGCGGGGAGAGGGAGCCGAGTCCGTGCGGCGTCCGCGGCTTTCCCCCGGCCCCGCGGGGCTGGGCTGGGCGTCCTGCGGCGGCGGGAGCTGCTCAGGGTGGAGGGGAGGTTTCTCGTTGTCAGCGGGTCTCTCTTTCTCCTCAGAGGTCACAAACGACGTGGTCTGGGAGGATACGCTCATGCTCGGCCTCGAGGGAGCCCTGCTGGGATGGTGCGTAGCTCACGCGGGTCTCGCTGCGCCGCCGCCGCGGTAAACTGCGTGGGCACAGGGGCCGGGAGCTCCGCCGTGGCGTGCGCCGGACTTCGCGGGGGCTTGGTAAACCCCGAAGTGGTTTTTGCCCCCGGGCTTCATCGTTCTGGGTGTAGAAACTGGCCTGAAGGTTCCGTTTATCCCCAAACCCGCACGGTTCGCTGCTCTGGCCTTTGTCGGTGGAGCAATGCGGTGAGGGACAGCCCGGTCTCCAGTCCTTCCTTCTGCTCCTTCCCGGAGCTAAAGCGTCTCTGCTCGGGGCTTGGGGGCTTCCTTGGTGCTGAAAACGAGTAACTTCTGCGCTGCTCCGGAGCCTACAGGCTTGGTACCTGGAACTGGTGTGGTGGGAAGGATGTGGATGTCACTTAAGGACTCGCAGAACCAGCANTTGCGAAGTAGTGGGGCCTGAAACCTTTTTCATGTAGGACTGGGGACTTATGGGGGTTAGGTTGGGGTGTTTTCATCTCTTTGTATGAGGCAGTAGTTTATTTTATCAGGAATAAGTATCTCATCTGTGACCTGGCACTGGCATTGTTTTACTGGTTAAACCAGGATTGAGTAGTACAGACTAAATGTCTCTGTGATAGCAAGATGTGTGTTTTCTTCCCTAAGTGCAACTTCACTTACTACAGAGATTATTTCTCACACAACACTCCCAACGTTTTATGTTCATGTTCGTTATCGCATCTGGTTTTGCTGTCCTGATAGAACCGGTCACTGTGTCCTCTGACAAGCACACAGTACCTATAGCTTTGGAAGCTTCTTAGTTTTCCCCCTCTCCCTACAGCACTTACAATGCGTTATCCTGTCGGTCCTGTGGCTTGATCGTGGGCTTCATTCTTTATTCTGCCTCCAGTGACCTGGCGAATCTCCGGGGCTTCTTCTGTTTGTTCAAGGACAGCATCCTCTGGTGAGAATACTGTATTCTTGCAGTCGGTGATTTCACAGGTACTAAATGGTGTGTACAACAGCTAACAAACATGACTTTACTTTTGACTGAGTGCAGTGATGTTAGATTTTAATATTCTCTGTATTAAATTGTGTTGGCGTAACTGTTTGACTTGCCTTGAACTTTCTGAGTGACCTTGTGTAACATTAAGGTTTAAATTGAGTTGCCTGCAGTAGTGAAATCTCCTTCAGCTCCAGATTCACTTACCTGACATAAAGCATCAAAGTGTTTCCATGACACACTGAGTACTTGGCTATAGAAACTGTAAGTTACTTATAGCCAGTGATGAGACGGTCTCATGATGTCAAACTATTAGTTTTTAGTATTGTCACAGTGTGCTTGACTACTGTTTGCCAACGACTTTATGTCTGCTTTAAAATCATCTTAATTAGTGTGCCTAAACAATGATTGCAGCTATGGGAGTTTTAACAACTGTTTTGGTTGGTTGGTTTTTCCCTCTCTCCTTTTGTTTTCCAGTTATGTCTTAAAAAACCAAATGATATTAGAAGCTTCTAAGGTGAATTTTCCTGATGTGACCTTAAAGAGACAACTGTGGGAAGTAAGTTTCCTATATTAATTTGTATAGAAAATGTTATTTTAATGTGGATATTGCTTTCATGTTAGTCCAAAACTATTGATACAAAACATTGGGTTTTTTTCAAAGTGTGGAAGATGGAGAAAATACTTATAGGGGTTGATGTGTATGAGACATGCAAAGTCTTTGTAGAACCACTTTTCTGCTTATCTGCAAAACATATTCAGTTCTAGTCAATTTTCTGACAAAACTGGGTTACGCTTTCCTCTCTACACTCTGAAAAGAAAAAGACCGAGAATTGTTTCAACAGGCTTTGCCTCAGCTGTCCCTAGGACTTAGTCACGGTTAAAGAATTCAAAGCACCGTGGTTCTAGCACAGTTGTATTTATGGCTATGTAAGATCGAGTATTTACTTGTGGTTTCAGAGACAGCACTAGGACCTCACTTCTGTGTTGAAATTGGCATTTTTGTCTGTAACTTGGGTGTTAACTTAGTGAACTAACTGCCTGTCCTATAGCTCAGAGTCACTGTCTGTAGGAGACAGGCAGCACAGCCAGTATTTACAGGCTTAGTTGTTCCTTACTGGTTTTTCCTTTATTAGTTTCTGTTCTGAGCATGGAAATGTGCCAGTGAAGTTTAAGTTTTGTCTGCTTTAATCTTCAGGTGTATTACCATAAGATTAAGAGTGTCTTTATGGGTGAGGTGAGGCCAAAAGGCTCACCTAGGCAAGTCTCTCACAGTTGAGATATGCTAGAATCCTAGAATATCCTGAGTTGGAAGGGACCCATAAGGATCATCAAGTCCAACGTTTTTCTGAGGTAATAAAAAAAAGTGGTAGTACTTGGTTGCAGACACAAATGATGTGTCTGGGTGGAGTTTGCTCGTTGACTACAATGAGCACAGGAATCCAGTCTTTGCTTTTTGAGACACGTTGTTGGCAGGATTTCACTCCTGTGCTTTAGAATTGTTACCTTTAAGCCCAGACTCTGTAAATGGCATTTTTGAGGGACTGTCTGCACATACCCCTAAGCTAATGATAAAACAGTCTGTCCAGGTATTGTCTAAGAGGTCTCTGGCTGTGTAAAACCTTGTGGTAAGTCAACTAGGAAAGACTGGGTGGATCATAGCAAGGCTCCAGCAACTCCTGGAGCGGAGTACTTGCATGCATCTCTGGAAGATGAGCGTGTGCCAGCACAGCCCCTGTCTCCTCCCTGCAGCACAGGCCTCTGATCTGGCTGTGCCAGACACATAGTATAGAGATTAAATCCCAGTATAACGTCTATCTTGAAGGTCAGCTGCTGGTTAGCCAGCGCTGGGTGCGGATCACTTGGAGATCCAGTAGTAGGGCATTCTCCTCTGGTTTCATACTCTCATTTCTCTTCTTGTTTCTCTAGCTGAAAGACAAGCTTCTGGGGGTCAACACTCGCCTGGAGCTGGTGATGAAGAAGCTGGAGATGAAGAAGCTGGAGATGAAGAAGCTGGAGGTACAAAAATAATGCTGCAAAAGGGCAGAGTTCTGCACCAGATGTGGTGGGCCTCCCCCTGGGATATGCAATAGTTGGTGTCAACTACTAATATCCCATTGTGAAGAACTGCTGGAGTCGTTTCTGCGTCTCTGCTGCATGTGTTCATTATGATGAAATAAGGCACCCCAGCAGGTTTGAATGTTGATCAGTGGCTTAATCTGCCTGTAGAAAGTAACAGTGTTTAAGCACATCCCTTCACTTTAAGGGGGACACCTGAAAAGCTGACACACCGAAGCTACGCTTGGACAAACAAATTGCTCACCCATACAGCACATCCCCAAGACAGTGTAACTGTGACTCTTGATTCTCCCTAGTGACTTCGGGGATGAAGAACAGCCTTTGGAATACTGGAATCAAGTTTCTGAAACTACATAAAACATACAATGAGGTTCAAGAGGAGCTTTTACAAACAGAATGTTTTTACAAAGCCCTGAAGCTCTCCAGCTTCTTTCCTGTAGACACAGTATTAATGGCAGCTAGCTGTTGGTCAAGTGGCTGGTGGAGTGCCTGCTGCCTTCACTACCAGTCAAGAAGTTTCTTAAGAAATACCTAGTTGGGTACTTGCTGGCATTTCTGGTTTGAGTGGGTTGTGCTCTTTCCCAAACATCTGGAAAATAATTTGATGGAAATAACACTACTTGTTGTTGGGACAGAGTATTTTTATCCCCGATTCTGTTAGCGGAAAGGTTAAGAGTTCTTTTCCTCTCCATTTTCCTGCCTAGAGGGTCAGTGGCTTTAAATCTTCTGTAAAGTTTAGTAGTTGTCTGTAACAGTCTGGATGGAGAGTATCATATTGACTTGACCAGCTTCTTTCAGTGATGCAATTTGCTACTCCCTTACTTCCATACAGGACAGGCACGTTGTCCTCTGGGCTTGGAGCAGAGGGGACAAAACTCCCTGCAAGACATTTTGGGGACTTTAGGAAGGCAACTGGTATTTATACCACTACCACTGTTTGCTGCGCAGCTTTGGGTTGAGATTTGTGGGTTGTCTTCTGCTCATTCTGATGAAGTAGTGACAGGGAATATCAGCAGCCAGTCTGCGGGGGGAGGAGGGGTGCTGGCTGTCGGTTGAATACCGTGTCTACCTTACCTGTGTTGCTCTGCCAAAACACAGTTCAATGACAGCTAAATTCAGGGTATCAGAAGTGACATGTCACTCCTGAAGATCTGTTTCATTGCCTGTACCGACGTTAACCTCCCTGAAATGAGCTCTGTCCCGACCCCTTCACTGGAAGGCTGCCATGAGCCACCGCTCTGTGTGCACGTGCAGTTTGGAGACGCTGTATTTGACTTCATCGTTCAGAACAAACAAGTGTGTTGCTGTGCTGCGCAGCGACGTCTGCGTTACATTTGAGGGCCTGTTGACCGTGTGATTCATCTCGCTTCCCACGACAACATGGCTGCCTCAGGTAAACGCCTTCCGTTGTACGGCTTCACCTTCGTGGCACTTCCAAAGTGAGGGCCCTTCTGTTCATCAGCCTAAGAAACGTGACGGCTAACGGGACTGCTCTTGCCCTTTCCTTCTGGTTCCTGCAGCGAGCCTCTTCCTGTAAACTTATACCTATTCTTATATATACTTATTCTTATATATACTTATTCCTATACTGTGTATAATAGTGCTGAGGCACCTTGTGTTCACCCCTAAAAGGGAAAGCGAGCTGTCAGTTACATTTTCAATGTGTTATCTTTAGAGTTGTAAATAAGAAACTTTTAAAATAAAAACCAGATGAAATAAAGAAAAAAATATTGTGTAGGTGTGTTGTAAGACCACTTATTTCCTTAGGACTCTGTTTGCAGCAAAGCCCCATTGCTTTATCTTGCCTGGGTCCCACTTCATTAGGAAACCTTAAATTAAAGGTTCCTCATACCGCGTTGCGTATCAGTTGTTGAAATTTGTTGCGGAGGAGTAATGGGTCATCACTTCAGATCAATGTGATCAATTGATGCCAACTTTATTTCACTCCAAATCCAATATTTATATGTTCCTTTATCATAGTACACGAAACACACCCCCTAACCGTCTCTTCTCATAGGTTAAGAATTGGGGCGAGACCTGCTTGCTGATTGGTGCTTCATTATCTTTTCCCACATTCTTTACATTCTTTTCTTCTTGCTTGATAAACAACCATCTTGTTTATGGCCCTAACAGCCATCTCAGCAAATGCTGGATTGCTCTCATGTCTGTTAGCTGTTAAAATCCTTCCACAGAAATGCTTGCTGCCTCTGCTCCAGCCTAAAGCCAGCCCTTGGGGCTCCCAGACCCTGGAGCTAGGAGAGGATGTCTTACAAAAGAAAGACCTTCTCTTTGTTGAGGAATATCAGGTTATAGAACGTCTTGGTAAACTCTACATCCACAAATCCAAGGGCCCTGATGGGACGCTCCATGAGCACTCGTGGAGCTGACAGCTGTGACTGCTGGGCCACTCTCAAGCATTGTTGAAGGGTCACGGAGAACAGCAGAGACACCTGAGGACTGGAGGAAAGCCAGTGTCACTATGGCCTTCAAAAAGGGAGAGGAGGACCTAGCAAGCTACGGGCCAGTCAGCCTCACCTCCATCCCTGGAAAGGTGGTGGAACAGCTCATGCTGCGAGTTATCAATAACCATGTGGAAGAAAAGAATGTTATTGGGAGTGATCAATATGGATTCACCATGGGGGAATCACGCCTGGCCAATCTGGTGGCCTTCTGTGATGGCATGACCGGCTGGGTGGATGAGGGGAGAGCAGTGGACGCTGTCCACCTTGAATCCAGCAAGGCTTCTGACACCATCTCCCATAATATCCTCACAGGCAAGCTTAGGAAGTGTGGGTTGGACAAGTGGACAGTGAGGTGGGTTGAGAAGCAGCTGAAGAGCAGAGCTTGGTGTTCTGTGTCACAGTCTAGCTGGAGGCCTGTAGCCAGCCATGCGCCCCAGGGGTCAGTACTGGGGCTGGTCTTGTTGAAAGTATCCATCGGTGCCATGGGCCAGGAGACAGCGTAGCCTCAGCCAGTTTGCTGCCAGTACAAAACTGGGACGTGTGGCTGACACACCATAAGGCTTCAGCGAGACCTGCACGGAGACGAACCAAAGGGAATTCAACAAGGGTAAGTGTAGGGTCCTGCACCTAGGCAACAATAACCCCAGGCACCAGTACAGGTTAGGGGTTGGCCTGCTGGGAAGCAGCTCAGCAGAGGAGGACCTGGGAGTCCTGGTGGACAACAAGCTCTCCACAAGCCAGCAATGTGATCTCGTGCTGGATGGATTCTCTAGTTCATGAATACCAACCCCTTAGAAAGCAAGTCTCAAGGTCAGGCTTCTTAACTTTGCTAACCAGCAGCTGTCTTCTCTGGACTGTAAAGACAAAAACACCTGGAAAATTAAACACGGTGGTTCAACAGGCACTGAAGTAACAGTTGTACTGTGCATCTTCCCTACGTTACCTTAAACCCGTAATGGGGTTTGGAGAGGTTGTAGCAGGGTTGGGAGCCAGGGCTTCTCCACCACAGTCTGTGGGAAGTTACAGCACTTGCCCAAACTGCTTCCAGCAGCATCTGGAAGGAAAGTTATGCTTTCCTCCAGGTTGTGAAAACAACCATTGAGGGAATTCTTCAAACAGATGCTAAAACGATAACCAACCCACAAGTATGAAACAGCTTTCTGAGGGGCTGGCTGCCTTGAGGCAATCCACACGAGCACCAGCAGCTTTCTGCTGCCATCTCAAACAACCCTTGAAGCTCTTAGCTGATAAACTGTCCATCTTAGGAGGAGTAGAGTAACAATTTTCCTTCGGTTGCCTTACGTGAAGTCAGAGGCTCTTGTGCCTGAGGTCTGCTGGAGCAGCCTGTACCCAAAGCGGAGCTCCAGCACGGGTGTTTAGCTCAGAGTGTCAGGTTCTGACAAAGGTACAGCAAGCACAAAGACCTTCAGCAGTGGACCCCAGCACACAGGAAGCTGGTTAATTTGTCTTCCCAACAAACGACAGATCCCGGGTTAGTGCATTCTCAGCCTGTGCTGCTTTATTGCTAAAAAAATTTGTATACAGGTGCAGAGTTTCCAAGTTCATTTTTAAACAGTTCCTCTTTACAGTGTCAAAAGAATAAAATCTTATCTTGAAATCCTCAAAGATGCATAGATATAAAAGCAAGCTGCCTTTTGGAGAAACATAATTTGCAGGGAGACATTCTTTCACTGTTACCATGTAAAACGCGTGCGATGGGAGTACACAGATCCTAGCGACACCAAGAATTCCCTCCACTAACCCACGTGAGCATGCCATCAGAAGTCAGCCTAAGAAGTATTTTCTAGCCTGTTTTTTAGGTACCAAGGTAATTTTTCAGAATCTGTAGGTAATACTTCTCCTTTGTTGTTGTATCACACTCCTCAAGAGGATATCTTCACTGCCATCCCCAAGTACTTTATTCCCCCAAGTTTTATACTGAAGGGAATGAGCACTAACAAAGGATACTAGAGCTTACTCGCCACACAAAAGAAAATAAACATAACAGGGTTTAGAACCATGCAGAGTGTCTAAAGAATACCCATAATATTGGGTGGCTAAACTTGTTTTACAAATTCCCTTGTCGCTTGAAGAAACTGGCTCAAAGGATTTTATTTTAGTCTAACTTCTGATACCATAAAATAGTTCTCTTCTAATATTTCCACCTTCATTTGGCAATTCTTGTACAGCTAGAAAGAGCGTTGATGAGAAAAAACACAACCCCCACCCTAAACCCAAATCACGGCTACGAAGTATGAGCGGGAGTTAACTTGACACTCGATTTCTACCTCCAAGACACTTCCTCCTTCTACTTAAGGAAGAGGATGGAACCTCCCTGTACATGGAGAAGTGTTCTGCACAAGTTAAGCCCACCTACTAAGTTAAGCTAAGCTGTGAGTATGGAATTCTGCAGCAACAAGCCAGTATTCTGTATGTCTGAATACAAGTTTAACCTTGGAAAATGTCAGCGACGTAGGCTATGCCATGTGTTCTATGGCATTTTCAAACTGCCAGCAGAAATTCACTGCATTATCCACTAAAAGGCTTGGGAAACATTACAGAGAACACACTAAAAGTTAACAGAAAGATGGCACCCAGATTCCCTTTTATTTAACAAGTGAAATAAAGAAGAAGAAAAAAAAGACTATCGCAACCTGTGTTGCAGAAGTTAAAAGACCTTCAGTGATCACATCTCACTTTCTGTTTTTAAAAATCTCTTTAAAGAACTTAAAAAATATACAAGATTCCCAGTATCTTCAGGTTCATTCCTGCAGGTGCCATTATTGCTGGCTGATACCAGTATGCTTCAGTACAGCTGCCTATGTGGCTAGAGTTAGTTACCTGAAAACACTGTTTATTAAAAAGCTATTCAACACCTGAAATATATGTACTGTGCTTATTAATTTCAGTCTTCTCCAAATAATTTCTCTCACAACACCCAATCTTATTACCTACTGTCTGGCAAATACAATTTATTTCAGTTGGTGGTTTCACTACTTTTTAAATTATTATTTTTCCCTGTGTGTTGGTTTTGTTGGGTTTTTTCCCCCACCAGTTGCTCCCCCCTGCACCATGTAAGAAACTCTGCACCCTTTTCCTTGCTACAGCTGCAGCAGGTGAGAAACCTCATCTCGCCCCTAAACATGCTTAGTTCATGCCCTGCTTTTTCACATGCTCAGGGCGCTAATGTGAACCAGACAAGAGGTTATAAAGGCGAGTTCTGCCGATCCTGGTTCCTGATTTACAGTTTTGGTGCCATGCTTCTGTCCCTATCTATACATTCTGCCCCTTTCTCTACAGAGGCAGCACATTCTCTAAGAAAACAGAATTTGAGAATCAAAGCAGGAAGTTCAAGCTATTGATATATTAATTCCTATTGCTTCGTTATGTATAAATGCATATCTCAATTTACTGGTAATAACTACGGTACACTAGACATTGTGAATCATGCATAATTAGAACACTAGCTCTAAGATTTGGTTTGTGGGCCTGTGCCGCTTGCCTTCAGTTTCTCCATGCAGTTCTTCATGCCCAAGGCGTTACAGACCAGTCGCCTTCGTTTGACCTGCACACACGCTCATTTGGAGGAGAAGTGGAGAGAAGCAGACAGGACTGACACAGGACACACTGAACAGTAAGTTATAACCTTTTCTCTTTAACCTTAGGTGGTGTAAAGCTGTGAGGAATCTGTCTATATTACAACCTGGAACACAGGCTCGGAGACAGAGACACACTGCTGACATCATGGACCTTGCCACCTTCTCTAAAGCTCAGAAGAAAGCGTAGAGCAGATTGAAAGGGAACAGACATCAGACATCTGCGCTGTTAAACAAGATGCCCTGGCTCAACTGCTGGCTTCTCTGTGCCGGGGGAATGCCAGGTGGTCCAGTAAAAGAAATCCAACAGAATCTAACCTGGGTTGCCATCATGCAGCTCTGTAGCCAAACAGCAAGCACGACTATTCGTTTTAGAGGAAGACCATACAGTTTCCTAGGGATGCAGGAAGCAGTTATTCCTAAGATCATTTATCCATCAAAAACTGCTCTTCTCTTCCCTATTTTTCCCTTCTTTGCCCAAAAAACACACTTCAGCTCTTGACGACGCAAACCTCGCACAAAGTGTCGATGCCCTGAAGCTCGGTACAACTTCTGCTCACTACCCTCAAGGAGTCTTTGCTAGACTTTCCTCTTTTGGCCTAAATTTTACAATTATCCTCTGCTGCAGAAGATGCATTTCCCAGCAAAAGTATGGGCTAAACCTTCTCTAGCAGCACTACTGGCTACAGAAACTGCATTTATCTGCATGATCTAGATTTAGTGCTGCTAAAGGAGGTCTGTCAGCACAGGTCACGACACCGCCCATACCCCCATCGAAATGGGATAGCATCCAATACTTCCACTTGGTTTTCAGACACAGTGAAATCAAGGAGAAAAAGTCATGCCACAGCACAAGAGCTGAATGGCAAAGGGATTAATTTTGTTGCTATGAATCATAACTTCTAGTGTAGCAACCCATAGAGATTATTGTAAAAAGTCTGATTACAAAATAGTTTGCCTAGGTGTATGAGTCTCACATCACTGCCCCTTCTCTGAATTCTTTAAACCCCGAAGAACTCTGTGCAGCCACAAAGTTCATATTTCTGAAGTATGAACATGACCACCATTTCATTATTATGTAAATGTACTTACTGGCCACAGATAATTGATAGTTTCTCTTATGTAATCAGGTAACGATCAAATTAAGGTCCCCTATGGCCAGCTTCCAATTTTATCAATAATTCAATAGCTGGAATTTAAGCCGATTACAACCTTCCAGATCAATTAGCTTTTCATACACATAATCCATATTAGCCAACACTTAGTTTAGACCTCCTCGTGCTTATCTTGGTTACTTTATACTGTTAAAATGCTTGCAGCCCTCACAGTCCCATTACCAGCTTAGGAAGAAGCCAAAGGCTTCAAATCCATAATTTTGGAACATGAGAAGCCTCTCTTCAGCTGGAAGTTATGCCCAGAACTACTTCAGCTTTCTAGAACAAATCCAGCCAGATGGATTTAAACTTCTGATGTAATAATTTTGTTCAGAATATGGTATTTATTTGTTGGGCCATGTTGTCTCTATAAACTACACATCTGCACTGAAAACACTGTCAGCTAGAGAGATTTTAGAGCTCCTGCAGCTCTTATGTAACCTTTTGATAGCAAATACTTGGCTGGGTGCAGAGGCTACAGCTGTCGATCAATAACCCTTCACAGCACTTGCCTCTGCAAAACTTCAGACCATAATTGATTTCTGTTGATGCCTGAAGCAGAGCGTTTAGCAAGGCTGAAATTATTTTTTGCTGTAAAGTAACATTTTTAGAATTCTACACTCGTGCTTAGGATGTACAGATGTTTGGAGTATCAAATGTTCTCTTTTTATTTTGGGTCAGGTCGGTCTTTTTAAACAAAGAACACAATAAAAGCTTCTTCTCGCAATAAAAGCTTCTAACTTCAGAATTGGGTTCTCTTCACAGTCCAGAATTTGGAAGGGGTTACTTTTTTCTCAGAGCACAGAGCAAATGCTAGGCCACAAAAGAATTAAAAAGAATGATAACAAAAAGGGGAAACTTCAGCTGCCAAGAACTGTCTGCCCTTCCCCCAGCACTCAGTGACAGTGCTTCTGCAATGGGACAGAGCTAAATGTCTGTTGGTTTGGGTTTGGTTTTCTTCGTACCAGGTTCATTAACTAAGTATTCAAGTGCCAAACGCCCTCCAGCGAGAGGAACGTGAGAGGAATTCAGCCACCTTCTCAGGAAGAGACTCTTCACGTGAGTCCCTGCAGCACAGAGCGCCACAAACCTATTTGGTTATTACCCACTTACTCTACTGTACAGCCTTGCTAATGCAAGTTATTTACTATCACATGCAAAACAGTTATTGCTACTAAAGTTCTATTTTCTTATTAAATCATCTTATGGCTTTGTTTGCATCAGGGACTCTTCCCCCTACATACTGTGCTATTTTGCATTCCAGTTTCAGAGGTATTTTTCAATTGATTCTCCCAAGCACTAAACTACTCTACTCAATGGTACAGCTACTTCCCCTCAGAAGCGATCCTAACTCTCAGCACAGGTCCCCCAGAGCTCTGCTGTAAATGGCCCATCTGCCCAATGTTCTTGGAAATGTATTCAATGCAGAGGGTTGTTTGTTTCCCTGTTACATACATTAACTCTGCACGGATTACTGGTTTTGCACCAAAGTACATGCTTCTTGATTAATTACTTGAGATATATCAAAATTACAAAACCAAGCTACCCACTCCCTCCCTCCCCCAATGGCCATTTACAGGCAGGTCTCGGGAAAAAAAGATGCAGTATCCTCTCTAAGTTGAAAGACAATTTTGTCCTTGTAAAAGAGAGAAATGGGTGAAGAGCAACACTGGCACCAAATAAAAGACTTTTCCCAAGGAAATCAGAGGATGCCATCCACAGAGCACTGCACACCTCAGGAATCACGCCAGTCTCTTATTCGACCAGTCCAAGCTGCCCATTGAGTGATAAATCGTTTGGACTTCCCCCGGTCTAAACTTTCCTTCAGAAAAAAAAAAACCAAAAATCAACCCAGAGGGAGAGACCAAAATGATTAAAATTGAGCCTATAGCTGGAAAGCAATTCTGGAAGTTACCTAAAATCATCATATTGAATTCTCAATAATACAGGGGTGGGGAATCTCTGATCCATAGGCTAGAGATAGCCTGCTGCACATATACAGTCCGCAGTGTTTGTTCTTCAACAGCCCTTGACCTTTATATCCTCTCTTGTTATTAAGATGTATGTAAATGCAGGATCCACCAAAGGCATTAAAACTTCAATAGAACTTCAGCTAAAAAAGGTTCCCCAGTCCTGCAATAATGGATAAAAGTCTTCTACACACAGTTGGCAGGTAGCATTTTGCAACCATTAACTTATTATATAAGGATAATGTTTAACTAGTTATAAAAATTATATAGTCAGAGCTGAGCAAGAAAAAAAAAATTACTTAACAGATTTTGTAAGTGATCTTTAGGTAGCATTTATGCAAAATGCACGCAAACTCCTTAGCCTATTCATACTTTTCCGAGTATATCACAGGATGGGCAATATTAAAATTGAAAATGCTGCATGTGGAGGAAAACGTCTCCAACAAAGACAAAGAAGAAAAGAACCCCACTGACAGAGACAAGAACTCTGGCCGCTTACACATGCTAGCTTACTACTGTAGCTGGACAGACAGAATAAAAACAGAAAGTCAACTATGATTCTATGAAGCCTGTTAAGTGAATGCATTTCATTTCTAATGGAGAGCGTTGCCATTGTCAAAGGGAGGATACTGCATGTTTAGACCATGTTTGTGACACTTCTATTGTATCCTTTCTATTGTTAGTTACATTATCATCATGGTTTATTAATAAATTTGTCACTCTGAAATTGTAAAAATACTACTAGGCTCATGCACTGATCCTAACATGGCACTACAGTTTGCTACAAAGCACTAATGCTTATGGAACTATACACATCTCAAAATGGAAGACATTGGTGATTTTGTTGTTTTCAAACAACTTGTAACATCATTTTGTCCACAAGTATTAAAATATATATATGTATATATATATGATCTATTGCACATGCCCTTTGTTTCTGTAATCTTTCACACGGGAAGATTTCCAACCAACACAGAGAAAAAGTAGAGCAAGAAACAGTAAACAGGCTGAGGCAGCATTTCCTAACACAGCAGTTTTGTAGAAGTGCTGGCCAGAAAGGACCCGGCAATGGGGGTTCTTCTGGGCACGCACTACTGGAGTATTACTTCTGTGAAAGCCACAGATCCTTAGCCCTGCTAAAAAATCTTATATTCTAAAATTAAACTTGAAAACTAATGTTGTTACATTGTTATGGATAGGAGTCGGGAAAAATCAGCAATTCTGTGGGTTTTTTTTTTTCTGTTTTCTTCTTTTTGTTATAATGTAGGCTTACAGAACGTTGAGGGTTATTCCTATGGAAAAATAAATCAAAGAGCATAAAGCGTCTATTCTCCAGCTGGACAAACTCTTAGCTTTTGAACTTGTCCCTGGGAACAAAACCAGCTCCATGTCACCCAAGTGTTCTGTCATCAAGCTATGCAAGAAACAACTGCTAGCTCTAATGTCAGACGGGTAAGCATGGGTAGAAGGAAGAAAAGGAAAATCCCAGATTTAAAATCAGATGCTTCTTACACCAGATACCTCCAAACCACTTAAAATCCTACGATATTGACAGTAATCTCCACTGCTTTGAGATAGATCCTGCTTCTACAGACATCTACGTTAAACCCCACTGGTTTCGACATAAGGAGGCCCCAAAATGAAGTGCGCTTTTCTAACTGCCTCCAACGCCAGGAAACTCGGACTGTATTCAGCAAAGAAATCCAATGTTCTTAAAAGAAGTCAGGCCAAGATGGTGGTTGCCTCATCAAGCTCAATGTAACTCATACCTAAACTAAGAAACGCAGCTCATAACAATGTCACTGAAAACTTTAGTGCACCTCTCTCCTCACTACAGCTGGCATCGTTTGGATACGCAGTGTCATGCTCTCCACTCTCTAGCTTAGGTCTCTGATCTTCATAGAAACAAAAAAAATGCATAAAGCTGTTATTAAATCTTACTGTTTCCATGGAAGCCTAAACAAAAACCTAACTCATGTCTATTTCGAAGATCAGGATCAACATCAACACTTGTCCATACTCTGCTACAGAACTTGGTCCCAAAAATACCACCACATTTTAAGAATTGGAATACTATCATTAAGATTTAACAAGGATTTAACTTGCTGGCTTTTTCAGCTGTTTCCAGGCTGGCTGGCTCTCTCCAGCAGTTTTCTAAAAGGAAAAACAGAATAAATAAAAAAAAAACTAACACATGCACCCCCAACCGTGCTATTATCTCCCAAAACCTATTAATGGAACCCATATACCTTTATTTGATCCAGATCTGAAAATATTATTTTAAGCTAGTGAGTCACATTTTTCTAAATCACAAGCTTGGAATAAGGTGCACTAAGAAGAGCTCCAAATTTGAAATGGAATAGAATATGTATCCCAATTCTGGGTTTGTGGGGTTGGGTTTTTTTGCCAAGAAATCTTACCTGCCACATACAACACCATAGCAGAGAGCATGTAAACGACATGTGCTCCCATCTCAGAATGACAGAAAACATCCTATATGATCACAAATGAAGGAGACAAAGAATCTCGTGTAAACATAAGAACAAGAAGAGTGCCCCTTAGTTTGCTAAGGACTAAGAGGAACCAGGAAAAGGCCCTTCCTATGTATTTTTGCTCTCTCTCAAGTAACCCTTTATGTGGCTAACAGTCTGATCTCTTCAGACCTGTTTCTGCCTAGACAATGGTAACATCAGGTCATCTCAGTTCTCAGTCACAGAAGAATCAAAAAAGTTGATTTCATCAGCAATATGAAAGCTGATACTGTGTCAAGGAAGCTGAGTGGATAAACTGCAACTTCACACCTCTGGTCTCTTCCATCTCACCAAAAGTTAATTTAATAGAGAAAGAAGTTCTGCCCCACCTCTTCTACCGTAGAATGTTTTTGTTCTTTTTGCTGCTAAGGGTTCATAAAAAGCCAGAGGGAAGGAATGAATTAACATAAATCTAATCATTATCCTGTTACCCCAGAGGTCTTTAAAGCTTCATTTTTCTTTGCTAAAAATGAAATGGCGCAGAGTAATTTCTCCTCCTGGTGAAAGCTCTTCACATCCAGCACTTACATAGGTTTACACATGCAAATATACATTTTGATCCCTAACTGGGATGATGCATTTACACACTACAGACAAGGTGATTCTGCATTTGTTCCTGTGCATTAGCTCCTTTATGTGAACTGACATCGAGACATCTATCTACAAAGTCAAGCCTGGGTCCTGGACGAGAAAATACCTGTATGCAACGTCCCCAAGTGCTTGGTAAGTTTCTTCCTCATGTCAGAGCAGAAAATACATTCTGGTTTTCCTGCTGCAACTTTTCGTACATGTCAAGATGGTCTGACATAGCAACACATGCAGACACTTTATCTGCTAGGAATTCCAGTATGACACAGTGAGCACTTCACCTTCCTAAAATGAAGATGTCAATGATGAACACAGCTTCCACTTGCATCGGATTACAAAGTATTTCTCGCTTTAAAACAGAGTGCAGAAAGCTGGATGAAGAGCTATCACAGGAGATATTTCTTCAGGGAAACAAACACTGATTTCTGTTACTCTGCTTTTGAGTTTTGATAAGAGAGTGGGGTACTTCTGTGGGAGAAGTCATCTGGTGAATCAAATGTTGGGTGAGATGGTTGGAACAGGAAGTGGAGAGATCTTTGTTCGTTCAGCTCCATGAAAGTGAAGGACAAGTTTTTGCTTGCTAAAGAGAAACATCCACACCTCAGAGCCTATGGGCAAGCAACAGGACCACCTTCTTCTTGAATGTCAGGATTGAATCTGGAATCACAAAATGAATAAAGGAGAGGTAGTTTAGGAGACAAAATAAAAATAAATTCAACATTAAAATGTGCATGAGATCATTACTTTAAAAGTCTGATTCCAATGAATAAAATTAGCTGGCTTTGCAAACTGCAGTAATCTCTTGCTCTGCAAGATTTTGTATCTAACTGTACATGTCAAACTGGTTAAGGAAATGCTACAGGAAATGCAGAACTATACGCTTATTCAGAAGCAATATATCCAAAAACATACCAGTGTTAATTAGCTATGGGGATTCTCAACTGTGGGTCCAACATATAGAACGACACGGTTGAGGCAGCACCAGAACACACACTACACACAGAGTATATTCTGCTATAGCAGGTCATGATTCAAAGAGACACCATGAACTACCACCTAATTAACTAGAAATCCTCAGTGCTGTAGAGATAAAAAGCACTTTTGACAGTTGTAAAATCACCCAGATTAAGGTCTTCCTTGTACCCACTTTTATCATTTCTCCCCAGTATGCACAGTGCAGACATACTTCAACCACGATTAACTTGTCACTGATATCCTGGCCTTCTGTCAGTGATACTCACCTGGTACCACCTATTCACACCAGCTGTTAACACCTGATTTTCTTGCTTTAAGTTTGCAGCCAGCCTGGATTGGAAGGCAGTGTAGGTGTGCTCCTGCACAGCTCGTGCCACAAACATTTATTATGATTCTCCTGTATTACAATGAGAGTTATGAGATTTTTTTCCTTTGGTTTCTATTTCTCACACACAAAAACACGAGGACAAACCTTATTTCCTAACCCCTCCTCCTTTTTTCTCCATCTGCATTTCTCATTGTAATTACCTTAACCCTTTAGTTGCTCAAAAATATCTTCCAGAGAAATTTTTCAACTGCTACATTAGGAATACAGAGTAGATCATGAAAATGGAAACAAGAGCACACACTACAATCACCTTCTCTGAGGCACTCAAATGTTTTCAGTTGACCATGAGCTTGACCAGCCATGCTCACACTGTTGGGAAAGTCTTATTCTTGATAAGAAGATGGGGAAAAAGCAGAACCGGAGAGCTGCAACAAAACACGTCAAAGGTTAGTGTCAGAGCTGAAACAACATACAATTACACATCTTAACTACCAGAATGTCTTTATTTCGTTCACTAGCAGGAAAAAAAAATAATTTAAAATGCTACAAAACTTGATTGTGACCCTTAGAAATTCTGTGTGTACTTTTTTCAATATAACTGACATTTGCTTATGTTATCTTCCTTTCAATCCTACCTTTTAACCAATACTGCTTTTAAGATTACTGCTCCAAGTTAATACAATTACACAATTAGTGTTGCTTAGCAGAGCAAAATGACATCATGGGGCAGGAATTTTATAACTTTATAAGCATTTATTCTTGTTAGAATGTACAGTTAAATCAAAGTTTCTTTGATTTCTTGATCAAAGTTTCAGTCCAAGCTGAAAGCTGACACTGCGGAAACAGTCCAGTTCTCTGAAAGTATCCTATAAAAAATTTAAATCTCAATGACTGATTTCTTTGGACAGAGGGGATAAAAAAAGGAAAAGAAAAAAAGAAAACCCTCCACACAACACATAAAAAAAAAATCCACCAAATTCCAAGCCACCCTAAATCAACCAACAAACCTAACAAGTTTAGTATGTGGTATTTACTATCTAAAGAACCTCACAGCTTTACTCACCATTATTTTTGATTGACTCACATTCTCTTCAGTGAGCCTAGAGAGAAAGATGAACAAAGTTAAACTTGCACCTAGGAAACTATTCAGATCACACATGATTACCTTCACAAAACACATAATATCAGCTCTACCTTCCACTAACTAGTTAACAGTTTCAGAGGTTCTACATGAAACATGCTGCCCCACTACCAAAACCACTTTTTAATAGTGCACGTTTTGAAGATAAACAACTTTATTACGGCAAGCTATCACTGAGAGATGCACTCTTCAGTCTCATAGGAACTATGATGGACATAATTTCAGCCTCTGTTAAGGCAGGACACTCTTTCATGTTCCTAGCAAACCACAGTAGCCAGGAAGCATAATGACTGTTCTCACGGATGCTGAGCTGATAACCTAACCGGAAGAGTAATGGATTGCTATAAGCAGAACTGTCTCATTACACAGAACTTACATTATTAAAAACTCCCAGTATCCTCACCAAATTATTACTAGCTTCAACCCTCCACCAACCAGCATTTCTGCAAGCACCAGGGACCTGCACCTTCGGGAAATCTGCGGTGAGCAGACAGATGATCCCTAGCCCTGGATTCCAGGGTAGTTACTCCATCCTCACTCTGCCAATTCTGGCCCCTCCTACTAAAGGGCCTGCCAAGCACTACGTGGCTTTAAGAGAACTAGGAGCCAACGACAAATGACTCACAAAATTTGATAAAGAACAGTTATCAGGAACAGTCCCAAGCTTACTTAGCATAATGGAAACAATTTTCAATGCCAGTCTTTGAAAGTTGATTCTTCTTTTTCTAAAACTACAAGTAAACTAAATAAAATCTAAAGTTGGTCTTACTCTATGAAAGCAGGTGATGCTTAAAGTATCTCCAAGGAATGTTTCCTCTAGTACTGAAATTCTGTTTTCTTTAACCTTTCTGAAATTTTAACAAGTTCACTAACTTTGGATTTTAACTGCTGCGATAAAGAAACATCTCAAATTAACCAGCAGAATTGTACTATTTGCTTTCTCATATAGATCAACATGCCCTGTTACTAATGGGGGAAAAACAAAATTGGTGTTCTGACACAATCAGCACACTGGAACTGGAAACTACACTAAAAGGAATATGCTAGCAAGTTTCACCCCACCTCTAGCTTTCTCTCTCTCACAAACGGTCCAGGAGATGAGCAGAATTAACAGGGAAGTAGAAGACAATTTCTTTCCTCTCCCCTAGAGCCTGAGAAGTAGGTGAGGAATGAAAGATCTAGAAACAGATTACAGTGAGAATGAGAGATGAAAACTTGAAAGTTAAATGCACTGGAGCTGTGTGAAAATACAGAAAGCAAAATTAGCACTACAGATCATAAGTCCACTGAGGTCTCTCTGACCTCTGCTTAAAAAGCATCAAATTTAACCTGGAAAGCTGATAATGACAAAATCTTAAATCATAAACACAACAGTTTACAGTCTTGAAGAAAAAAAAAACCAAAACAACAACCAACAGCTGCCTTTGTGCCTTTTACTTTCTAGATAACTTTTCAAAAGGCATTTTAACTCACAAGAATGCACGGAACTGTAGTAAGAAAGGCTAAGACTGGTGTGTTTGGAGAACGGGAGGGAATGCCTGAGCATAGAGGCACTAAAAGGAACATACACAAGAGATGGGGCACTCAGAAGGGCACCCAAGTTAGCAGGACATCAAGGTGCCAGCATGTCCCTCTCCAATTTGAGGGCAACCAGATATGGAGACAAAGAACACTAATAACCTACAGTGTGTCAGTGTAGAAACACAGCCCACCATCACCTCCAAAAGGGGACACACAAAGGCATATCTGAAACTCAGTATGGTTGCCAACTGAGGAATAAGCCAGAAGACATACAGACCTCCCAGCTGACGTTCCTTGTGCTCTACATGTTGCTGAACATGAGCAACATAGTGCTAGACTGCTGGACACAGCTTGAACACCCCTGTATGTTGCTTGGCATCAAGACAGGCATCTCACACCGAACACAATCTGCCACTCAGGAGATTACAGGCCTGAGGGAGGGTCTCCTTTCACTGTACTTTAAATAAAACCACCACCTCCTTCTATGAGGTTTCCAATGGATATTTGCAACACTGCTGGCACAAAGTTCTAATCGTGCAACCTGCAGTGCCAGAGAAAACAGGCAGGACTGGTTTTACAGCTGAGCTTTCTATCCCGCAATCCACACACCTTAGCTTCTCGAATACATTTTAGGCAAAGAAACATCCATCCTTCCACATGCAATTTTGGAGGAATCCTCTCTTAAGGACTGTTCAAGCCCTCACGTCTTGCATTCATACAGCATCTACCACATCAGGGCAGGTTTCGAACAACGCTCCTTTCCTAGTTCTAAATAATGATCATGGGAGATGTTCAAGAGCTACTCCACACTCTTCACAGACTTGGTCAGAATTTTTTTGCCTTAGCTGGCCCACGATTTTTGACACCTCTGACAGCTCACCAGCATAGGCTGCGTAGCCTGACAGCAATCCTGCTGACACAATGCATTGAGCTGTTTCATATATACCTGGGCGACAGAAAACTTTTTTTTTAATTTTTCTATTTCTCACAGCTCTTGTGCATTCAAAGGAATTAATAATATTAATACAAATTAATCTACTCATTGCTAGAATAGCATACAACTTCACATGAAAAAATGACTGGTTATTATTCTTTTCATTATATAATATAGCAGAATTATTGTTATATGCAATACATAAAGATAAATCCCCTAGCATATTTTACCAATTCATACACAGACAGGTGTAAGGAGCAATATCGATCAGCATCACCATACTTATGTTGCTCATAAGCTGCTATTACTGCTGCTACCTGAGTAACAACATATGAAATTTGCAAGACATTCCTGAGGAAATTTTGTCTCATGAGCAACCACTGCTTTTAGGACTAATTGTGACAAATGTACTTGTCCTATTTGAGTTATTTCCAGTTACAGACAACTAGTCCATTATCAGATCGTATAAGATAACATGCCACATCTCTGTAAGATCTAACAGCTGTGTTTTTCATTTAATCACTTCAGTGTTTTACTACACCTGATAAGCACGCTGAGAATGCAGTCACTTAAAGAGCTGTTATCAAACACGGAACATCAGGAATCTCATGCTAGTGAAGCAAGTTTTCACTAAGAAGTCCCACCTCCTTTTCTTCTTTGTAACTCAGTTTAATAAAGTACCGTTCTCTGGAACAAATGCATCTGATAGTTTAAAAAAAAATAAATAAGGGACACCTGGCCTGCATGTTACTAACCCAGAAAGGTGAGACAGGTTTCAGTTATAGTTCACGTGTTCCATCACATGTGAAGTCCTTTCCACTTAATTATCAACAACTACATGAATTCGTAACTCTACCATCAGCTCCACTCTCTCCAACACAATCTCTCGGCTCTCCACGAAACTTAGTTTGCACTGCAGATTACTCACACGTTCTGGATATATCAAATCACTTGGAAGCCGTTCCCTCCGTGCACTCCTGTGTCAGCACGACATAAAGACACCAGAAAATGACCTAACTGTTCCTATCAGCAGACCGGCTAAACCCATCCAGCACACGGACCGCGCTAATAACGACGGTAACGGACGGGCAACTGTAACCAGCGCTATTTTCTAGCCGGAGACGAAAGAGCTCGTTTCGGGTGGTGCATTTCGGTTTCTCTCCTCCACGTACGCTGTCAGCTCCAGCTGCTCGCCGGCAGCGTGTTCTGCGCCGTTCCTAACCGGGCTGCAGGCCACTGCTGCGCAGGAAACAGGCTCTCCCTGCCGCCCGGCCATCTGCTGCTGCCCGCTCCCGCCGGAGCTACGGCACGCCCTCGCCCCCAGCTCTGAAGTTACTCGCACTTCTCAGGGCGGCGGGCGGGTCGAACCGGAGACGGTTCTTAGCTCTCCCCCGCGCCCCGGTAGGTGTCCCCGGGAGGAGCCGGCTGTCAGCACACGGACACCGACGACCTCCGCTCGAGGCCACCCCGGCGCGGAGGCCGCGCTGCCACATGAAGTGAATGAGAAGCCTCGGTCACCCTCGCTCGGTCCGGTCCAGGGTGGCGGCGCTGGGCGGAACGCGACTCAGGAAAGCGGCGGGCGCAAACGTGCCCGGGCCCAGCCCAATCAGGGAGCGGGGCCCCAAGCACTGGGCTGGGTGCGGTCCCGTGCCGGAGGCCGTTGTTTCCCGCCGCACTCACCTGAGCGAGGCCGCGGGGCCGCGGCGGGCCCCAGCCTCTCCGCCTCTTCCTCTCACTCCGCCATCTTCCCCTCCTTACCTCGGCCACCCGGCGGGGGGCTAGCAGCGCCCGGCGACGCCAGGCCCGCCCACTCNATCACCCGTCCATTTTGGGCGGCGATTGGTCAGCGGCGGCGTCCATCAGCGGGACTGATCTCCCGCCTCCTAGGCCTTCCTTTCTGATTGGCCCCGGTGAGGGCACACGCCTGGAAAAGGATTGGCTCAAGCCGCGCGAGCAGGGCTGGCCTGGGGCGAATCCTCTGGTGACCTCCACAGGAATTTAAAGGAGCCGCTCGCTCACTGGGAGTGAGGGTGCGCCAGCGCCGGAACGCCCGTCCCCGACACGGGAGGGCG
>VXBZ01011316.1:445589-463702 GCA_013399135.1 Heliornis fulica | reverse complement strand
GGGGGGGGGGATAATCTTTTTAAAAATGCTCCTTTCCAAGTTGCATGGCAGCCGTTTCCCTTTGTTTCTGATGCACAGGGAATGTTCACATTGGTAGAACAAATCAGGAAGGGGTCAGAGATGTATTGTATATGCACCAGTAGCAATGCTCTGGGGGAAGGTGCTAGGGAGAAAATGAAGTTCTATTCATTATACAGTAAGGGTAGAAAGGAGTGAGTTCTCCATCCATCAGTGAAGAAAGCGAATGCTCATTTTCTGCTCTACATCCACCTTCTCCAAAACCTGCAATAAAATTCAGAAACAGCTACTTAAGTTATGGTACATACTTCCTTCCTACAAGGTTTCTTACTCTAGTATAGAGGAAGTGGGCAGGAAGAGGAGACATCTTCAGTTTGACATGCCAGTCTTTCATCTACAAACCGCTATTTTTCATTCCAGGCTAAGGTCCTTCCAAGGAAAGGAACTTCAGCTATTAAAAGCTGGAAGAAGCTTGTCAATCAAAATGCAACTAACATGGTTTCAGTCTGCCAACAGCCCAAAAAGGCTGGGATTCCTAAAATTAGACTATGGGAATGCAAAGTTAAGACACAGAAGGGAGAACAGAGCAGCCACTGAAGAGCTAAAATCACAACCACAGCATCACTAACACAGATCGTTGTAACACAGGTGGCAGCTTCAGTCACCTACTTGCTAACAACACTGAAGTATAAAGATATTAGTTTGCTCCACGCTTTTATTGGCAACGAGCTTTGGTGTTCCAAGATAATGAGTAAATTAAGTTTGAAGAGACCTCTGAAGGTTTTTTTGTCCAACTCCTGCTTAAGCAAGTCAGAAGGATCAGGGCCTTGTCCAATTAAGTTTTAAATACCTCCCAAGGAAGGAGGTTTTACTTGCAACTATCCTCTTGGTAAAAGGTTTTCCTTATCACTAACCCAGATTTCCCATGTTGCAACTTGTTTCTGTTGCCTCTTGTTCTGTCTTTGTCAACCTGCAAGATGTGTCTGGTCCCTCTCAGCAGCACCAATCCCACGAGACAGCTGAAACTGTTCTGGTATAGGACAGTTTTCTCCACTGACTATAAAATGGCTCCCTACTATAACATATTTCCAACTAACAACAGATGTAATTCAAAGAACTAGAGGTAAAACTTGAATACCAATATTAATTGCATGTTTAATGGGTAAAATATCTACAAAAACCTGATCAGCACAATGACAGTAGAAGAGTTACTCTGTTTAATTGTACTAGTCAGGCTACCTGTACAGAAAGAAATAACTGCAAAAGAAAAAAGTGAACACTCTGCACTATATTCAGTACTCTTACATAAGCTAGAGTGTACATACAGACTAATTATTAGTATTCTGACACTGTTAAACCAAAAAAAAGTCCTGATGAAGGAAACAAGAGCTGGCAGAAGACTTGCTTTGCCCAAATGCAAGCAGACTGGCTTATTTAAATTACATCCTCTGTTTGCATTTGTGTTTATGTCAGAATTACTTGCCCTACTACAGAGCAGCTTTATTTTGTCATTACAAATGTAGTATACCAACCTTTACAAACTCTGCAAAGGAGATGGCACTATCTCCATCTTGATCAGCTTCCTGGATTGTCCTGTCAGCAATGCTGCCCAGTTGCTCATCTGAAATGTTTACACCAACCATCATCCGTAACACCTGTAACAGACACCCCCAGATTTTTTTTTTTTAATTAAGAAAAAAACCAAACATTATTGATATGGGAAAATAAGTTTTCTTTGTGCTGTTTCTCTCATCTATACTGTCAAAATAACACCATGTAAGAATATCCCCAGAGGATTTCTATGGAAGTAGTCTCTAGACAGACTTCTATTTGTCCTTCGTACATCAAGGCTTTCAGGAAAGTCAACTTCCTTTTGTAGCCACCTTTGACAAAGAATCCAGCCTTTCCACTAGGCAGCAGGAAGCGGTAAAAGTATGTGAAAGCTTTTGGAACTAGCAATGAGCAATTTCTGTTCCAAGGCTTTTGTCTATTCCCTGACATTTGATTGAATATTCACTAAGACAGCTGCCTACAGGACTCTTGTTAAGTATATGGTCAAATGATAACTGCCATTACTCTACAGTTAGTAAAGCATTTTCTGTGCAGATAGAAGAGGGCAGTTTCAGTCAAAACCAAATCCTTGTCCTACATCAGGAACCACAAATTACCATGTCTGCTTCACAGGATTAGTAGTATGTAATTACTCCCAGCTAAGCCTAGCTTCATATATATGCAAGCACTGATGAACTTTGATTACCTTTGATGCAATTTCAGTACGATTTTCTCTACTGAGGGGACGCACAGAGGATCAGAAAGACAACCTAATCCTCACAGCTTGTCCCTGTGAAGTCTTGTTTAAAGCAACTTTACAAGTTCTTAGGGGGCTCAGTGAATTTGTTGGATATTTAGGTATAGTTATAGGTCCTATAACTAAGCAGTTAGGCTAAGCAGATCCTATAGGTATAGGATCCTATAGGTATAGGATCCTATAGGTATAGGATCCTATAGGTATAGGATCTGCTTAGCCTAACAACTCTGGTTGAAATCTGACTCTAGCATTCCAAGTCTGATAGGACAGCCTGGACTATCGAATGAGATTAAAGTCTTACACTGTATCCAAAGCTTTAAACCAGTCATAAGCAATTAGCCAACAAATTCCTTCAGGAGTTCTTTTAAGATGACTGTTTTAACTCATGTCTTCATTCTAAATGGGTGTGAAGTCACAGAGAATGGCACGATGGAGTCAAAGCAGCCCTGTGCTATTTACCTGAAGAAGCTCATCCCTGGAGATCTTGTCATCTTTATCTAGATCATATAGCCGAAAAGCAACTACAGGGAAGAGAAGAATGAGCAGTTTAAATCAAGTGCCATTGTTTTTCTTCATAAAAATACATTTATCTAATAAAAATAGTAAGCATTCATACATCATTTTAAAGAGCATTAGCTTAGAATTTTAATTTTCCATAAAATTCATGTCTGTTCCGTAAAGTGTTATTACTGCATACAGGAATAACATTATTGCCAGGAAATGAAAAAAACCTTACTGAAGTACTCAATATGAGTACTTGCAGCAGCACTCTGCTTGCAGAGCTATTTCTTCAAAACCCTGAGTCATAGAAGTATAATTACCTCTAAGATACATTCAATCTTTTAACTTCCGAGCCAACCATTTTTTAAATTACCATTCACTCTGACTACATTCTGGGTAAGATATGACAGAAATTTCAAGTGCTTTGAGGACGGTTGCCAATTTTGATTAGCAAGCAAGAGCATTCTGTTCACATACTGTAGGCAGATGTCCAAATAATCAAGAAAGTACTCAGCTGCAGGTAAGTTAAAAATGCTGTATTATATGAAAGACTGGAGAAAGAAGCAGAAAAATTCATTTGAGGATGGGATATGGTTTCTAAATCTGAAATAACTCCAGAAGCAAACTGTTCTGAAACACTCCTGTTACATTTGGGAAAGCACATACATTACTCAAGATTCATACAATTCCACCAAATTCTATTGAAAGAATGGGCCAGTTGTTGACATTCTGAACAGGTAAGCTTACAAGTTAAATTAAAAATAAAACCCAAACAAACCAGGTATTAAAGGATAACATTCCATAGGGAATGACTCTATGGAAAACCCTGAGCTCCTTCACTCCCTTCCCAGAAAAGCAAAGCAAAATAAACAAAGAGAATTGTTTCTACAGGAAGATTCACATTTCTTACAGTGGAGCTTGTTACTTCGGCTGTTCAGTGGTTCTGGTCCATTCTGGTCTTTACTCTTTTCATTATCTTCTATGGGTCTGAAGTGGGCTAGTGTCCTCATGAATCCACGGAAATTCACCTGGTCCTCCCTGCAGAAGCATTTTGGCAGGTCAGTTTTAGCACAGCTTATACAATTTTTTTTTTTATTTTGGTGAAGTGTATGAATGTCTAAAGCATCAAGATCATGCAGACTCTTCCACCCCACACCCTCCCAGCAGGATTTGGCTGCTATGCTCAAACCCAGCTCTGAGACAGTGCAGCTGC
This sequence comes from Heliornis fulica, assembly GCA_013399135.1. Taxonomy (NCBI): domain Eukaryota; kingdom Metazoa; phylum Chordata; class Aves; order Gruiformes; family Heliornithidae; genus Heliornis; species Heliornis fulica. The sequence continues at coordinate 459,662 of VXBZ01011316.1, read as the reverse complement.
AACCTGGGATCATGCTGCTGTGAAGTATGTTGCGTAAAAAGAAAAAAAAAACCCAAAAACCAAAAAACTGTGAGAAGTGTTGTGGAGGGCTTCCCTCCCTTTGCCTGCGAGCTCTATTTAAGCTCAAGCCCTCACCCTTGGCCTTTGCCTGAGCTATCCTGCAACTATGTATTTTGCTAATCCAGACCCTGATTCCCTGGACTGATCCAAGCCTTGCTTTGCCACTGCTAACTCGTCTGGCAACCACCAGACAGTTTGCTGATGTGAAAACAGACCTGCTCTGCTCTTCTTGTTCAGGTGTGATGCCCTTTGTTATCGAGCATATTGCCCATGCCAGCATTGCTGCCACCCTTCGCTTGCTGCTCTATGACAAACAGCTGTCTTCTCTAGTGGTTCTGTGGGAACCAGCTACATAAGCACTTTTAAAGACTCCTGCTTTCTAGTCAGGAAACCCTGTCTGGTATTAGCCAATAGTATGACTTGATTAGACCATCTGACTGTCATTAATCAGTACTGACAAGTTTGCTCAAGGACAGCAGCAAATTCCACAGAAAAATCTAGAGGTATAATGAAGAGACAGTACTGCAAATTTGACCATCTCTTTGGTTTTATAGGTGCCATGAGCTATGTCGTAAATTTGATCAAAAACTAAAACCAATCAACCACAAAAAAAGCTGATCAAACAGCAGATTCAGAAGCAGATGCCAAAAGGTGAAAAACAAGCCCAAATTAGTTAATTACATAACTACTTAGCATAAAACAATATTGCTACAAGTTTTCTTTAAGAACCAAAGTCCACATATGCCCCTGACTCTATTTACAAGTGTTCAGCAGTGTAGTAAGCAGAGTGGAAAACTGAGACACTAAGCCTGTGCTTAGTGTCTCAGTTTTGTGTGCTTTATTCTCTGCATGTGCAGAGAATAAAGCACACAAAACTCTTGTAATGTTGTGGAGTATTTCTCATTATAGAATGAAAACATGCTGAGCAATCAGTGTACATACATTTCATGAAAAGTTTGAGATGTTCCATTATTAGTAATTTCAAATTCTGTTCTTTAATTACTAGCATTACACTCCTCCCAAAACTTCTGATAAACCAAATTTGGTGCCTGCTTTTAAGTTCAGTTCATTGGAACTCACCCTTCTGGAAAGAAGGCATTGATAATTCTGTCTCCCAGTGGATTGATGGCAAGCTCTGGAATCCGCTGGAAGTCTTCACGGCTAAATAAAGCAAAAACAGAAGTCTGCATAAAGTTGGAGGAGAAAAAGTTGCTTAAGAAGAATTCATAACAAAGCATCTGTTGGGTTCTGTTTCTACAGCAAGACACTTGGTGATTTTTAAAATGTAACTCTCTAAATCATGTTTTCTCTATAACTAATGGCACAAAGCAAGGCAAAAGACAACGTCAAGCCTGTATTTCAGACTAGCAGTATTCATTTGTCATGTCAACAGAACTTCTCAGACACTAACACTGTTTGTGCTAGAAACCTTTGTGCAATAATGCTGACTGGTTTACAATTTAAGGAAAGGAGAGCTTCTGAACTGGCTTTTGAAGGAAAAAAAAATTAACTTCAAAATAAAACCTGTTTTCTTTAAAAAATTAATATTTGGGTACTGAATCATTTGAATTGAAATGATTTTTCCAGACTACCTCATTGCAGATTCTACAATGTCATCATACTCCTCCAAACATGTCACAGGTGATTTACATATGACATTGTTTTGTTTATGCATCTTTATATATAAATGTCAAAGAGTCAATCAAGTAGCACTCCTATTTAAAAAATAAATGTAAATTTAGTAAATTGGGCCTACACACCAGATGTAGCTTCAGCAGTACATTGGAAATACTCACTGCTTTTGCCAGCTATTCTCCTTTTTATTCCCTATTATATGTATACAGTATAGTATAAGCATACTTGTAGTGGTTTCTGACCTGGAAGACATCAAGAGCTGTATACATAGGGTTCATTCTATTATTCACTGATGATTTTTCTTTTCTTTCAAGCTAGTATAAAGGGACTGACAGAAAAGTGGTATAATTTTCATGTGACCAAGGCAGACAGATCTTGGTATATACTTCAGTCATCAGGTTTGCTTCTGAGGTTTTCTGGTTGTTTTTGTTTTTTTTTTTTTTTTCCATACCACCCCACCCCCCAAAAAACCCCACAACCCTACCATTGGAATTGGTTGACCTTGGTCTACCTGGGAAAGTCACAGAAACAAGGCATTCTAGTTTAAAATGCATTCTGAAACACTCCTTGCACCCACTCACACCGCAGCACTGTTAAGAGTCCAAGTTACAACACAGGTAAAATGTTTGACCTCGCAGGAGTGACCTGACAAGATTTTAAGCTATCCCATGAAGCATCTGCTCTGACCAGGTCTGAAACTGTTTTAATGGGCAGAGTTAACTATAACATAATCAACCTGTCACCAGACCTTTCGGGATTGCTGCATTTTAAGCTATAGCTGAAGGGTAAAGTATGCATTAATGATTTAGGCAGGAGATGCAGTGATGTGGAAAACCTGACCTAGTAACAATATTTTAATAACAGCATGTCAGTGTCAATGCTAACATTTACAAGATGAAAGCCCAATGGCCTTCCTTTCCATTTAGAGCAAAATCCTAATGCTTCAAATTTCTTTTTTTTTTTACTTGTGTATCATTATTTCCTAGTATCGACGCTTAATTTACACTTGTTATTTCAGCCTCCAGTTGTTCTGCTTTCAAACGGCAGATTAACAATTAACCACAAATAACTCCCCAGGTTTCAAATCTATTTGTCCTGTCATTATCAGCATTGCAGTAGACCATTTTTGCTTATTAAGAGCACATTACTGAGAGAATGTTATAATTGAAATAGCTGTAGCAGCCATAAAAGTAAATGAATGCAAGAGGCAAGTTATTCTCCACTTTATAAACTAAAGCTTCCTGCAGCCATTAGGGACCAACTTCACCTGGCTGAAGCTGGAGCTTACAGGAAATTTGATGCCCTCCCCTTGTGTGTTCACATGCCATAGCAACACAGTTCTGCCATATCTTTCCAGAAACCTGGCTTCTATTAAATCCTTGCTTAAACATAACACAGAAAGCAACCTGTAACTGCATGTTCTCATTATGAAAGGCATCCATCTAATGTATGTGCCAGTGCATTCACACTTAGACATACTCTGCAGTAAGAAATTTGTACATTCTAATACAGCATTTCCAGGCATGAGTATACCGTCCAAGGCACACAGCTGATGCCCACTGCTAAGGTGGCTCTGCCTTATCCCAAAGAATGCAAGAGACCTACTAGAGCCCTTTTTCCTTCCATTGTTTTCAGTTGTTCATAGTTATTTTACTTCTGGAGAGTAGCAGAGTATTGTTCCCTCAACAGGTATGAGGAGAGCTGAGAGAAAGTAAAACAATGAAAGAAAACAAGGAAAGAAAACAAACCACATGCAAAACGGAAGTGGTACAGAAAAGGAAAAACATCTAGAGCATGCATATAGGTAGGAAATTCCTTCAAAATAAGGAAATAAAATTAAGCTGTGTTGTGCAAGATGGTCAAACAGATTTAACGGGCTACTACTGCAGAGGCCTCACTGCTCCCTTGCTAATGTTGGCTTTGTCCTTTATCAAACCTTTTGGTTGACTAGTGTATCTCACCAACCTCCAAAAAACTTCCTATCCCTCCTCTCCATCCTCCCCATTATCTTTCTGTTGAATTAACAGCTTGAAGCAGTTAAAAGTAACTTAAAGAAAAAAAAATAACAGCACTGTGGCTGATAAAGACATGCTGGGAGCCTGGAGGGAAAGAAGATGGACATCCTACTCTTCCACAGCTATATCAGCCATCTCATCTAACTTCATCCTTACACACATTCTTTTCAAATTTAAACACTTGCTTAACTATCAGTGCAATAACTGGTTTATAAACAATAGGCCATGTAGTATGCTAAAAGTAAAGGTGATAATTGGATAAGAAGGAGTGGGGGGGAGCAGCAGTATGAACAAAGCATGCTTGAGGATGGAATTACAGACTATTTGAGTACCTTGTCATTTTCTGACCCAAACCTATAACCTGCCTGTCTTGTCTGTTCTAGATAAAGCATGTTCTTAGGCCAAGGTAAGGGATCCCACATGCAGAGAGCTGGCTTTTATGTTTTACTTTGCCATTTTGCAATATCAGCTTGAACTGGTAAGAACAAGCCTTACACCTTTCCAGACTGAGACGATTCAGTTCACCATCAAAGACCAAGGCCTGACTATTTCATTACCCTTCTCTCAGGACCAGAGGCTTTCTGAAGTTCTCCAGGAGATACCATCTTGTGAACAGCTTTCATAAGCATCATACAAACATAAACAGCTCAGTATGTCTAATCTCCTCAAATATCAGCTTTCTGAGTATTTTTTCTACCTTCCTTCTTCCACACTCACACCAAGCTATACAAATTGGTGTAAAGCAAAAGATACTTCTGAGCTTCTTCACCTGTCATTTTTTCAGTGCAAAAGAAACTACCATAAGTGAGAGGCTCCATACAAAATTTACATGTGAAAGTAGGAGTTTAGACAATGATCTCCTTCTTGTAGTTCTAGACAAGTCTGTCTAGAGCTACTTGCTAGCAGGTAAATTTTAGAGCAGATGTATTCTTGCGTGATGTACACTTCCATACCAGCCCAACAGGGAGACTTGCTGAAGCAAACACATACTTATCCTGGTCATATGTTTCAATTTCCTCATCTTGGAAATCGGAATGTGAAGAAGAAAACACACACACTGTTTTCCTCCTGGCCTATAGTTAGGATGTAGACAGAATAAGTATGTTTCAGACGTCACACTTTAGACCCAACTATGGACAGTCATATCATGGATATTAACCTTTCATTTTGGCAATTTGGCGTTTCACAATATTGACACCAAAGGTGACAAAAGAACTTTCAAAGGAAGAGTTCTGTCCTGGTTTGTACCATCTGAATGAAACCAGGCTGTGAAAGGCTAAGGGAGTTTTCATTTTGTTTAGGAAAAGTGAAGTTAAAGAGAAACATAACATTTTTCTACACTTTTAAAGAATTGATGAGAGTTACTTAGTAGCCATGGCTGTAGTCATTCAGCGAATGAAAGGGGAAATAAAGCCTAAACAAGGCATACGAAGTTTTTTCTCCAACAATATCCTTCTCTTACATCTCACTTATCTAACTGCAAAAAGTGCCTTGAAACTGTGCATAAGTACACTGCATAGAAACATCTTGCTAGAAAAGATTTCAGGTTTTGATTACAGTTCCAGATTGAAACACTTGCCTTCTCTAACCTCTGGGATTCATCATCAGCAGCAGCTTTTCTGTACAAAGTTCTCTTTACCTTGTACATATTTAATACATAGATAAGGACAGCACAGCTTTCCCCCTTCTTCAGAAGGATCGTACATATTTAAAGATTTATTACATGCCATAAAGAACTGCCTAATGCTTCTTTTCCTGATCACAGTGACATGACTCATTTATGTCATGTCTGATTTGTAAGTCAAAGGTGTAAGTCATCCTTATGGAAGCAGTTCTTCTTGCTCACAGGAAACAAACAGAAGACATGCCTTCTCAACAATTAGGTGGTAGCAAGCAAGCGACAAGTTCATCTTGCTTGTCACCAAGAAGCAAGCCCTCTTTGATCAGTATTTCAGAAACCAACATTGCCGTCTCCTACGCTGTATTTCTTATGCTTCCTCACTATATTTTTCAGGAAATAGTTTTCCATTACTTAAACTTAACGGCTTCCACATATTGTGAGTGCCAGGACAGGTATCCAAATTTGAATGCTAGTCTAAGTCAAGATGCATTTGGGAGCAGGCAACACTTAGAGGCCAAGACTGCTGGTTAAGAGATTGCAGTTGACACAGTTGCTGAGATTTTTCAAATGTCACTTCCATTCCCAAGTACCACGAGATTATCGACAACGAACCTCAAACTCCTCCAATACATAACACCACGAAACTAAGCATTGTGCAACAGACATTCACAGCATATTTAATTAATTATCCCCCTTACATAAGATGAGTACAATCACTCACTTGGAAGTTTATACAAACTTTTTAGACTCAATAGGTGAATTTAAAGTTGGAGCAAAGAGTTCAAGGAGAACACATGCTAAGTGCAAACAGTGTTGGACTAGTCTGCCAGACATCACTTTTACTCATCAGTGAAAAATAAACCTACAGGCAAAAGAATTTTAAGAGGCTGCTAGTATTCTTTTTCAAGTAATTTAATTCAGAGAGCTAAGTGGTATTAATCTTATGATATCATCAGCTGATCCATATGTCATCACAATGAATATATTGGCTTTGGTGACAAGAGTGGGTTTAAGAAGTTCCCACCCATCCCAAGCCAATTGTTTCCACTCCACAAGCCATTCTGTCATCCCTTCAGCTATGCAAGTCCCAATATTTACAGTACAGCCACATTGTGCTGACAAATCACTGTAGTCAGCTTAAAAATATCCAAAAGCTAAAGGGGAACGAGAGTATTTTTAGCCAAAAATAATCACCCAAGCGCTGTTTACAGTACAGCTCCACAACCAATTACTTAAACGTTAACTGAGAAGTCAGCAATTTGTGGCACCAGAAGGAACTGCCTATTTCCTTTGGGAAAGGAAATTGCAGTACACTGGCTGTACTGCAAAAGACAGCACACCTTACAACATGCCACCTTTGACTTGTAAGCAGCAATTCTAGCTTTACAGTTAGGTTGGCTTATAGGTAGATCTAACTTTTATAGGTTCATAGAGCATCCTGCAATCCCATTTTGCAAGATCACATACAAAATCCCAGCTGATCCCTGAATCTATGCTTACTGAGTTTGATTGGGATAGAGTTGCTGTGAAACATCATGCCCATTCCAAACAGACCCCGCATACTATGCTACAAGGCACCTTTCCTACTCCCTCCTGCATTCTCCCTGGGTTCCTTGTGCACTGGTTCTGGCAAATGCAGCTATGTGTTAAATGGGAAACAAAATCTACCTGAACACTGATCAGATTCCTTTTTTGTTGTTCTACTTGGCAAGTTTTCAAAGTTGTAGGTTAGTTGCCAAAGGTGAGCCTTGAGTACCAGCATTAATACAGAAAAGCAAGAGATTTTCAGTGGCAGTATGGTCTTAGGCCAATTACAGTGGTTGCAAAATTGCCCAACTGGTGCAATCAGACAGCTCATGTGTCATGTGCTTCCAAAACATTAATGTAATCCATGCGCAACAAAAGAGAAGAACAATAACCAATTTAATGCAACCATCGTTAGTTCCGTAAATAAAGAGCAAACCAATACCAGTGCACAACACAATAACCAGAGTGGGGAAGGCCAGAGAAGAAAGGCAGGAGGCATGGACACACTTAACAGGAAATCACCCCATGAGAATTTACCTTTCAGTTGAGAACACTTTTTCTGGCAGACAGAGTCCAAAGTGAAAAACATTTTACAGATAAAGTTTAAGCCTCATCTTTAATTTATTAAGCTATAAGAAACTGATTCACTTCTGTGGTTTTCAAATTGTAGACAGAAGACAAACTTTAAAAGTCTTTCAATATCCTGCGCTGCTACTTTAAAGAACAAAATGTGTCTTTGTTTAGTCACAATGACTTGGTTCCAGTTCTTTATTTTTGAGCATGCTAATAAACACAGGTGTTCAACAGAGGTGCAAACTTAAGAATAGTAAAGGCCCTGCAGATCAAAATAATGTTAAGCAACACTGGGTATTCAAAACAACCAGCTCATGCTCCCCAAGACAGAATGATCTTTTTGTTACTGAAGTCAGGACAAAGATGACACTAGTAGGACTATTCTTCCAATAATTATTAGAAGCAACATATAAAGAAAGGTATGAAATCACAATCTAAACATGATTTAACATTTCTGAACATTTGTTGTAAGCCCTTGAATACCAAATCTGACCTTTATTGTATTAACTGCTAAAAACCTTCAGCACTATAGTAGAGGCAATTGGTATTCAGAGCACCCTGACTCAGATCAACAATCAGATTTCTCCTGACCTTTCATAAAAGAGAACAAACTTGAATGTCCATGCAGGCAGTAGGTAAGAACCTGTTTTAATAGCCTCACTGACTGACCATATGAGAAAAACATGGAGGCATCCTGCAACATCAAGCCACCATTACAGATATGTGTCAACATAAGGACAGCCAAATTAGTGACGATACCCACCTCAGAGTGCCATTTTCTCCTTTGTCTAGGCTGGTGAAGCGACTGTACAAGCGGGTGATTTGACTGTGGGAAACTGAAGAAAAAGAAGAAACACAAATTAGCACGTCAGTGATTCCTCATAGGAACAGACCTCATTACGCCGAGTTATGCTTTTGCCATAAGCAGTGTTAAAACAAAATAAATTCCACAAAACATTAGAAGCACATAGCAATTAGCAGTTTATGGACTTCTTGAGCTGTAAATTGCATCTTAATATTCAAGAATACACAAATCACAAATAAGGCTACTATTAACAAAACTGTCTAACACTGCCTTCTACTTGTTTATATTTTTGGTCTCTAACATTCTATGGTTATCCAATCCAGTAAATCACAGAACATTTTTGGAATGGAAGTGACCTCAAAGGTTATCCAGTTCCAACCCCCTGCCATGGACACCCTCCACTAGAGCAGGTTGCCCAAAGCCTCATCCAATCTGGCTTGAACACTTCCAGGAGGGGGCAAATAAAGCATATGATTCACAATTTCACTATATTTCCCTTAATTCCTTTCTGGCTAGAAATAATTTGGACACAGCCTCCACTGCTGACCTCTACATCATTCAGGACACTGCAAAGCTCTTCTGTACTATCTTCTGTTTGGTTTATCTCTACTCCTGTTAGCCTTTTCCATCTAAAGATGGAAAGCGTACTCAATTTCTTTTAACGTGAAAAGTGTTCAGAGAGGCTTTACACCTGATTGCTTTTCTTCCTTTATAAGACATTCTGTGTTTGTGTGTGTCCCAGAATCAAAACAGTTTGTTCACTTTGGGGTTCACTAAATTAATTTCCAGGCTTCTAGGCCATGGAGTTGAAAATTAAAAAAGCCTTTTTCTAACAAAGGTCAGGAGGCAGCTGGGAGGCAAGGCAAGCAGAAAGTTATTGCACTCTTTGAATCTCCAATTTTAAAGAGAAATTCCAAAGCCAGTGTGAAGTTTAGCATCGTGGCACCCACAGTATCAAGGCATCAGACAACCCAAAACAGTAGACATCTATATCTTCCGAGTAGTCCACGATGGGAGTGGGTTAAACCTGTCTAGAATAGTGATTCCCTTAACACTGAAAGAATGCCCTACTGATCTGATCATCTTGGCTTTTCAGAGCCTCTTCAGATGAAGTTAATACACAAAGTAACACCAAATTGAATTTTAGTATTTACTCAGTAAAGGTATGATTTTCTACAATGTTAAACTAGCACTTACTGTCATTTTCACATTCAATTGTTTTAAGAGCCTTCCACACCACATGTACAATGCTTTTATTACTTGTTAAAGCTTATTTGGGAACAGGTTGCACAGTAGTTGTCTGATCTGTGGCAACTGAGGCAATTTTTTTTTTCAGGTTTGTTCTTTCTCCAGGCTATTTGTCTAGGTTCAACTGTTCCCTCCTTTAGGATGACTTGCCAGCAGCTTCACAATACACACACACACACACGCCGCCTCCTTTCCTTGTCTCCTGGACAACTTTCATAAGGTTGGGTAATTTGCTCAGTTCCACCTAAGGCAACTTCTCTACAACCAGACTGGGCTACCTGCTCAATTTCAAGTTAAGAAATACACATAGAAGGCAGGCACCAGCATTTTCAAGACTTCAAATTTCTGTGGTTTTGATTTAGTGTTTTAGATATGACACGCAATAACAAGAACTGATGACAAAAAAAATAGCCTGGAGTTACAACTCTGTTCAGGAGCCCTGTACTCCTCCCTGGAAAGAAAGAGAATGGAGAATTCTACCCAGCTACCATTTCCAAACTAAAGTCAGCAAATCCATTTTTGGAAGTCCTCCATAACAGCTAGTATGGGATAAATAGTATGTAGCTATACACAGAAGAAAAGGTGGTTTTGTTACCACTGTACTAGTCAAAATGTATGTATCATAGCTATATGAGAAAGGAAGGTAATTCAGGTCCAACACTGTATTCTTGCCTGATTTCCTTTCTGGCTATCATTCCTCATGAAGACTTCATCACTAGTTAATTTTCAGAGCTTTGTCAGGCAAAACAAAAGATTTTTTATACTCCTTTGTGTCCACAGGAGAACCAGAAACCGGATCAGCAATTTACAATGGCTCATTAAAATCAAAAGTTAAGGCTTAAAGCCAGCTAAAACATGTTTTTAGCTACACTGCTATCTCACTAAGGTCCTTCTAAAAATTCAAGTCAAGACCTCTAGAATAAGAGCTATACCCTTGATTTTACTTCTGTTAAAACATGAGAAAGTTTTTTTGCAGTTAGACACCCTGAATCTTTTGTCTAAGAAGATTAGCATAAACACATCTAAATATATTATATTTATACACTTGGAAAATATATCCATCAGAAAACCCTTCACCTGTTACCACTAAAATATCTTTTCTCATAGCCCTAATGGGAGCATTAGTTTATTATTAAACCATAGGTAGATAGCTTCAAAGAATGGGAACAAAGGGTGTGAACCAAATAGTTTGACGACTGTTACATTCCAATGGTTTTCAAAAAGCCTGCAACAGAATGCAGACAAGCAACATCCTGGACTTCTCATCTCTTTTATTTTTTTTTTTTATAGCTGTTACTGAAATACAAAGTAGTTAGGACTATTTGAAGGCTTTTTCAAACTCAAATTTCAATGTGCTCATATGCAAAGCATACAATTTCTGTACAAAACCATGTAAGATTTAGGACTGTCAACTTCAGATTTAGCACCTGTTACCAAGAACCTGATGGAGATTTTCTGTCACTAAGCAGTGGTTTTAGTGGAGATTTTTGTCCCTAGTTGTTGGAAACATGATTCTACAGTTGTTTCTAAATTTAGTATGCTCTGAAGTGTTTTTCACCACAAAATTAAAAAAAAAAATAGTATAGAATTTTACTTCACACTTAGATTTAACTTAAGATAATAACTGTCATGGTATGGCTTTTGAAAGACTATGCTTCAAGTCCACTAAAAAGTGTCTTTTTAATCAGCTAAAGAACATTAGCATATGGCTTATCACTTGTGTTAGTATCACTAGCTACATGGTTTTGTGTTATCTAAAATTGAACACTAGAAAAGCTGCATAATTCCAAAGTTGAACTCAATCAAATTGGTTAAGTGTTCTGTCCAGTGCTTAGCCCAGATGAACCAAAGAAGTCATGTTCCACAGTAAGAAGGCCAAAAAAAAAGTCCTTCGGAGCACCTGCCAGAACATCAGTTAAGATGGACAGGTAGTACTGCCAAATTGTTTCACACCTACAAAGACCCTTTCTCAAAGGCTTTAGTAGGTGAAGTATCAACATAATTTCTAACAAACCACAGGATACTCAGTAACACTGACTTGGTATTCTCCCAGTGAACTTTGCTCTAGTAAACCAATATCCCATGGTCTGTTTTTTCCCTACCTATGCCTTCCATTAATATTTGTATCTATACAAAGTATATAACAGTATTATTATAACAGCACTAAAAGCTTACTGGAATTTTCCATCTACCTAGTGAAGTATAAAAGGCAGAGGGAAATCATATTCCTAGACTGTGGTTACAGGCTGGGGAAAAAAAACAACTGATAAAGTCACCAGACACACTGCGATGACTTACAGGCAAGCATGAGTCAGAGATAAGTAATGCTTGATTAGCAAAGCAGTATTACTTAGAAAAGCGAATAGTAAAAATGCAGGAAAATGAACCAAACCTCAGGCCACAAAGCTTAAACCTACTGATCACAATCTTAAGCTTCCCACTTTGAAGATACAAGAAAAAAAAATTTAGAGGCTAACCAGAGCCAAATGGTTTTATTGCTTAGAACACATATATAGCCATCTTAATGGGATTTATTTAATGATCATATGAGTAAAGTTTTAGGAATACAGCCCCACTGGCAATAAATAATATATCAGCACAAGAATAAAAGTAAAGCCCTTTGGAAGAACATTCTGGATTTGGGGTTTGTCTTTCAAAGCACCTTTATAAATAAGGTGAGTCTACCTCTGTGATTAAAAAGAAAACAAACAGTAAGTTCTCAGTGGATAAGCAGACACTGACATTCCTACTTGTTTATCCCAGCCTTCCTGGAGAAGGTTCCCTTGACAGATGGAAAAAGGAGCATGGAAACTATGTTAACTCAGCTGCCCGTTACGCTAGCCAATGCCATCTTAACTTTCTTCCACTCCTTCTCCTGACACAAACTAGCACCTAAATTGAATATATGCTATCATTTCCATTGGGAAAAAAAAAAACCAAACCAAACCAGAAGAAAGTATTTTCATGTAGCAATGACTGATAAAGCAAGCACAAGCAGGAAAAAAAAAAGTGATCTGTGAAGACCTCGTTCACCTGTGGGAAGGGGAAAGCAGCAGAGTAATAGTATGATGTTATAACCTCTCTCTAACAAGTTAGCATGCTGCCCTGCATTTACTATAATTCAGTATTTGCTAGAATTCTCAGGCAGGCAATCATTCCATCAGCACATTAACACCACTGAGTTTTACCTTTCCTAAATTCCTTTACGTTTATGGAGAAAAACTTCATTAAGGGTATGGTAAAGTACCTATATACTACAGTCGGGCTTGAACAGTGCTCTGATGATTGCTACAGACTACTGCCAGGATTTTCACTTTTGGTTTAGTTAACCATGCCCGACTTTCACAAGTCAGGTTTCCTCCTTTATGCTTTACATACCACTCAGTATTCATTCTGAATAGGCAACTTTAGCAGTAGATTATGAAACAAGTAACATTTAGGGAAAACTACTGTACAACGAGAGCGAATTTTTGGGGCTAAAAACAGCTGCTGGGGAGAAAATCCAGCACCAGAAAGAGATGCAGTCAGCTCCTCAGCATCACAGGAGTTCTCTCAGACTCCGTCTGCACTAGCGCAGACACCGAGAGCGCTGCTCCTCTCCCCACTCGGATCTCGGGGCCTTTGTACAGTCGAGTCTCACCGCCTTAAGCCACAGAAACGGCTCCCACGCGAGGTCTCCCCCACACCCCCCGCGGAGCCAGGAGCCGAAGGGTCCCGCAGGCCCAGGCTAGATAAATGACACGGTTCGCTTTCTAGTACGCCAAGCGCACACCAGCCCCAGCAAGTGCCCCTGCCGCGTTCCGACCAGCACAAGGAGCGCCTCAGCTATCGGCAGCCGTATTTAAAGTCAGCGACTGCTGCCAACGCCATGAGAGCAGGGGACCGGCACAGCACCACAGGGGACGTGCTGCCCGCGGGTTTCCGCCAATTCCAGGCCCGTTCCCCAGAGCGGCTCCTGGACCTGTGTTGGGGGTAAACCAAAACGCGCTTCCCAGGTCCCTGCAGGCCTACAAAGACGTGCCCGTCCCTAATCGCTGGAGGCGGCGGGGTCCCGGTCCGGGTAGCAGCTAGGACCAGGCATCGCTCAACCGGGAGCGCAACGACCTCGCCTCTCCCGCGCCGGACAGGGCCGGCCGGCCGCCTCAGGCACGGCTGGGCGCGCAGCCGCAAGGGGACAGGCAGCAGTCCGGCCGGCCGAGGGATGGGGTGATAACCCCACTCCAGACGCACTGCCCAGACCGCCTCGCCGTGCCGCACTTACAGCCCGTCTCCTTCTTGATCTCCTCGATCTCCTCGTCTCGCAGCAGCGTGGACGCCCGGGAACCCATTGCTGCCTGAGGTGGAGAGAAAGGCCACGTTCCGAGCCAGGAGGACGTACGCAGCCCAACAGCGATGACGGCACCACAGCCACTCCTGACACAGGCCCGACCGCAGCCGCCCAGCTGTACTGAGGCGGAAGGAGAGCCCGCACCGACTCTTATNACCCCCGCCTCCCGCCCCTCAGCCGCCCGGCGGCCGCCGACCGACAGCCGAGCGCATGCGCATAGCACGCCCTACCAGGGCGCATGCGTCACCCTTGGCGGCTATTA
>VXBZ01011316.1:422370-445350 GCA_013399135.1 Heliornis fulica | reverse complement strand
CGCCTCACCTGAAAGTGCGGCGCCTTCCAGGGCGTGCTGCAGTGTGAAACCCCCGACTGGAGCCTTCTCCTGCGGTCAGGTGGGTTCCGCCGGATCCTCAGTGGCTGTGAGGGGAGCGGGCGGGGCGTNTGCCTGGCTCCGCGCTGCCCGCCGCGCTTCAAGCGTGCCTCAGGAGCCGGGATGAGTGAGGTGTCCGGACAGAGTAAAAGTTACCCGTGCTGGCCTGTGCTCCCACACAGAGTGTAAGACCCGGAGTCGTGTCCTCCCGTTGCGCGGTCATCTCAAGGAAACGTTCTTCTGTCCCGTAGAAGAACCGGTTTGTTGTCTCTACTCGTGCTGCCCGGGGCTGTCGTCGGTCTTTGTTCTACTGCACCCCAAGCAGCGGGGCTCGGTGTGTATCTGTTTCGGGTTTTTTCTCTCTCGTTTTAGTGAAGAACTTGGAGAGTGGCAGAAGCACTCCAGGAGCGAAGATGGTTTTTAGTAGTGAAATACTCAATGGTGAGGCTTTTCTTCCAGCGCTGGTGGGGTACAGGGGCCATGTCCACCCTTAGTCCATTTTTTTAAACCAAATTTTTTGATCTTTATGCTAATCTCTTCGGTTCACATCCTTCTGAAGTTACTAGGAGTTAGTGCTATACAATTATAACATGAAGGTTGTTCCACAGTTTGCTGTCATGCACCACTTTGTTATGGTCTTGGAACTGTATGTCATTAAAGCTTGTTAGCAAAATAATGAATGAGGTCCGATTAAACCAGTAATGGAAGCAACCACTCTGAAGGTAATCAATTGAGATAGGCATGTCCCCTGTTTATGTCCTTCTGTAGGCAGGTTGTGGTCATTATCTGTGCATGACTCTAACTGGCTCTGCTAGAGTTAAATTCCTTAAAGTTTAGTTAACTTGGCTTGGCTTTTACTCACAAAAGCTTCTCTATCGCATGGTTTGTTTAACTGAGCCTCTTTAGATACCTCACTAGTAATAAGAATGAGTTACCAAAGAAAAACTTTCCTAATATGTTAACAGCCCTGTGTGTTTCTGTTGGCATCTCCTTCCTTTTGGGGACAAGGAATGAAGCGCTTGAGGGAAATAGCTGGAAGGCAGCTATTTGACTTAGTGAGTGGTTAACAGACTATTCTGCCTTTCCTTGAACCTGCTTTATTGTACATGTAATGGTCTGTAAACTACTCAGTTGTAGTTTCATACTGGCTTTATTTTTGGTGGGATACTAAGCCATTAATATTATTTTAGAACTCTGTTATTTAAACATACTTTATCTAGGCTACTGATGGAAGTTTTATCCAGATTTGTACATCAGAGTGAAGTTAGAATTATTTTAAGTATACTTTGAGTTAATTTTTTTTTTTGCATGTGTGGCCAAGTCTTGTGGTGGTATCAGTTATGGCTCCCTTTTTTGGGAGATCAGGTGTCAAAAAGTCCCTTGTCAGCACTAGCATACAAATTGTTTGTCTATTGCAGTGGAATTGCTGAATGAACCAGATTCAGGGATGGGAAGAGCAATGATCTCAAAGTAAGTTGAAATGATTCCTTCTTTTTGTGGTAAGAAAAAGGGTGGGGTTTAGTCACTAGGGAGCTGCCACTTGTATTTAAAATAATACATTTAAAATAAAAATGTTCAGACTCCGCTATGCCAGGTTAGTATTTCTCCATTCTAAAGAGGTAAACAAGGTGGTGAGTGGAAGATCTCCACTGTGTAAAAGGGTCTTTCAAGCTGTTGCCTACAATTTATCTCTTGCTTTTTTCTTTTCTCTTGCCTTTTCTTCTTCCCATTAGTGTTCCTAGGTAGAAGAATTTGGTTTGTTTCCTTGACAGCTTGTAACTTCAGGGAGGATTTACCATGAGCATTTCTGCTGTGGTGGAGCAGTTCCAAGGCAGTTTTTGGGGAAGGTTAGGTTTAAACAGATGCACTCGAAACATACATAAATGTGACTTGCTCCTAGGTGTCTTTGCTTTGAGTCTTCTCACAAAATGAAATTTCACTAGTTTATCTTTTCTCTTAAGACAAGTAGGAATGGAGTAGTGTCTACTGAGTGGTCAAAATATAGTTAAAAAGCACACAGAATTGTAATTAGTAGCAGTTGTCCTGTGCTCACTTGTCTTTTTTTGTCAAGTAAGCTTAAGTTCACGCATAGTTGAATATGCTCACCTTGGTAGCAGACCTGTGATAATCCTTTAAATATACAGTTTTAGATACAGGATTCTTTAGCTACATCTAAAGGCTGATCAGAAGGGTGGCTTTATGCTTATGTTATTGCAATAGATGTGTACATAATTGGAACCATATAATCATAATGAGATGTTTTTATATCAATGTAAAGATATTTGAATTAACAATTTATACTTCCCAGAGAAGTGTTGTTGACCTGTTGTAGAAATCAAGCATCTTATCTTTGTCAGGTGAGTGTTTACCAACAGTGTATTTTTTGGTCCTGAGATGCTAACATTTTATGATTTAATAACTTCCCTTTGATTACAGCAGAGTTTAGGTGGCTATAATTGTTTCATATATTGCTGAACTTCTGAAATAATCCTCTAGTTACAGTAGCTAACTAATGGATCAAATATTGATTCGGTATAAAAACTTAGAGTTATTTAGCCTGTGTGATTCTTTCCCTGAACCTGTTGCTGATCTTTGCGGTGAACATCTGTTCAGGTTCTGCTTTCAGCTTTTACTTTTGAGATGTGAATTTTTATCTAAAACAAAGGCGCTTTTTTGTGCAGAATAAGCTTATTTTTTGGTAGCTTCAAGATCTTTAAGAAGCATGCACACTGGATTAGGAAGTTGCTTCACATGCAGTCTGTTGGCTGGATGCATCATGTGGATGACACTGGATAAAAGTTTTCTTTATTAAGATGTCTGTGTTGTGGAATGTGTAATGATTTGACCTCTGTACTATGTGTTGTTGCTTTGCTTGTGCAGCTGTTGAAGGGAATAAACAAGCAGACAGAGGACCAGCAGATTGTGGCCCATAGAGGTCTTGCATTCCCCAAGAGAGGGGGCTTGGAGCCTCAAATAGGTTAAACTATTTCCTTTCAGGTAATGTGGGTGTTAGTCTTTGTCAGGATGCATCTTTCCCACAGGCTGTGATCTCTTGTTTTGCCTGCATCAGGCAAATATATACATATCCATGTACAGGATGTATTCTGAAAAAACAATGGTCAGTGAGAGATGGGTACAGAGCTTGTACAGAGCAGACATGCTCTTTGCCTGCAAATATATTCAAGACATCAGAAGGAAACTTAACTGCTTTCCACAATGCTTATCCTGTAGCTCTCTTCTGCTGTAGAAGTGCTTGAGCAGCACAGCTTTTTTTTATGTTTTTTGAGAACTCAAAGTGCTTCAGCCAGTGAGTATTCATCTCTGGTGACTGTTTTAATTTTGTACCACAAATCTTTCAGGAAGAAGTATAAGTACCTCTTAGATCAGTAGCTTATGTTGCTTTTTGGTTCCTTGCTGGGCATCACTGCTTGCATTGATTTGGTTGTGTGGTTCCTGCTGTATGCAGGTACACAGGTACAGATCTAAATGTGGTTAGCTCATTCTGCTCTCATAACACCATGACAAGACTGAAAGACCTGTACAGGCTGAAGGAAGGTTAGCTGCATTTACCTGGATAGTAGAGGGGAACATAAGCAAGGGTTGATGTGACCTGGGAGACCCTTTAAAAGTTTGGTCTTACGATCTTTCAGTTGGCTATTTTTGAATCTGATTGTCCTTGTGTTGTCAGGAATGCATGTTATTATCTAAAGAGAAGGGAGAGTCTTTGAGAATCCTCCTTTACCCATTCATTAGACACTGTTAAGTAGGTGTTAAAAATATTAAAATCTGTTTGCCCCTTTGATAACTTGTCTGTGTTTTGTGATGTTACTGTTTTCTTTGTTTGAATTCTTTTCCTTCACTGGAAAAGCCTTGGAATTAGGGTGCTCTTTTAATGGATGTGCTTTTCTTTAAATTGAATTTCTTAACCTGAAACCTTTTTGTTTCCTTTATACATCATAAAGATCAAAAGTTAACACTGCAACAGGTAAGAACTGAACAGCTAAACCAGAAAAGTAGGGAGATTATACCACTAAGCTGCACACTGTGCACAAACTTTATTTAAGTAAAGGAAGTGTCTGATTCCTTTTCCTTTTTTAGAGAAAAAGGAAGAAGAGTGTGGAGTATACAGTTGTTGACTGCTTAGAGCAAAAATTTGGCCCAGCAGTAAGTATTTATGCAGCATATATGACTTCTAAGCCTGTCCAATTCTAACTGGCAGTAGATGCATTAGGTGGTGGGATTGTGAGCACTGCTTCATAACATCTTATACTGGAAATCACTCTTTCAGTCTAGTAAAAACTGAGTAGTAGGTAGCAATTGCTTTCTTTGACTCAAGTAGGAATGGTATCTCTGGTGACATCTAAGTGCATGGAGAGACTGCAGTGCGTGTGAGTTTGCAGAAGGTGCATGTGAATCTGCATCAGTGGGTGTTGGTTGCTGTTTTAGGACTCAGTATTACCAGTAACTGAGGTGAAGGGTCAGTATTACTATTTACTGAACAGTTGTTTTGTTTAAGGAGAATATGAGGTTTGTTGGCCATTGGAGAAGGAATTGTGGTGTCTTTGTAGGCATTTGAAACTCCAGACATGCCTGGACTTAATGTGTAATAACTTAAGTAGACTTGGTAGAAAGGCTTTGTTCAAGAACTGTGAACCAATGATAGACTTACTAAACTTAATAGGATTGTTTAGGCCCTGAGTTAGACAAGCAATATTTTAAGTCCTCCGTGCCATTTTGTCTTGCAGTTACATCAGTTGGAATTTGGGCTCTTATAGTACATAGGTTACACGTACAGAGGAAAAAAACTCTCCCCACAGGAAGGGATTTCCCTGTTTACAGAGGAATCTAATTTGCTTGGGAAAAAAAACCCTGTTGCCTTCTGCTCTTGTTACATGTGTTTATTTTAATTCTCTGAAAACTTTGTCTGAGTAGGTTGGTTTTATTTTTCTTTTATACCTTAGAAAATGAGTCCTCCATTTCATCTGAAAGGTACACCTTCATTATGTGAACTTATTTAGGAGAATTTCTTGGAAGGAGATATGAGGGGGGTCTATATTCTTTAGTTACCCATAATCCATGCTAAACCCATCACCGATGTTTTTATTTGTGCAATTTCTAGCAGTCTCTGTAACTGGACTGATACTGTGTCTGCTTCTCTTGCATCACTGTATATCTTAGATTCTTTGTCACTTTGATCTGTAGCTGCCTTTTTTAATGGGTCATGACCAGAAAAATCCCAGTTTAATATTAGTCCCCCCCATGCCTATCATTTTAGGGCACTATTTTGTCCCCTTTTTATTTAGGTGCTGCACCTGAAACAGCAATGTGTTGTCAGTATAGCAGGAGAAGGTGTAAATTTGTGTTGTCGTGGAGAACTCTCATGGCTTGAGGTAAGAGGAATATATGCCTCTGGTTTAGCGACATATCTTGAGAAATAACTGAGAAACCTTTTGGGATTAGCCTGCATTTGACTTAATCGTGTAACTATTTGTATAAGGGATATAGAGTCATAGAATGATTAGAGTTGGAAGGGACTCCCAGAGGTCATCTAGTCCAACCCCCCTGCAAGAAGCAGGGACACCCCCAACTAATCAGGTTGCTCAGGGCCTCATCCAACCTGGCCTTGAATGTCTCCAGGGATGGGGCGTCCACCACCTCTCTGGGCAACCTGTTCCAGTGCTCCACCACTCTTACAGTAAAGAACTTTTTTCTAATATCCAATCTAAATCTCCCTCCCTCTATTTTAAAACCATCACCCCTTGTCCTGTCACAACAGACCCTACTGAACAGCTTCTCCCCATCTTTCTTGTAGGCCCCCTTGAGGTACTGGAAGTCTGCTCTAAGGTCTCCCCGGTCCTCTTCTCCAGGCTGAACAGCCCCAACTGTCTCAGCCTGTCCTCATAGGAAAGGTGCTCCAGCCCCTTTATCATCTTTGTGGCCTTCCTCTGGACCCTCTCCAACTGGTCCATGCCCTTCTTATGTTGGGGGTTCCAGAACTGGATACAGTACTCCAGGTGAGGTCTCACGAGGGCAGAGTAGAGGGGTAGAATCACCTCCCTCGACCTGCTGGCCACGCTCCTCTTGATGCAGCCCAGGATGCGGTTGGCCTTCTGGGCCGCAAGAGCACATTGTCGGCTCATGTTGAGCCTCTCATCCACCAGCACTCCCAAGTCCTTCTCCTCAGGGCTGCTCTGGAGCCACTCTCCGCCCAGTCTATAGTTGTGCTTGGGATTGCCCCGACCCAGATGCAGGACCTTGCACTTGGCCTGGTTGAACCTCATGAGGTTGGCATGGGCCCACCTCTCCAGCCTGTCAAGGTCCCTCTGGATGGCATCCCTCCCCTCCAGCGTGTCGACAGCACCACACAGTTTGGTGTCATCGGCGAACTTGCTGAGGGTGCACTCCATCCCACTGTCCATGTCACCGACAAAGATGTTGAATAGGGCCGGGCCCAACACAGACCCCTGAGGGACGCCACTCATGACTGGTCTCCATTTGGACATTGAGCCGTTAACCACCACTCTCTGAGTGCGGCCATTCAGCCAGTTCCTTATCCACCGAGTGGTCCATCCGTCAAACCCATCCTCTCAAGTTTAGAGAGAAGAATGTCGTGTGGGACAGTGTCAAAGGCTTTGCACAAGTCCAGGTAGATGACATCCGTTGGTCATCCCTTATCCACCGATGCTGTCACTCCGTATGTATGATGGTTTTCAAGACAGATCAGGTCTTTTATGAAAGACATCGTCTGGAATGAATTAGACCATTATAAGATGATATAATTACCGAACTTGTATGTAATGTATACAAATGTGTATAACAATGTAACATTCACTTTTCCACCTTTATGTATCTGTGTACAGCCCTATTCCTGGAAGTGTTTTAGGCCAGGTTGGATGGGGCTTTGTGAAATCTGACCTAGTAAAGGTGTCCCTGCTCAGAACAAGGGGTCTGGAACTGGATGGGCTTTGAAGTCCCTTCTAACCCAAAGGATTCTATTATTCTCTAAAGGTGTTGCATTAACACATCTGCTCATGTTGAAAAAATGTAAGAAGACTTTATCACAATGCCAGTATAACTGAAGGAGTAAAATCCATCTAAAGATGATGCAGTATTTTGATTAGCTGTAATATCAGCATCTGAAAAGGAAGGGATAGAATGGAAAATAGTTTAATATGTTTGCTCTGGGTGTTGTATTTTTAAATAGGTTTAAAAGCGAGAGTTTATCAAAGCAAGATCTTGTGTGGGTGCTCTTGCTTTAAGCTTAACTCATTTATGCAGAAGAAAGTTTCCACAAAATGTTTGGTGTGGCTAAAATGCTTTATAATAACAGCTTTTGTTAAACTGTTATGAATTTGAACATGGGCAAAACCTAAATTTCTATATCCTGCTTGAATTGCTAGGATGGAAAATCATGTCCTTTATTTCATTGTTAGTGGTCTTTGACAATGACAGGAATGTTACAGACACAAGAATTTTGTTGGAACTAGTTTTTAAAATGCTACCATAGTAGACTTAAGAGTATATTTTAAGTATTGTGCTCTTGATATGTCTCAACAATGCTGTATTTAACTGTGTGGTAGACTACTGGGTCATTCTCTAATTATTGTGTGAGTCTCTGAGCATCTCTGGAAAAACAAGACTTTTGTCTTGTTGAATGAATGGGCATTAAGGAAACTAAGCCTGCTCTCCCTAACATAAACCTGTACACAGGAGTGTCTGGCTTGTGGGTGACAATGTACTCTCTCCTTTCAAATTTCTTTTTTCTGTTGTCCCTTGTTTATTTTTTCCTCTACAACTGGCTTTATTTTAGATAGCAACAAAGACCCATATTTTTCTATTTGATATCGTCCTTCTGGGACCTCGGGCTTTCAAAAATGGGTTACAGATGGTGTTGGAAGATAAAAGCATCTTGAAGGTATGGGTACAAGGTGTGCGAGGCCATCTATGGTGGCAGAGGTCATATATATGCATTTATAGTGATCTACCAGCACCAGAAATGTTGCAGTTGGACACAAGTTTGACAGCTCTTTCTGGCTTCAGGTCATGCATGATTGCTGCTGGATCTCAGACTGCCTCTTTCACCAGTACGGTGTCCTTCTGATCAATGTCTTTGATACACAGGTACCCTTCAAATATTGTAGTTGGGGGAAAAAGAAACACCAAACCTCAACAAGAGAAACCTCACCCTTGTTCAGGTCATTTTCTCAAGAGAAGGCTTAATATTACTAGAATGTGAGAGTTGGGGAACTGTTTCTCCCAGGTAGTCCACTAGCAGCCCTGCTAGCCTTGAAGTTTTAGGGCTTTCCTAGCCAATGGTCCTAGCAGTGCCTTATATCATTTTTAGGCTCCACCAGTGGTTTTATTCTAGCTAAAAAGAACCAGCAGGCAAGGCTCACAGTGCTATTTAGCCTTGTGTAGACCCACTTGAAAAGGTAGCTAATAGCTAATATTAGCAGCAAGCTTAATGTGTTTTTATGTGACAGCTGGTTTTGATCAAACTGGCACAACCTGAGGGTACTGTAATTTCAACAGGAGCCAGGTCAGCTTGTGCTTTATATTCTTTGTTACTCTTTCTGCCCCTTTCACAAGTGTAGAAATAGATTCAAGCTACAGGTATCTAGCCCTGGGAAGCACCTGATAATAAAACCAGTGGTGGAAGTGACAAAATGGGCCAGGTTACCATAAATTTTTTTTTTTGCTGGTGCTGGCCCTGATAGTTGTGATAGTTAAAGTTGTGTGTCTGACAAGAGAATTGGAGCCTTTTGAGAAAGGAGAAAATAACATAATGGCTGTGGTATTTCATAATGTGCATGGTTATATTACAGTTATATATGAATTGCTCTTGCTTATATACTGACTTTTCATGTCATACATAAAACTACCTTTAGTAACTCTTGAAAGCCTTAATCTGGGTTGTGTAGTAAGGTTTATACAATAGAGGCTTCTCTCAGTCCCTC
Source organism: Heliornis fulica (assembly GCA_013399135.1). NCBI lineage: Eukaryota > Metazoa > Chordata > Aves > Gruiformes > Heliornithidae > Heliornis > Heliornis fulica. The sequence continues at coordinate 436,336 of VXBZ01011316.1, read as the reverse complement.
TTTTATCCTAGTTTGATCTTTTGCCCCTAAAAATTGTTATTTCATTACAGGTCAGTATCAGTCAGTGATAAGTCTTGACTGCATGAAAAAGTAGAGGAAGTACTTCCCACCAGTGCTCCCAACTGTACTGGCTAGAACATGTAACTAATACAGTGGAAACAACTAACTAGAACTTTTCACTCCAGTGTCTGAGGTACACAGAACTGCACTCATTGTTCTGTAGCCTTGGTAGGAGCTGATACACATGCTTTTGTGTGCTGATAGATCTCTAGGCTTAGATTCAGTTACTCTGATTCATTGGCCTGAAACCTAGCTAAAGATAAGTAAGCTATTGAAGTGGTCTGGCTACACTGCAGCGTACCTGATAGTGTGCAATTAAGCTGTTTTGTCTTCCACCTTGTACTACTGGAGCAAGTAACTGGGAGAGATTTTTGAGTCATCTCTCATAGATGCTTTTTGTGAAGTGTTTTTTAGGGACAGCTTCTCAGTGTTGGCTGTTAAAAGTGGGACAGACTGTGTTCACAGGTGAGACTCTACTTGAAAAAAAGAGCAGTGAAGCAAAAAGCTCCAGTTTAGATGGGATCCTGTCTGTATAATTTCAAAAGAGGTGCTTATCCCTGGGTTTTGTCAGTTGCTGCAACTGTTTGTTCCTTGCAGTAAGTGATGTAAGATAGTTAACACATGGAGGATGGCAGTGAGAGGTTTCTGGTGTTCACTTTATCCTCCCCACTGGTGTTCTTATAGTACTTAAGCATCACCTGTTGAAATACCTTTTAGTGGTAATGCTTGTGCGAGTCTGATGCTGCTATTTCACTCTTGCCATGTTTTCCTTCTGTGGCAAAGCTATTTCAGGGTTTAGTTAAAAGGCAAAACTAAGTATCCTGGGAAAGTTTAATCTCTTCCAATACTGTTCCTAACTACCTGCTGCCTGGAGAAAAGAGTAGTGAGCTAGATAGAGCTTTAGATACAATATGTAACTTTTATTAAAGTAATTCTTAAAACTAAATTTACCCTTTTAAGTAATTTAACAGCTTTAAGGAGTCAGACTGCTAGCTTTGTAACTCTGTGCAGTCCAAATGAGGGTTGTTTGTGGTGTACTGGACTCCTAATATGCATACTCAGTGTCAAACCTGCACACTCTGCCTTGGGCTAGCAGCAAATGACTGTGGCATATTGATTGCCTCCATCACAGGTAGCTGATGCTCTGCAGTTCTCAGTGGCAACAGGTGGCTTCCTTCCACACTGCATCTGCATGTTACAGGAGTGTTTGATGCAGCACTTGAAGATACCTTCCAAAAGGGATGCTATCATGAAGTGCAGGCAGCAGATGGCTTCAGTGAGTGATTCAGTGATGCTTCTTCTGAAGACTCAATTGTGAGCTGTACTTTGCCCATATTGAGATATTTTGGCCGTATTTTAAGAGCATGGCATTGTGCAGTGGTCAAACTCCTGTAGTTTAGGACATTTTGTAACACTGACTTGGGAGACAGATGCAAGATTTAGTTGGCATCAGTGCTTGTGCTGGTATTTCCCAATAGCTCATTTGAAATTGAGGTTTTGAAGAACACAAAGATTGTGTAATGGAGGATGTATACAACTTGGGTAAAAAAGTGTTCCAGATATCTTTATATCAACTAATTCTGAAGCCTAGCTCCAGCAGAACTTGTTGGTTAAAATAAGTATGGAATCAAGTAGGGAAAGAGGAAGCTGTTATTGCCAAGATTACAATGAAAAAATTAAAGCAGCAGTTTTTCTTGCTTGTGCACTTTAGCAGCATTTGCCAAATCATTCTCTATTGTCATTAGTTTTGTTAATCTTTCAGATGGGGACAAGCAAGGGAAAACTTAATGGGTGAGGAGCTCCTAAGATTTGGGGAATGTAAGCTTGATAATTAGAATTTACTCCTTTCAGCTGGAAGGGACCTACAATGGTTCTACAATGTGTCAGACTACCTTCTTGGTACAGAAATGCTTCCTTGTGTATAGTCTAATCCTCTCCTGGTATAGCTCTGAACCATTCCCATGCATCCCTGGTATCACTGGATACCAGGAAGAGGAGATCAGCATCTCCCTCTTCTCAGTCCCCCTTTCTCTAAAGAAGACAAGCAGGATAATCACCTCTTGACAGGCTGTTTTTTATGTATCCCGGGATGGGGTTTGCCCCCTTGGCTGCCAGGTCATGCTGCTGACTCGTATTGAGCTTCTGGTGACCAGCAGCCCCAGACGCTCTCTGCAGGGCTGCTCTCCAGCCACTCCCAGTTTATACTTGTGCTGGCATTTCTGTTGTAGGTGCAGAATCTGGCATTTGGGCTTGTTAAATTCATTAATCACAGCCTGATGCTCCAATCTAGACTCCTCTGCAAGGCCTCCCATCCTCAACACCCATGCGTTTGGTATCATCAGCAGACTTGTTAATTGTGCATTAACTCCTGCATCCAGATTGATGTGAACAGAACCAACCTTAGACTACTGGTGACTGTTGACCATCCAGATGTAGCCCCATTCATTACAGCTCTTTGAATTATGCCCTTCAGACTTTTTTTTCCACCCAAAGCACCATGAGCCTGCTCGTGCCACAGTTGGACGACTGGTCCAGACGGATGCTGTGAGGGACAGGATCAAAAGCATTACTAAAATCCAGTAAAAACTTCATCCACTAGGTGGGTGACCTTATCATAAAAGGATATCAAATTAAGCAGTATATAAATATAGTAAATATGTTTGAGGCATCTCTTTGCTGGGTTTTTAATCACCTGGCCTTGCTTTTTCTAAAGGGGAACACTTCCAAACAAGCTATTATATATGGGAACTAGATACTTTGAGACCCTGCTATAGGTGGAGTTTTTTCACTGAGTAAGAAGAATATCTTTCCTACCAGAGTGTTTTTTTTCTCCCTTCTTACTGGTCTTGTAACTTCCTGAGTAAATCTGAGTGGTTTCACACTGCCTGTTCATGGACTTAAACTTTTTTGAAAGCCTGGATTAGACGTTATTTGATACTGCTGTAATAACTACTCCATGAAACCTCTAATTTGAACGTGGCTTTATTTTTATATAAGCTTTGTAATTCTAATTGGCTCTCTAAATTTCAATTTAGAGAATTCTGTATAGCAAATCTAAGCTGAATGACAGCATGATGCCTTTAGTTTGCCAGACCAAGTTCTCCTTTTGGTCTCAAGCCTAAAAGTGGAAAATGACTCTGTAATATGTATGTAGGAAGTAAATCTGTAGTGACAGTTATGCTAAGGGTATGATGGACATGCTGCTTAACTGGGGTGTATTTTTATGTTCTTCTGGTTCCAGTTGTGATGATTGAAGATAGTGCTATCCCCAGCTTCTTCCCCAGCTCCCTGGATGGGAGGACTTCTTCCCTTTAGATCTTTCAGCCTAGCTTTTAGGAATCCAACATAGTTTGAGATGGGTGAGAGCCTAGCATTAAATGCTGTAATAGGTGCTTATTGGGAGGACAAACTGCTTTAAAAAAATAGATTGAAACCAAACTCCATCTTTTAACATCCACAGGCTTGTCACAGATGGTCTTAGAACCTGCAAGCATTCAGTAGCACTGAAAATAGAAGTCGACATTGAGACATATGTTGGAAATTGCAGCAGAATGTGATGAAAAGCTTTGTTATAATTTTTGCTACGTAAATAACTATTCTTTTGCATTGGGATACACAGGAGAATCCTGACATATGGTTCTTGAGACCCTTTCCAGCTTGTCTACTTAAAGCACTTGCTCTGGAGGTTATGTATCTTCTGGTGCTCCACTCATCTGTAATGGATAACTTGGTGTCTGACCTAACAGCTGTAGTATGTGATTATTTAAATGCTTATAGGACTGGGTCTGAAGATCACCTTGAAAGAGTAAAGGTAGGTATGCCTTTTTTTCCTCTGGTTAGTGATGTGATCTAAGGCTCTGGATTAACCCTGGAGGATATAGCTACAGCAGCTTGTTTTTCTGCAACTGTATGTCCTACTTTATGCCACAAACCTTGTTTCCTGTGTGCAGCAGCAGAAGCAATGGTGTCCATAGCTACTTAGCTGCATTTCATGTGAGTTCATTAGCACAAATCCACCTTGAGTTTGATATTGTAGGTAGTGAGCTGCAGCTGTGAAGGCATGGGCACAGGTACATGTGCCTTCTGTTCACCCTGATCTGAGACTGAGAGCCTCAGCAGGGGCTGTTTGTGTGTGAGGGCATGAAGGGGGAGAGGCAGTTGTGAAGTGTTGGTACCTGGAGCTGCCAGAATTGCTTTGTTTTTGTAAGAGCATTTAGTCTCCAACTCCTATTTATACTGTGCTGTCTTCTTTACTGCTGAGCTGTTTTGCATATACTGTCTGTTTCTTAAAAACATGGTATCTTGTTGGCCAAAGAATTTTATTTCTGCAAGCTTCTTTGGGTTACCTTATTCCTAATTTATTCTCAATGTTATCTAAAAGGAGAAAAAAGTAACACTCTTCATCTTTGACTACATAGAACCAGTAGTATTGCATGGACACCTTGGAGCGGCTCTTGCGTAGTGACCACTTTTGTAATCACTTGTTAAGTTTTACATTTAGGGGGAAATGAGATTTTTGGTTAAGGAGCTTGACTTCTTGCACTAAAAAAAAAAACCAAACACAAGAAATGGTATTGGTGTGGTCTCTTTCAGTCTTCTCAATTAAGTAATCTTTGGTGAGCTTGCAATAACTCTAAGTTACAGTTGATATTAAATTTGGGTGAGAAGTGAATGGTCAGACATCTTCATTTATCAGTGGACAGACACTGAACTAATATAAAAGTCCTGTCATTGCCTTATTTTTGCAGCTGTAAATGTTATGAAATATTTATTGGGAAAAGAGAATGCAGGTCAATTTTTGTGGAAGAAACTCTTTCTTTGCTTGAGCACAGACTCTAATCCTATGGGAAACACTTAAAGGCTCAGAGCAGTAAATCCCATTATTGAGGATTTAGGAGATTAGTGTAGATAACTACAAGAGGTCATAGTTACTTCACAAATGGAAGATAAGAGGTCATATCTGAAAAGCTTTTCTTTTTTAGAGGAGAGCTGCCAAAAAAAAGCCAACATTGTTAACAGAAAAAAAAATAGCTTGACATCTGAATTTCCAGTGTGAAATGTATGTGAACATAGGCATGACACAAGGGAAAAGAGCAGTCTGAAGTGAAAAGAGTACAAAACCTGTTTGCATCAGGCTATTTGTAGAATTTTAAGTGGCATTCAGATTGCTGAAGCCAATCCTTTTGTAAATCCACTTATTCCATAAGATTAGCCAAGGAATTAATTTGATACTGAGCACTTCAAGTGACATTTTGAAGATCTGTTTAATACCATATCTGATAACTGTATTTCTTCCAGTTGCTTTAGAAATTTTGTAGTATGCATAGAGTTCAGCAAGGGCAAGTGCAAGGTCCTGCACATGGGCCAAGGCAATCCAAGGAAAACTACAGACTGGATGGAGATTGGATTGAGAGCAGCCCTGAGGAGAAGGACTTTGGGAGTATTGATGGTGGATGAGAACCAACAGGAGCCAGCAATGTGTTTGCAGACCAGAAAGTTAACTGTATCCTGGGCTGCATCCAAAAAGTGTGACCAGAAGGTCAAGGGAGGTGATTCAGTCCCTCTGTTAAGCTTGGAGAAGAGAAGGCTCTGGGGAGACCTTATAGCAGCCTTCAGTAACTAAGGAGACCTACAGAAAAAGCTTGAGAGGGGCTGTCTGTCAGGGAGTGTAGTGGTAGGACTAGTGGTGAGGAACTTACATCAAAGGAGAGGATGCTTAGATTAGATAATAGGAAGCAAATCTGAGGGTGGATGAGGCCCTGGCACAGGCTGCCCAGGGAAGCTGTGGCTGCCCCTTCCCTGGCAGTGTTCAAGGCCAGGTTGGATGGGGCTTTGGGCAAATTGGTCTAGGGGAATGTCCTTTCCCATAGCAGGGGAGTGGAACTAGGTGATCTGGCTGCCCAGGGAGGTGGTGGAATTGCTGTCTCTGGAGGTCTTAAAGATAGATATGGTACTTCAGGAGATGGTTTAGGGGTTACAGTCGTGTATCACTGACAATGGTTTAGGGGTTACAGTCGTGTATCACTGACAATTGGACCTGATTTTGGAGGTCTGTTCCAACTGTGGTGATTCTATGAGTTTATCTTTAAGGTCCCTTCCAACCCAAGCCATGCTATGATTCTGTGGACTACTTTCATTTTTACACTGACCAGGTAGAATTTATGCTTCTGTTCCCCATTGGACCCTTGGTAAACAGGAGTCTGGTACATTGAACTTGACTTCATCTGGGAGCCAGACCTCACTTGTTGGAGATTCTGTGCTTGATAACTGTCTTCTCCAGCCATGATCCGGTGCAGTCCCAGCACTACTTTAGCAGAAGTAATGGATCTCATTGGATTCTGAAGTAAATACTTTATGCCAGGGAAACATGAAATGTGTTATCCACTAGGCTGTTGCCATGCTGGAGAACTGGAAGAGAAGCCTCTGTTCTGAAAGCAGCACTGCAGCAAAGCCAAAGACAATAAATGCCCCATAAAAATGTCTCATACTACTTGAGCATCTAAGTTGGAAGGTGGATGTTATTCCTGAGTGAGCAGGAACCATCTGTGTTAAGTGAAGCCTTTACTTGAAAGTTGTAGTGATGAAAGCTACTAGGCAAGAGAGTCTCCAAGATACCGTGGCTTCTTTGATTTGCAGGCACTTGGAGATGACTACATCTGGAAACTGCTTAACTTCCATCACTTCAGGTAAGGCATCTCCTTCAGGGCTTTTCTGTGTTCTGTTTAGCTCTTTGATTGTGCTCTCTAAACAGAATCACCAGGTCTTCAGTCTTTTGACAATGGGAGAGTTAGTTATGTTCATGTGCCTTCTGTTGTGCCTGTGGTTCTTCCCTGCTCTTGTTTGTTCTGTTCTTATGGAGTGGCATGTCACACAGAAGAATCATTTTTTGCCTTCTTCGTTTCCCCTGAACTTACGGCACTCTCAAGGAAGCTCTAAGTACAGGGTTACAGACTCACTTTCAGTATTGAGACTTCGTTAACCCTGAAATAGAGTGGAATCCAGAGCTACATTCCTTCCCATCTCCAGCTGTCACATGTTGAATCTTACTCATGGATCAGGATTTAGAACACAGAACTTCAGCTCAGACTACCATGCTAGGAGCCTGCTCATCTTTCCTGGGTCACTGCCATATCCAGGAGTTTGTGATGCCAACAGCTTTTTGTGTGTAAGGGCAGTATCGGGATATACTTGGCGAAGATGATGCTTTCCAGGCTGAAGTTGCCTGTAAATTCAATAATGGTGAGCAATGACTACTGGGGCAGGCACCTGCTCTGGGTCAAATCGGGGGGTGCTCAGCCACTGGGAGCAGATCTGGACTGAACCCTGTGCTTTTTCCTCTTTGAAACATCAGCAAGAAAAAAATAGCATGCATAATCATGGAGTGAAAGCCTGGACTGTTCACTTGTGGATCTCTACATCCACTCAGAGTTGAGGAAAGACACGTGTAAATAAGGCTGCTGAAAGTAACCATCATCACACTTACTTGGGCTTTCTGTCTGGTCCCTGCAACTGGTTTCCCACAGGAATCTCTTGTTCCTCAGTGAGAAGTCTATGCTCTAACAGGCCTCTGTTTGTGACAGAACACAAGAATCACTTGCTGGCTAAATGCACAGCCCCTCCTAGGGTCAGATAACTTTGTGGCCTTTAACATACTCAGGAGTGCTTGATTTCCAATTTACATATGATTGCATGTATCTGTGTTTTATTTTTGCCTTCTTTCTTGAACAGTGACTATTGGGGTTTGTTTTTGTTCCAGCTTGTTTCAACAGAAACTTGTGCTTTCCTTTAAGGCAAGTTTTCATAAATAATTTAATGAGAGCAAAGTCCTAGGTTGCTGGAGGCCATGGATAAACTGGTAGAAATAGAGATTAATGACTGTTTATTGCTGTGAAAGCAATAAACTGGTAAGAGCAGAGCAAACAGCAGTTATCTGTTTTGTTCAAATAATGTACTTGGGTCTCTTGATTCAGATGTCATTCTTGTGAGCAATTGCAGTAGTCAGTGGTGACAGTCCTGCTTTCACTTGAGCTTTCAGGCATCTTCCCCTTGATCTTTTAGATGTTTTGTTGGAAATGGCAAAGAAACAGTCCTTACTGTCAGCCAGTGGCCAGCCCTTCCAGCAAGACTTCAGTCTTGCTTCTGGCCAGACAAACATATTCTTAATGTCATTTGGTAATTGTTTCAGCAGTAACAGAGGACATGCACTGAGAAGCTGGCCCGTGGACTTGTACACCAGGTAGGAGACATGCTGACAAGGTGGCAGGATTCAATTCCATGGATATAGAGGTTCCTTCAGGAGAGGTTTGTGGAGAAGATGCATCCTAGCAACTGCTAGTGAGGTGTTGCTAGTGGTTCACAGCAGCCAAAAATGATAATGCAGCACCCATGTTGATACAGTACTGGGAGAAGAGAATGAAGAGGAAAAATTGAGGAAAGGAGAGATTGAAGGAAATAAAAATCTCATTAATCCTGACAACTTTGGAAATGTATGTTGACACTTTCTGTGGTTTCTTTTGTTACCACCTGCAAGCTGTAGTTGAATCTTCTGAATAGTGGACACTCCCTTGTAAGCAACTGACTTTTTACCCACAAACCATATGCAAAGCAGTAACGCTTGATCCCACCAGTTCACTACCAAAACCCTCAGCTTCCCTCTTCAGTATCTTTCTCAAACTCAGTTTTCCTTACTGCTGCGAGGGAGAACTCAACACAAACTTCCCAGCCTGGATGTCTCTGCAATTGCCTGCATTCTAGCGTTCCTGTCTGCCAGGAGCTGTTCTTGTGCATACAGACAACAGGTAAAATGGGCTTCTCTGCAGCTCTGTCATTAAAAAGAGCTAGCATAGGAGCATGCTAAACATTGCTAATACATGCTAAACTTCTCCTTTTATATTTATATTGTTATGTACCAGAAATGCAGCTGCATTTTCATGCTTGGGACTTAAATTCAAAGAAGCAGTGGCAGCCTGGGAACTGACCAATGAAAACCAAATGTTTGTCTGTAAAAAGAGGATCACCACTATCAGTGCTGATAGTTCACAAGCAGAGCTCTGGTACTGTAGTGGAGTTGCGCACCCCTGTGCAGCAGAATTGATTTCCCAGTGCATGTAGGGGTACAGTATATATTACCAGATAATATGTTCATGACACATGATGTCATAAGTTATATTGTCTCTCTAAATATATTTGCATGCCTGAGCCAGATTTTCCTAGTTGTCAGGTGAGTTGAGACTGTACACAATGATACGAATCATTATGAACTTTCAGCCTGAGTTTTGTGCAACTGAACTGGTTTAGGGTGTGGATTAACTCATTGTTAGGGCACTGCAGCAGATAGGAAGCTGAGTGTACATTCTTCTGGTGAAACAGAACTGAAGGTGGGGTGTTGTAACGACTTGCACTGCTTTTTTTCTGTAAGTCTGTCTGAATGCCTTCCTCTGGATTGGTGCAAGTTTCTAGAAGTAGAGTTTGAGACATGGCTTTCTGTTACAAACACTATGGTTGCCCTTTTCTGATCCATCACATCTGTATATCCATTTGTTCTGTTCTTGGTGTTTCTACCAGTAAGCTGTGACTTTTCAGCTTGTTGCTTCCTGTATCTTAATGCAACTGACCATATTTCAGTCCCTGGGTATCAAGGCAGGTTTTAAGCAAGATTGTATTGTTACTAAACAGTGGAAGATGAAAAAGCTGAACAAGGAATTTTGGGTGAAACCCACCTTGCTGTAATTCAGGTGTTGGTGTTAAGTATTTATGGGACAATTTGTAACAGATTCTGGGTACCTAATGCATGGTTTTGGTATGGGGTGTCTCCACATTTATTTTTTTAATGCTTTATGTAGAAAAATACTGTGGGTTTTTTACTGAGCTGCTTTTGCTGTTCGCTTAAGGATATGGTTTAGGAGGGGACAGGTACGGTTGGACTTGGTCATCTTTAATGGTCTTTTCTAACCTTGTAATTCTGTATTGTGATCATGACTTGGCCCTGCAGCATGAATGATGTGTTGTGCTGCTCCTGTTTAAAGAATTCCTTTTATTATTCTGCTAGGTTCTTATTTAGTAATAATGAAATTATTCTGGTCTGTCCTTGTTCTTTCTGTAACTTCATCCTTACCATTTTCTTCATTTGGATGTGGCTTTGGTTTCCTGAAGGATACTTACTTCATAATCTCCACTCCCCTAACATGTAATCCTGCCAGTTTCCTTTCACTCTTTCTCTGATCTTTGCTGTTTGGTAATGTTTAGGCAGCTCATACGGGGTTTTGAACTTGTCTCCCTGCTGCCTGCTAGGGTTGTATTTGCTTGGCTGCCTTTTACTACTTCTTATCAAGCTTCCTTATTGGTGTAATTCCCCTTTCCATGGCTGAACGCAACTATGGATTTTCTTTGTTGCTTCTACAAAGATGAGCACTGCAGTCTCTGTTAAGGAGCAGAATGTAGCATTTCAAACAGTGTCCCATGCACTGCTCAGGAGAAAGTCAAGGAGTGTCTTGCTTTCTAAGCAGCTGCTTAATTGATTTGTTTAATGCTTTGGCTTTTCTTCCCCCTAAGGATTCTTATTTTTTGCCCAAAGGGTAGAATACCAGGCTCTTAAATGAAAAGCCAGGAATGCTGCCTTTGCAGTGGCTCCTAAAAGCAAAGGGGAACAGGTTATTCCTCTATTGGGGGCTTATGAGAAGTTAATAGTGCAAAAGGTTTCTCAGGAGACCCCAAAATACCATCTGTGAGGTGTTACTTGAATCCTGAATATCTTTGTAATCTTAGAGTAAGCAATAAATGCAAGTCTAATATTATTCCCCTGGGGTTGCCTTTAAAAGAAAGTGGATGTCAGGGGAACCTACACATTGTTCTCTGAGGCATCATTTGTGTAAGCAGGCAGTTGAAACATTCCATAAATCTAATGAGATAATTGTTCTGTTCTATTGTCTTATCTGGTACTAACAGAAGCAGAGCATGTATATGCATATGTATTCAACTTGATTTCTAGTGTTTCTTTTCCTCCTTAACAGCCCACTTGCATGATGCTGCCAAAGGAGCTGCGTCAGCTGGCAGACATTCAGAAGCTTCGGAGGGAGAAAGCTCTGAAAGACTACAGAATGAATGAGGATGGGCTTTTGATCAGACCAGTCATGGAACTGAAAGAGAAATGAGCCACAAAAGGATGGAAACCACAGGGATGACGGGAATTGCTTTCCTTCAACTAAAGCTGTGTCTCGGGTCACACCCTTGTGCAACCAGGATAAACTTTGTCAAGAAAAGGTTGAAAATCAAAATCATGTGGTAAATCTGTGGAGGAATCTTAAGGCAAACTCAGGCTGGCTGTAAGAGTCCAATTTCTGATACCGGTGATTTGATAAGCATAGAACATAGAATATTTGAAGACATCTTAGTGGAAAAGGGCTGTTTTGTCCCATGCAGAAGTGTCAAGAAGAAGCTGTTTTCTTTTCCATGACAGGTAAACCCAGTGTTGATTGGAAATAGTTATGGTCTTTATTTCAGAGGAAGCTCCTCCTGTGTCTGACTGTTCTTCTCAGTCTGTTTTTGAGATCCATATTTTGCAAGGGCTATTTTTTATTTTTGGAACAGTGACTTGTTTTTCTTACCTTGTTATGGAACTGATGTTGTACATTGTATCAGTTCTTTTGTTACCTGTTGCAGGCATGTAAAACTCATCCACTACAGGTATGTAAATGGTGGGCTCTTAAGACACCTGTTCATTGAGGTCACACCCTACTGATCCACTGGCAAAACCAGGAGAGAGGTGTACTAATAAAAAAATCCTCTTTGCCAAGTTAAGAGTTCTTTCAGGTGGAGAAAAACTTCCTGCTGAAGTTGTGCACCACTGTTTATTGTCAGTGCTGTATCAAACTTGTGTAGAGAAGGCTGCAACACCAGTGTAACGTGTGCGAGACAAGTGAATGTAAAGGGAGAGGGGAAAGCAGTTAAATTGAAAAGATGTGTAGCATTCCTACCTGAGCAAAATAGGATGTAGAGAAAAAAACATTACCAGCATATCTGCTTTAGGTATTCACTATAAAAGTTTCTCAGACTCATAGTGCTGTTCTACCATGTCATAAAATGAATGCTATGCCTGAGTCTTTGAATGTTTCTTTGGTGTCACTATCTGACTTGCAAGCACAGGACCACTGAAAACTGATTTTTTTTTTCTGAATGTCTATACATTTATGTATTTAAAATCCTGTATATTTTGGTATTTGGGTGCTTCAGATGGGGTGAGGAACACTTTATTGAAGTGTAAGGAAGGTTTTTTTCTCAGGGTTGCGTTGGTGAATGCTGATGAGCAGCATGAAATAGGGAAGAATGGAAGAAGTAATGGTCACTGTCCATTACTTTGGTAATGATCATGTATATTGGTTTACTTTTTCTTACCACATGGGTGCTAGACCAGCAATATTTGAAAAGGCCTCATAAAAAAATATAGCTTGCTCACCTATGGAAGTGGCAGAAAAATTGGCAGGAAAAACTTCCGAGGGTTGTTCTTTGTCAATCATTTTCAACAATTTTAAGCCCTTAACAACATTCTGTAACCAAACTGTATAGTTCCTTTGTCTCAGCTCACTTGAGAAAAATAAACTAGGTTTGAAATAGCTCTGTCTTACACCTTTTTATGTGGAAATGGTTTCTGCCAGGAGATGCTGGCAGTGGACTGAGCTGTCCCAGCACTGGAGGCCATGTCATTCATCTGGAGCAAGGTTCTTGCAACCAGTAATGCATTACTGTGCATTAGTGAGGTATGATGTGGGACATACAGGCTCCTCTGAGCCACGGACAGCTAGAGTGCTTATATTTTATTTCTAGGGTTTAAAATCACCTAGATGCATCTGGAGAGAGGAAATGATAATGGAGTGAGGGAAGAGGATGTAAAGGCATAAAGTCTGGAGTGTAGAAAAACAATCTAGAGTGCCTCTGGGCAGGATACAAACTAATTGTTGCATTCTCAGAAAAAGTAAATCTCTAGCTGGAACTGTATTAGAACAGAATAAGGATTTCTAGACAGGGACTTGACTGTGGCAAAACCTTTCTGGGTAAGCATGGCTTCAGCTTTCCTCCTGTTCTCTTTTGGAAATGGTGTAAAGGAAGTAAGATTGGAGTCCTCGCTTTCAGGACCAGACTGATGCTTTTCTTAGAGGAGAAAACATGTTTAGTCTTTTCTGATCCGTTAGACCTTGTCCTGCGGCTCAGTGCTGGTTCGGTATGAGACTGGTGGCAGTGTGTGATAAAACCACGTGTGCTCCTGACCCGTGGAAGAGATGTTAAGGACAACCCTGAAGTGAAGCGTGGGGTTATTTTCCTGTCGCTGTGGCACGCGCTGCCTGCTCGCATGAGCGCGAGTCCCTGTGATGAATCAGCAGGCACCAAGCCCCCCTCAGCTGGGGCTGCTTCGGCCCCAGCCCTCGTGATGCGATTTTTCGTCCGTGACAGAGGGGAGGCGGTAGAACGCACGCGGCCCCCCTGCCTTCCCCCGCCCCTTAGCCCGGGAGGAGGGTGCCCGTCCCGGCGCACCCCTCACCGCACCCCGTCGCCCGTGCAGGCAGCCCCCTCCCCCCGCCCCGACGCCTCCCGCGGTGCTAGAAGGAGGTCGGGGCTCAGCGGCAGCTCCTCGTCGGGGTCCTCGGCCCTGGGGTGAGGCCGCGCTCCGCTGAGCTCGCACGACCACCTGCCCACCCCGCTTTTCCGGCGGCTCAAGGGCGAGAGAGCGTTCACTTCCGGGACGTGTCCGCCTCCCCGTGCAGCATCGCGAGAGCCGGCCCCGCCTCACGCGAGACTTGCCGGCTCGGCTCACCCGGCCGCTTCGGCCGAGTCCCTTCGGCAATTTCCGTCACTGCCAGACTCTACCAATCGGTCACGGGAGCGCATCGATGGGAGCGGGCTCTCCGCGGGCTCT
>VXBZ01011316.1:342734-421513 GCA_013399135.1 Heliornis fulica | reverse complement strand
AGGGCGGCCAGTGGGCGCTGCCGGGCCGGATGGCCCAGTGTGCGAACGGTCGGTATATGATGCAACGCTGCGGTTCAAATCGGAGACTTGTGTTCGGTGCGAGCTCTTGCCCGGCTTTTTGAGGGCCGGGGCCCGTCCCAGTAGCGACCGGCATCTGCGGGGAGCTGTCGCTGGCCAAATCCGTGTTGCCGCTGCCTGAAAGTGCCTGCCAGGTGACCGGGCAACTCAGAGCCTGTCCGCAGTCGTGAATGCGTTCGCTGGAAAATGCTTCTCCGAAGCTGTAGTGTAAAGTCTAATCCTGTTTCACCGCAGTCCCGTAGCCCAGTGCCATTTCTGCTGTGGTTATTCAGCGTTACGCGTGCTTTTCGTTACTCTGCTGCTGGTCCCCTGCGGTGCATTTCCCTCTCAGCGGTGCCGTACATCATAATAATCAATTGCTTCGGCTTGTTTTCTTGTCCGCGTGAGGAAGACGGTGCGAGGCAAGTGCCTTTCTTACAGTGACAGAACTTTACGTGTGTTGCTAGAGTTTTAGTTTTCTCTCAGGAGAGAGAAATCACCTCTGTGGATTTGTATGACATACTTGATATATGCACCTGACGCATCAGGTTTTTTAAGTTGCACGAATCAGAAATTACAGGTTTGTGTCGTCATTCCTTCAGTGTGTTATGTGTAGGAGTATGTCATGATATCCAGGGATTGGCAAAAGAGGTAAAAGGACTAGAAACAGGACTGTAGCTCAAACCTTTTCCTAATTCCTATTCCTTGTAACTCACTTCTAATCTGCCTGTTACACATACATTGTTAGAGATGCTTAAAATATTGCTTGGATTTTCCTGACTTTAAAATGAGCAAGTTTTATTCCACTTGGATATAATGTTATAAATTCTAAATTCTGTAATAAGCATGCAGTTTTACAAGATGAAGTGGATGCTAGGGATTGATTTAGATGGCAAGAAGAAATTGGTCCTTTTAGAGCTTTCTTGGATGAAGTTCCCTTTTGTGTGTTTTGGGGTAGAGGGAGTGAAAACCGAACAGAACCGAAACATCTGCGCAGTTTGTGTTTTCTTGTAGAGGGAGAGGAGGAATGAAGTGATGGTAGTGGGTGAGGGTAGCAGTTCTTGCTCTTTGGTAGCTACAAGATCATGGGTGCGTTGTTAGAGCTCTCCATAAATACTGCTAACTGCTCTTTTGGGACAAGACCTACTCCAATTGAACAGTCAAATAGGGTTGTTTTGCTGCCAGATATTTTTCTGCTAGTTTAAACACAGAAGCAGAGCTCTGACACAACAACTTTAGTATTTGGTATATTTGAAACTATTCTGTTCTTCACCTGTGGATATGCTTCTGATAAAATTTTTGTAAAGCTGTATAGCTTTTCTCTTTTTTTTAGTGATCATACACTAGGCTGTATCTGTGGCTGTTATATCGGCAGTTAGAAAGTTCAGAACCTGTGCTGCTCTTCTCTACTTAAAAGCAGTTAAAAGGTGGAACAGAGATCAATAAAACACTGTCTGTTTCCAGTATAAACAATATAACAATATCAAACATTGCAACAACAGCAATACAGCAAAGTGCTGTTTACAGGACAGTATCTAGTTTTAACTAGATTTCATTACTTACAAAAATGCTTAAAATGATTTATTGTTAATTTCAAAGTGAGAAGTGAACTCATGCTTCAGTTTTGTGTACATTTATTCATTCAGCTTGAGTAGAGACTTGAGAACTTCAGGTTCATATGAAATTCCCTGCTGTCTGCTTTTTTTAAAGGAATTATCTCTTATGTATCAAAGTTTTATTTAAAACACTGCCATAAAAAGACTGTATGGGGATTATGGTTTGCTGTAAGACCTGACTTATAGTGTAGTCTGGTTGTCATTGTAACTATGTATTTGTCAAAGCAAGTTAAAAGGTGTCAGGAGAAAGAAGAACAGGCAATTCTCCAAAGAAACTATCATTTTGAGCTATTTTTTATGCCACCATAATTGTGTAAGAGATTATATTCTTATAAAGAAATCTGACAAAGTCATACGTAACTGATCTGACTGTGCAAATGTAAGTTTTCCATATAGATCATTGCTTAATTTTCTCTGTGGATATGTATGTTTGTGTTGGGGTTATTCTGGAGATGTTACTGCAGGAAATTCTTACGGTTTTCTGCTATTCTCGTGAGTTGTATGACTCAATTGTAAATTTCTTAATGAAAAAAAAGTATCCTAAGTGTTTTTTGGAAAGTCTCTCTTAATGAGTATCAAAGTGCAGAGTGTGGAAGAAACCCCAGAGAGATGCTACAGTTGTGAGGGAATTAAGACAGCCTAGAAGGTTGTATTCTTGCTCTGTGGCTAAAACTTCCGGTGCTCTAAACAGAATATGAAAAATATATATTTTCTATATGTAAACTGGCATTTCAGGGTTTTGTCCACTTCAACATTTCGTTGGTGTGCTTACAGTGGTCGGACGGAGGAGAGGTAAGGAACTCTGCTTTCATGGACCGAAGTAGTTGAACAAATGAGTGTGCTGACCTGCCAGCTGGTAACATGTCAGGTACATGCACATTCTGTGGCCAGCGAGACTGAATTAGTTCAGTCCCTGAATTTGCTGTGCGTTTGTTACAGGCTCAGAAGGAGCACTACGGGTTAGCTGCTGTGTTGTACTTATCCCCCCAAGGTAGCTTGTGTCTGTGTATGTGCCCTCAGCTAGAAGTGTAGGGGTTAGCATTATTTCCTGCAGTGTTTGATGTTAGTGTTAGGTGTAAAGAGAAGGAAAATTAATCCTCTGGGCCTTACATTAAGATGTCGGGATGACAGCAACTGAAAAGGAAAAGAAAGAAGAATCATAGAATCGTAGTATGTACTGAGTATCCAACTAGAGCTCAAAATAAGCTGGCAGTGTGCACTTGCAGCCCAGAAAGCCAACCATATCCTGGGCTGCATCAAAAATGGTGTGACCAGCAGGCTAAGGGTGGTGGTTTATCTCCTCTTCTCCAGTACAGTAGGAGCTCTGGGAGTGAGTCCAGAGGGCCACAAAGATGATCAGAATGCTGGAGCACCTCTCCTATGAAGACATGCTCTGAGAGTTGGTCTTGTTCAGCCTGGTTAGGAGAAGGCTCCGGTGAAGACTATTGCAGCCTTCCAATATCTGAAGGGGATCTACAGGAAAGCCGGAGAGGGGCTGTTTACAAGGGCAAGGGGTAATGGCTTTAAACCAAAAGACGGTAGATTTAGATATGATCTTAGGAAGAAATTCTTCTCTGTGAGGAAGGGAAGGTTGGAAGAGAAGCGAGAGGCTCCTGGAGAAAAAAAAACAAGTGCTGTTTCAAACAGCTGCACAGCACAAATCGTTTCTAGCTTGCAGCTAAGCACAAGTGCCAAGCTGTACACTTGTCACTCATGGCTCTCCTGCTTTAAATTGATACTGGTAGTAAGAATTTGTTGGACTTCATTTGGAAATAGCCACTGGTTATTTGGTTAAATGGGGAGAATCTAAATTTAAAGCAAAGGTGCTTCATGACGGTGTTTTTGCTGTTTGGCTGGGTTGGTGGGCATAGAACTTACAAGCCTTGTTATAAAACCTAACTGTGCGCTGTGAGGATATCTTTGGAGGATCCTCCTCGGGTGCAGGGTGTTTACTTACTGACTAGACATTGCAATGGGCAGACTTGAAAAAACAGTGAAGAATCCCCACACCTACATTGACAGTGGATTTAAAACAGTGGAGCAGTGTGATTTAAAACAGGATAAGGAAGGCTTCTTCAGAACTGAACTTAGATCTTTAAAAAAAAAAAGTGACTATGAAGGCTTTTTGTGTGAAGTTGGGGGTTGTGTGTGTATATGTATAAATAAACTGAGGTCCTGCTGGTGGTATTTTACTTGCGCCTTTGATAAATCAAAGGGCCACATGATACAATTAAATAGTTTCAGTGTGAGCTTCTGATTTAAGACTGTTAGAGGATTGAAATTGCCAGCTAGGCAGTGAAGCAACTATTTATTTCCAAGTGCTGATTTTTCTAAACTCTTACAACTAAACTGGAGAAAACTAAAAAGTACTGATGTCAAATACTATTTGATACTGAAACTTGACCTAAAGTTTGGTGTATCAGTTAGAAAGCTGTCTGCCTCTGGCTTGTCCTTATCCTCTCTCCTTTCAATATTTAAGCAGTTTCTGCTATTGGAAATCTTCATTTCTCAAAACCTAGAATGGGAACAGAAGAAGAGAGAATAAAGAAGTACCTGTCAGCTAGCTTCCCCTATTATTTAATCAGCAGAGAAGTCACTATGTGACTGTTAGCATATAAATAAATGAAGGGCTCAATTCAATAGCAAAGCAATTTGTTTTGGGCGTTGTTAATACATTTAAGAATATTGCTAAGCTCTCCTCTCCGTGTGTTTGTTTATTCTGTAGGCGGGGATACAGCCAACTAACTGTTCTGAGGAGGAGAGTAATTAACTTTGTATGTACAGGAGCCTCTTGGGACAATTGGAATAGGAAGACAAGCAAAAGCTTGTCTTTTTCCACAGGTGAAATGTAGAATACTTACGCTGTGTCAGTTCAAGGAGGACTTCATAAAATGCAGAAATGTAAGGTTTCCTGATCTGGGAAGTAGTATTAAAGGACATAAATGTCTGAAAAAAGTATGGATGAGAGATGGTACTTAGAATGTAGAGATGTACACTAAGTGTACACAGTTGCTGCAGTCCTTGCAGACGGAGAGAGGGTATTACCACTTTCATGTTTGCCTAGGAACTGGGCAGTGGCAGTGGACCACTCCTCCTGAGAAAATACCTTTTGTTTTCTAACTGCTGGACAAGTCTGTAGCATTTTCTTTGCAGAGGGTCAGTTCCTTCTTTCAAGTAAAGAAATAGCTTTCTGTTGGGTTATCTCCTTAGCTGGATGAGCGTGGAGCTGGATGAGAGCAGAGGAGAAGCACTGATCCAGTCTGGTGGATCCACTTAGACCCGAGATTAGGCAAGTGTGCCTGAGCAGCTAGAAAAGCATCCAGTTACATCAGTTTTACATCAGGAATATGATTGTGTTTGTTTTGCCTCTGGCTTGTTTTCTGTCTGCAATTAAAAACTTGACCTAAAATCTGTCTTAATCCTTTCCCTTTATTTTGCTGCTACACTAGTGTAGTTTTGTGAGGGCAAGGCATGTTGGGGTGTGAAGGAATACACTTGGTTTGGTAGTGTCCTCTGAGGCGGTGAATCCATGTCAAGTCCTGCGTGCTTTGTGTCCCTTGGGACACGGTTCCTTTCCGCCATGCTTCAAGGAAGGCGGGCTTTTGGGAAGGTGGCTTTCTGCAGAGAACAGGTGGGTGAAAGATGCCTTGTGGTTTTGAGTAAAATAATTAAACAGTGGTTGCACGTGGTGTTTTGGCTGTGAAAGTAAAATAGTACTGTGTTAACGTAACACATGCATATGTTGACAGATAAATTTTGGAGTGATAAAATGGATCACTGTGTTTTCTAGTGTGATAACTAGGGATTGACTCATGCTCCTGTAACACGTATTTTTTATTGGTGACCTGTAAGGAAACCACTTTCACCTTCTTGGTGTCCTTTACTATTTCCTCCTGAATGATTTCTTCAATTGAAGGCACAAGTTTCATGTTTCCTCTTGTTTTTTCTAACCTCTCTACTTTTCTCATGGCCTTGTCTCTTGGAAGACAGTTTTTTATTTTAGTCTGGGGTTTGTTTTCAGATTGCTGTTAAACAATATGACAGATGTAGCTCAGTGTTTCTTGGAAAAACATGATTCTTAATACCTTTATCATAGGGAAAGCTTTCAGGTGCTTTGTTCTGTTAACCTCTCCTAAAAATGGGTGCTTGCTAGCAGAGGTCAATCATGCCATTGCTGTCAGGTAAGATGAAGATCTAGCATATAGGAAGCTGAACCTAGACAGCTTCAGTCTAAAACCAGTTTTCAAATGGGGGCTGTTATCCTTTATAACAGTTTCTGGCACACTGTTGTTTATTCCATATGGGTAAAGGTGTTATATCAATGCAAGGTTTGTACTAAGAAACAGTACAATTTGCACCTGCTTGATCACAGCTATTAGTCTCAAGGGTCAAATCACAGTTTTCTGTTACTTTCAAAGTTTTGAATCAGTTCTGTTATTTGAGGATAAAAGACCTGGAAAAACTAAAATGCTGGGGGTTTTGACTGTATAAATGAAGAGAGAACTATTTGACAACCAGATACTCAATCTGTATTTTCACTCATATAAGCTTAAAACCATTAAGTTGCTATCAGTTTAATAATTGAACAAATATAAAATGTTTTGCAGTAAATTAATGTAAAGTTTGCTTCAGAGTTAGTAGTATTTTGAAGAAGTGACTGAAACCAGAAGAACTCTTCAAAAGAAAAACTAATCAAAGTCTTTCAAAAGCTGACTGTTTTTTGTCCACCAGAAGCAAAAGCCTAAGGCATTTATTTGTTAGTAAGTGTCATCATATTTAGAGTATTGACAGCACTTTTGTTGATACAGTAACAACTGTGGCTTTGTAAATAAGTTAGAACTATCTTTCACATTATTATAACGATAATGGTATCTTTGGTAATTGAAGAAAACTAAAATTGCATTTGACAGCAGTAAAATGTTTTGATAGTTTTGTTTTTAAAGTGTGTGTTGTGCAAATATTGCAGGGGATGGTATTTGTTTTTATAAGAATCTAAAATCCTGAGAACAAATAAAGAATGAACATTGGGCAAGCTATTTTTACTAGTTGACAAAACATAAAGCAAGAGTGTGTTCTAAATCTGTAAATATAAAAACCATATAATAGATTGCTGATGATACATTCTTTTCCTGTAATAACAACAACGGCTGAATTTCAGAATGAAAGTTTTTATGGTCACGTATTTGTAGCTTGTTTTTCAGTACGCAGCAGCTCTGTTCAGAGTGTAGCATTGCTTTAAGGTAAAGGATAAGTCTTGCAAGTGATCTGTAAACTACAGCCATGACCTGAACGTAAAACCAACAGAAGAAAACTGTTCTCAGTAGTTCTTCCGTTTTGGAGTAGGTTTAGATACTTGATTCAACTTAAGAATGATAATTTTAATTGCTTTCATTCAGCTTTCTTGCTACATGGCTGCCCTTTGTTCAGAGTTAAACGTGTTATCTTTAATAGTGCTGAAAGTTTACTTTAGATGTTCAAGGACTGGCTTCGTTGTACCTAGTGTTTCTATGTCACCGCTACGATTATTGCACTTGGTCAGTGCAGTCCTCATTCCTGTCAAACAGCATCCACGAAGTCATGGGGCAGAGCACTGAGATTCTAGGTTTTGTCCGTGTGCTGGAACGTTTAGTGTGAATTTGTGTGTGTTTGTTGAATATACCTAATGACTGCCACCTAAGCTTTCTGCCCAGCTGCAAAGTATTGGCATTTGGTGCAGTGTGCAGTAGAGTAGCTTTGCCTGCTCCTTGTGTTTGTTCCTTTCAGAGGTGGTGACTTGTTTCTTCTTAACAGCTGTGTGTTCGGAGGCACCCGTGCATGAGGAGAAGTTTGTTCTATGGCCTCGGAGCTGGGTGCCAGGGAGGATGGCAGCTGCTCAGAGCTGGCAAAGCCCCTTTATCTGCAGTATCTGGAGAAGGCTCTGCAACTGGATCAGTTTTTGCGACAGACATCTGCTATCTTTAACAGGAGTATATCTAGGTACTGGAACCTTTCCTGTTTTCCATTGGGAATACCAAGTAAAGACACTTCAATTATGTCGTTTCCAGGCAACACCATACTAAGTGTTCAGTAGTTACTTGTTAATAATAAACTCTTCTCCTTTAAATATTTTGCACTGCGCTTCTCTTAGTTCAGACAGTTGATCATGTTGCCAGCCCAGGTACAGATGAGCACAATGGTTTAAAGCACTTTTTCATTGCTTAGTGGCCAAAACTGTCTGCAGAAAGTAGGCTAAAGAAGCACTAAACTGATATCTCAGGGACGTGGCCTGTAGCTATAACTGAAATGCAAAGGCTGTTGTCAGGTGCAGAATTTGTTAAGTTGTAGCAATGAGAAGTGAGTCATCCACACACATTTCTGTTGCAAAGCAATCAATGCTAATTTCATTAATGTTTTAGAATTGTGGAGTTACAAAACTGGTAACTGCACAGGAAATAGATAACAGCTATATTTACAAGCATGTATTAAGATCCATGAGAGAAGTAGAAAAACTATGTCTTTATATTTTTCACAAATGCATCCTCAGTAATGCTGAGGATGACAGTATTGTGCTTTGGCTTATCTTTCTAGTAGGTTCATGCTTCTCAAATTAGGTACTTAGTTAAAGATCGAAGGTGCCAATTGAAAACATTGCCAGGCTGGTCTGATGATTGACTGCTGCTGAGGGATTAACAGGAAATTATTAACAACAGTATTTCTAATGTGTAAAGCTACAGCTGAAGCAGTCTCAATTCTTGCACTTTTAGACAAATCACTACCTGTAAGAAAGTTGCATGGACATCTATCTCCACTTCTGACTATTTTCCTTTTGTTGACACCATATTATGTATCTTTTTGCAGTGATGAAAGCGAAGATGGATTGGATGACAATCCTTTGCTGCCTCAGTCTGGGGATCCCCTGATGCAAGTTAAGGAAGAGCCTCCAAACTCTTTGCTTGGAGAGTCTTCTGGAACAGGGAATTCCGGGATGCTGAACACACATTCGCTGAACGGAGTACTGCAGCCAGGTAGGCATGCACTAGGTTGAATCTTACTTAACTGAGATGAGCTGTAAGAACATTATTTCTTAAGAACTTTATTTTTTCTCTGAACAGAACCAAAGTCTGAAAAAGGGAGCTTATATAATTTTTCCAAACTGAAGAAGAGCAGAAAGTGGCTGAAGGTAAGAATACTGGAAAGAAATCTAGTTGCTTGAGATCTGTGAGCAGAGTCCCAGTCAATACCCTATAGAGAGTGGTGATTCCATCTTGTCATTTGATGTAGATCATGGTGTACAAACAGGTAAGCAAGCAAAAGGCAATAAGAAAATATGATCTGCACTAGTCAGAGTATTGTCACAAATTGCCACAAATGCAATTTCCAAATACAGTAAGTTCACAGTATGTGTACAGTAAGTTTGTTTTCATCTGGATAGCCCATACCACCGAGAGCTCAGAAAGCTAGACTAGTATGTTCCAAGAACTCCCCTAAATCATGGGATGCAATTTAATTAGTCCAAAATCTCACGCTGAAAAAGCATCATACGGTGATACAGGGGTATGGTAATGTTTGGTGTTCCTGAAAAGACGTCCCCAGATGCATTTTTTAGTCTTGTTCTGCACTGGCTAGTTGTGTGCTGCGTTCATTTTATGTAACTGGAGGGAGCTAGTGTCCCGTGCTAAAAAGAAATTAATTTTTATGTTTGGGGAGGTTTTTTTATATTAAGAAAAAAACATTTACCAAAGCAAAAATTACATTCCACAGACCTGTCACCTTGGGCATTGAAAGGAAGAAGAGTATGTGATGGTTTATAATGAATGTTTTATTAGACTTTGGGTAGAACAAAATAGAATTACAGTCTCTGCAGACTTGAGGCTTTCATTTTCATTCTGTAGCAAAATGAACAGTAGACATTTCAGTTCTCACGAGCAGCAGCGCTTTGGTTAAATTTCACATGAGTATACATTCAAAAACTTGAAGTAATTTTAGTACAGTGCCCAAATTAAAACGAGCTATTACAAAATCCATTAAATGAACATTTAGGGCTGAGCTTAAAACATGTTTCTAAAACGAACTCAGTACAAGGTCCAAATGAGGATGGAAGGAAAGAGCGAGTGGTGGCTTTATGCCATCTGTGCATGTTCATAGCACTGTAGCCTTCCCTTGTTAGGAAAAACAGGTTGTCACTGGGTTAGATGAGAGCCAAACCTGCTGTGACCAATACAAGAAAAAGTGGTAGAATAGCAGGACAAGCTACAAACGGAGTAGGAAAGCATCACAAAATGCCCCCACTGGTATCCAGGATTGTTTCACTGCTGAAAAGTGTTCTGAGACCACAAACAGACAAAGGCACTTTGTAAATGCTGATGGTTGCTGTTGGCCGGGCCCACAGCCCTGTGCTCTAGGTAAAGCCTCTAGAGTGCTTTGCATAAATTCATACTTCAGTAGAGGGACTTGTTTCTGTTTATTCTTTTTAGAGTATCCTTCTGAGTGATGACTCCAGTGACACAGATTCACCAAGCGATGAGGACGGAGAGGAGGAAGAAGAATTTTCACTTTCAAGGGAGGAACTTCATAATATGCTGCGATTACACAAATACAAGAAATTGCATCAGAGTAAATACAGCAAAGACAAAGAGGTAAAAACCCATAATTTTTATATTTCCATAATTTTTATTCATTCCTTTAATTGTGTTAATTTAACTGCACTTAGATTTTTCTGAAAAACTAGTATTTTGTGGACTGGGAGATATCCTGTTGTTTGGCAGACTAGATCAATCTAAGATCAGCTTCAGACAAGGGTTATGTTATTAATTACATGCAGACCCAAAAGCTGTTCATACCTTATGCCGAGAACCTGTTGCTAATTTATGTAGCTAGTACTATCACATGTGTTATATATAGCTTCCACAGTGCTCTGTCACCGTCACTAGAGCAAATACAGGGTGCTAGAATGCGAGAGTTGGAGAATATATGAAAACTGAGGTGCTGTGGTTTAAATTATATTACAGGTAGTAGCTGCTGTTCAAGACTAAAATTGTATATTTAACCTTAAAGTAGTATACTTGCTTCATCATTGAGATGATGAGTAGAAAGGTGATGTTTGTCTTCTCAAAAGGGACTTCCTACCTTTCTTCCTTACTGTTTTCTGTCATTCTGTGGGGTTTTGCTTGACTTTTTAACTTTCTAATCTTTTTGCAGGGGGTTCTTTTCATATTATGTTTTTTTCCCCCTCTTACATGAGGGGAAATGTCTGCTGCATTTTTCATAATATTAAGCCGAATTCTTTGAGTCTTGATTCTAATAATGTATTTCTTCAAATTATAAGGGCTTTTGCAGAAATTGTTTCATTGCTGTTTGAATTGCATCAGACAGTAGCCTCAGATGAAGGGAGGCATCCAGCTCTGCTGTCGGAGGATGTGTCTGAAATAAAAATTTGTCATCTTGTTTTATATTCTTTTGCAATTCTCTGGAAGAGTGTAGCAATAATTTCACACCCAGGTCTTTGTTTCTGTCCACTTCATTCCTTCCTTTAGTTGTTAAGCTCTAAACTGAGATTGTGTTAGCCTCTTGAAATACTACATTAACTACACAAATACTCATACACACAATTCTTCACAGGTCATGACTTATGTGAGATTTTACACAAATACTTATTTAGAGGCTAGTAAGAAATAATTTCCAGTGAAAATAGCCCCGCTATTATCAGATCAGTAGTAAACAGTTAGGAAGGGGGGGAGCTGGGGGAAGGAGCATCTGTCCAAAAAGGTTTGTTTATGCTGATGTTCTCACCATTCAAAAATATCTTATTAGCTTTATAGTATGCTTAGGTTTTAAATAGCTTAATTTGTCTGCTTCTACATAACATGTAAATTGAAGCATAGCATTCTACATGTATATAGTTCTTTAATGTTTTAGTTGAATAATGCTTGGAATATATTGACATTTTGATAATTTTGGAAAAATGCAGAAGCAGCTATATTTTTCACTTGATAATCTGAATGTTCAAGACAGTTGTCCTTGTGGAAATATTTTAAATGCCTTTTGTCTAAACCTGTCCTTTGACATCCGTGGAAACAATAAAGTGGAACACATATGTGATTTAGGAATGCAAGAAAAACTGATAGGAGGTCCATGACTGGACCACTTCATGTGGTGTGCTGTCTTGCTGGGCAGCATGCATACTGAAAGATCAAGCAGTATGTTTAGAAAGTGTTAAGCTTCACTGCCCCTCTTCCCATCTTACTTAACTGGGTGGCTTTGGCTCCATGTGTAGAACTTGGAGGCCACCTCAGGGTAGCATTTTCACTTTGGACATTGATAGCAATGCTAAATATGGAGAATTGTGTGCTTTCTGATCTGAACTTGTTTACCTGCTGTTATTTGCTATATCTGTTTTCCGTTATTGTGCTCATTTGCCTGCATTTCAGCTGCAGCAATACCAGTACTACAGTGCAGGATTGCTGTCTACATATGATCCCTACTACGAGCAGCAGCGCCACCTGCTAGGACCCAAGAAAAAGAAGTTTAAAGAAGAGAAAAAATTAAAAGGTAAAGTCATTAACTTTGTGTTCTTAAATGTTTGAGACTTTTAGGTTTTGCATAGAACTACTCAGTTCTGTTAAAGAAAAAAATCTTCAGAAAATGCCTTATGGTTTATGGAATGCTGTGGTGAAAAAAATGAGTAGGAATTGAGAGAGTTCATGGCTTTAGATTTTCTTTGTGTACCTCTGAATCTAGATTAAGTACCTTGTAGCTTTACTCATTGCTTTGGAATCTATAAATTCAGTTGTCTGTCATGGTCTATTTACTCAGATTTTTTTGAAAACACAATAGTTCCTTGAGAAGTCTAAGAAGTTGCCCAGTACCTGATTAGTTATGATCAAATGTGTAATTCTAGTGAACGAGAAATGATAAGGAGTGAGAGTTTTTTCTAGAAATCAGAAGGAACTCAGAATTGTTGTCCTGTGTGAGTTAAGACAGAATTACTTCTGTAATATCTCAGATGGTATTTCTCAGATGCCTGTTTGCCAGGAAGTACAGTTTCCTTTCTTGATTAAGCTGGCAGCAGCTGTAAATCTGTAAGGAAGCAGGAAGAGAAAGCTACAAACTGTCAGTGTAAGGTGAATTCTTTCTAATGTGAGTCCTTGTTTGAGCTGTGTTTTAAGGGGGCTATTTTGGGCTTCCTTCCTTCCTATCTTTCTGCAAGTTCCTTTAACGGTGGGGTTGTTTTCTCCACTAATCTTTCAGCATCCATGATTTTGCATACTCACAAAGAATATTTTTAATATATGATACCAGTATCAGTTTCCTTTGAGAGCTGGTATCTGTAAGACATGGTAACAGGACACTCTCTTCAGTTACTGAGAAGTTTGGTTTGGCACTCATCATGCCAAATGCTCATGTTGTTACCTTTACACATCTTTAGAATTTTACCTAAAAGCAAGAAACATTGCACCAGGTCCCAGACATTTTAACCCCTAAGGCATATTTCCTTGGATTGAAAAGTCGCTTTTCACTACTCTTATTTATGAAACACAAAAATCTTTCCAATATAAAGTAATCATAAAATTCCTAACATGGTAAGTGGGTGGTACCAGGATAGGCAACCATGGATATGTTTTTGGGTGTTTTGTTGGTTCCACGTGTAAATTGACTAGGATAGTTTACTCAGAAAAGATACCAGACTAAACATATCCCAAAAATAGAAAAAGAAATCGATGTTTATGGTTATTTTGGCCCTGCAGGCAAGTTGAAAAAAGTAAAGAAAAAGAGGAGACGGGATGAAGAACTGTCTTCAGAGGAGTCACCACGACGCCACCATCACCAGACCAAAGTTTTTGCCAAGTTTTCTCATGATACACCACCACCTGGGTCCAAGAAAAAGCATTTGACTATTGAGCAACTGAATGCACGTCGTCGGAAAGTGTGGCTTAGCATTGTTAAAAAGGAGTTGCCAAAGGTGAGCTTGGCTAATGGCATTAGGTTGGTGATACTGATGCAAGGAGTTGAAATAGAAAATTAACATAGTGGGGAGCGGACGTTTGTAAGAACAGTGTGAAGTAAGACCTGATTTTTCTCGTAGTCATTAATGACCAATCGATACTCTGTAATCTGTAAAGTCTTGTAGTTTGAATTTCTTGTCACCTAAGTGGGTCAGGCAGTGCTTTGCCACTGCTCTCGTTTGGCTGTCCAACCCTTTTCTATAACTAGAAACATTGTGAAAACACAGTGAACTCTTATCAGGTACCCCTGCTAATCTATAGAATGGCAGTGTAGAACAAACCAATATCTAGGTTTTTACTTAAAATTCAGTCATTTTAGCATGTGTCAGGAGAGAAGTGCTTGTATCATTCAGAGAAAGAGCCTCAGGCACATTAGAAAAGAAAAGCTGAGTTCACTGTCACTAGTTTTTTGAGATGTGATCAGAGTGGACCTTAGACCCTGCTTTTTGGAGCTTACATTTAACAGACTGAGTTCTAAGAAGTTTATTAAGTGACAGCTATAGCAGTATCCCTGCTGAATTTCTATGCCAGGCATGTAAGAATGATAGCCCTTATTTTTCAAAAGACTGATTTTGATCACGTGAAGAACATAGGATCTACGTTAACTCTTAACACCTTTGGGAAATGGTGGACATTTCTGTTGCTTACTTCAGCGATGACAGTGGAATAGGAGACCCCTGCTTTGCAACAGCAGTAGTTAAAGAAGTGATCCTGATAAAGGAGGTGTTTTACATGCTTGCCTCAGGAGTTGGAATACATTTATATATGCCTTCATTAATTAGGGATGACAAGCTGTTTCCATCAAAATAAAAAATACTTTCAGTACCTGTACCCAGTTACACAGTAGCGTGCGTGTCTGCTGAACACAGGATAGCGATCATCTGGAATACTGTGAAGCTATTACCCTTTGACTAATTTTTGGATGGTGTTCTTTTACAGGCATACAAACAAAAAGCCTCAGCACGCAACCTGTTCCTAACCAACAGCAAAAAGGTAAGTGTTGTTTAGCTCTATACTATTGCTGGTAGTGGGTGTAATAAGCAGACTGTAACCTCTTTGTTTCCTCTGTTTCTTATCATACCAACTGTGCTAGTGGGGCAATACAGGAGAAAGCACTGTATGGAAGTAATTTGTCATTTAGTATAAGTCTTTTCAATTTCAGATGTGTCATTTTGGCACATTTCATAAGCAACAGATGAAACAAACAACATTAATTTCTTTTCATGAGATCATTAGGCTTTCATAAGATTTAGTTTGTACATTTTTAGTTTACTGATCTTTGATGCAACAAATCAATTGCTTTGATACATTTTAGGTTTTGAACTGTCAATCTATCCACTAGCTAGAATTTGCTGGTTTAAGCATTCTTGTTTAAATCAAAGGGTCTCTTGGAATATTAAATGTGTTAATTTACATAAATATATATATATAGGAGCTGAGATTAAAAATAGAACAATTTTCTGTTTGATTGCAAAAGGAATCTCCTCATCAGTCTTCTCTGAGAAATGTCATTCTTTCTACCTAGAAGGCTTCACTTTAGGAAAACTTGGTAATGGCTTTCTGAGCATTTTTCAAGTGTTATGCTCAAGTGACTGATTCATTTATATGGCAGATGAGAAGGTAGTCAGGGATGTGGCTGAGAATAATCAGAGACAAGGTGATGTAGGAAATTTTCCATTCTGTATATACATCATCAAGAAAAAGGGAGCATTTCTGTGTGAGGGATGTAGGCAACAGGACCTGAGTGTATATGTTGAGAAATTTTGCTGTAGGAAGGTTCTCTCCTGTAGTCCTCTGTACCTAGGAGAGAGTGGCTTTCTTTGTGATGTCTGGGCAGATAGCCTGTGATTGTTGTATTTGCAGGTATCAAAAATTACATTTTACTGGTGAGGGGCGCAGTAGGCTTAGAGGCTTTGTAATGTCACTGGTTTTGTTTGGGTCTTTGTTGTTGGATGGTTTGAAATCTGTGTGTTAAGTTGTTGATGTGTGAATTTCAGTGGAGGGGAAAAAGACATGTCACATACATCAAACCCAGCAATTTTGACCATTATGACAATGGCATTATTTATACTAGAATGAAGAATTACATTGTATTATGCTTCTGCGTGAGACGGTAGGAAAATTGTAGGATACTCCCCCACTTTTCAGTGTATTAACATGTGAATAGGATTGTGTTTCACCAATACTGCTGTAAGAGCAGCCTTATTAAAACAGAGAGAAAGCATGAGTGCTACAGAAAAGTGTCTCAAGTAGATGAGTCAGAGTTGCAGGCAGACTTTGAAATCTGGTCTCCTGAGTCCCCTTTCAGCGACCTACCCACCATGACATGTTGAAACTGCCTTCACGTTTTGTCTTTGCCACCACCTCAGTGGGTTTTTGGAAGTTCACATTCTCTCACACCTTTTCAGAAGCATCATTGCTGAACTGAAATAACAAGGGTTCCTCTTCTGAGGGATCGGACTTGTTTGTAATTAAAATCGGTGTTTATTGCTGGCTTTCTTCAAAATCTACCCGTTTTGCCAGTGTTTCCAAAGTGTTATTTTGCTCTAGCTTGCCCATCAGTGCATGAGGGAGGTACGTCGAGCTGCTATCCAGGCTCAGAAGAACTGTAAGGAAACTCTACCACGAGCACGTCGTCTTACCAAGGAGATGCTTCTTTATTGGAAAAAGTATGAAAAGGTGGAAAAGGAACATCGCAAACGAGCTGAGAAGGAGGCTCTGGAGCAGCGCAAGCTGGATGAGGAGATGAGAGAGGTAAAACCAAAACCATAGATTAATGATGATTAATCCATTGAGAAAACACAGCTGTGACTGGAAAATTTCTAAATTCAGGCCATGAAATTCAGTTACTTGTTCTGATTTAGCTGTATTCCACATATTTCTACTGCTATCTTAAAATTCTTCACATAATTCCTCTTAAAAAAAGCCTTCAAACTCTATAAATTCTTTCCAAGTGAATGAAATGGAGAAAGGATTTAGACAAGCAGAGTGTCTCACAGACATACATAACTTGGTAAGGGATGGGCTTTTGTGATGGTTTATGCATGATTCTGAGGCCTTTTAATTCACATTGAGTTTTTTTTCTCATTTTTTTTCTTCCTGCTATAATCTGATATTGTAATTTATATATAGGGCCCAGACTTTTTCTGTGATTGATTTTGTTGGTGCAGTGACAGCTTCGTGACTACTCCCTTACGGAGTAGTAAGGGTTGAATTTAAGAAAAAGCTATCTTGTCAAAGCTCTTCAGTGGATTTATGGTTTTTACCTTACATGTGTGGTGATGAGCTACAGATGAATCTTTAGAATACCTTATGTTTAGTTTTATGCTCAAATTATGCTTTTATTTATTGCATTCCTCTCATTATAGTAAGTACATAAGTATTTTGTGAAGGTTTCAGCTGACTTATATTAATAGACAACTTCTAACTGGGATATTTTTTAACCAGAACCTAAGAATGAACAGTTTCTGCAACATATTGCTGAACCCCAGACCATGATAATATCTCAACTGTATTACCTACTGATATATTTCACATGTTCTCCCATATTCTCTTTCCTAGTAAAGAACAGAACATTGGAGTTAGGTTGTCATGAGAGGTTTTTTAAATTACCGTAGACCTCTAAAAGCTCATTTATTTTTTTTCAATCTTTTAATTTTTCAGTGTAAACAAAACTTTTAAACTTTCTTCTGTTAGGTTATGGTGTTCTTTGCAATGATTACTGAATTTAAAAGAACTTGTAATTTACAACAATTTATATTTAAATATAGGTGTTTAGGTGGTGATTAGTGTTTTCATGTGTTACTAGTATTCTAGCGTTTTGATATCACAAAATACTAATCCAGATTAATTGCTGATATATTATCAGACTAACCTTTTCCTTAATTATATTTTAAATGTTAAACCTTTTTTCTTCCCCCTCCTTTTTTTTTCTTTTTTAAATCTCTTAGGCTAAGAGGCAGCAGCGAAAACTTAACTTCCTGATCACACAGACTGAATTATATGCCCATTTTATGAGTCGTAAACGAGATATTGGACATGATGGAATACAGGAGGAAATCCTACGCAAACTGGAAGACAGCTCTACCCAAAGGCAGATTGATATTGGTGGAGGAGTAGTGGTGAACATCACCCAAGAAGATTATGGTAGGCGATTCATCTACAATCCTTCTTGTGCACTGTTTTGAAATTTGCTGTGCTCTGCACCTTATTGTGCAAACTTACTTTTTCAAGCACAAATCTTTCTATTCTGTGTAAAAATCACTGGAATTTACCTGTGTGTTAATTTGTGTGGTTACTGCTACAGAGCACTAACATGGAGATATTGTTTTCAGATAGCAACTATTACAAGGCCCAGGCTCTGAAGAATGCTGAGGATGCTTACCAGATTCATCAGGCACGGGTATGTATTATTTTGGGATCCATGAAGTAGAAGAGAAATCAGAGTGATTGGTAAAGGCCACAGAACCAGAATCTCTCACAGTAACCGAGTCAAGTAGATTTGTTTAATCCTGGGTACCAGATTTTAATTTAAGCCAGTTTCATTTTCTATGCTAAATAGACAGCTAGAAAACCAGAATAAAAAGATGTGGGCAATAGCAACAGGCTTGGTTTTGGTTCATTTCTGGCAGGCATCTTGTGTCTTAAAATGAAGTGTAAAGCCTTTTACTGTAGAGCTTGTCCATAAATTAATATGTTCTTCTTGTGCACGCTTTCCTTTTCCTGTTTAGACCAGATCCTTTGATGAAGATGCAAAGGAGAGTCGGGCAGCTGCTTTACGGGCTGCTAACAAGTCTGGTACCGGCTTTGGAGAGAGCTACAGTTTAGCAAACCCATCTATTCGAGCAGGAGAAGATATTCCACAGCCTACTATTTTCAATGGAAAACTGAAAGGTTACCAACTGAAAGGCATGAATTGGCTGGCCAACCTATATGAGCAGGTATTTCAGTACATCTTGCAAATTTTCAAAACTTCCGGGATTATTTAAGTCATTGGGGTAAACTTGATTAAAAAGACCTTAATGGTTTTATAAACACGTTGCATATACTATGTCTGTAATGCCTTTGGAAGAAAGGAAAATCTGATGTAAGACAAGTTTTCTAGATAATTTAGGAAATAACAACTTTGAACTGGACATTAAATTCCAAGATTCTTTATGTGGACGTTTAGACCACTGCTTATCGCTTAGAATATACACTGATGAACCTTGTGCTGCTCAGAGCTGCATGCTGCTTCAGGCTTTGTTCAGCTGTCAAACTGCAGTCAGCCTTGTCCCACCCTACACAGCCAGCTGGCGGTGTGATCGCCAAGTGCAGACAGGCTGAAGCAAAAAATCAGCCTCAGAAGTGAATGAAAGTGAGGTCAAGATAAACAGTCTCTTGGCAAAAAGACGTAAGAGGCAACAAGGTGTTTCAGAGTTGATACACTGTGGCTGCTTCCCCTAAGTTCAGTAACAACTGTTCTGCTAGACCAGTATGGATTAAATGGTCCTAAACTGAGAGGTGTTAATTTCTGTATCTTTTGCAGGGCATCAATGGAATCCTGGCAGATGAAATGGGTCTGGGTAAAACAGTACAAAGTATTGCTCTACTTGCACATCTGGCTGAGGTAGGTGGATCATAGCTTTTTCCTGGTCGGTGTGCTTGATAGAAGAATCATACTTTTCACATGTTTAAAATGAATTCTAGTTTATAAAGCTTAAATATCTTAAAAGGGATTTTTAGCTGCGGCATTTTCCTTTTGTTTTAAAGCTACACCTTCAAAAGGGGGGGTGTACGTATCTATAAGTATATTTATAAAAGGGAATTTTCATTTATTCAGAGGAATATGTATTCCCTTGCACTTAATGTGAAAGCCTGATAAGAGAACAAGTTGTAGACTTTATGATTTGCTGATTTTCACAGTTCAGAGAGTTGTAGAAGTGAAGCCCAAACTCTGAGCTTCATGGCATTTAGCATGGATTTCCATATCTGTGAGGTTTTTTTTCAAGAACAATAGTTATTCTTCTCTGCTAGAACAAAGAAAAAGGCAACAAGAACTTCTTTATGTAGAAATGGGTATCTCTCTTAAAAAAAAAAAAAACACACACACACAAAAAATTATTTTATTTGTGTCCACTTACTTGTCTTAAATGAGTGGTACCAACCAAGTTGTACTGAGAACAGAACTAGCTGCAGTAATTGCCAAATTTATGTGCATGTTTTATGTTCCTTTTGATACCAGTGCACTGTCCTTGTCAGCCACAATAGTGGAAGAGTGTGCAGAGCCAAAGGCTCCTGAGCCCATCTGTGTGGAAGGGATAACAGATAGATTTGTCTTCCTGCTGAACTGCAACCTAAGATTTTTTGGAAGCCTAAGCAGAGCTTTTAAATTTTCTGGCTGTCCCTTCTGCAGGCCAGCTTGTATCTACCAAGACACAGAGGGCCCAACTTTGTTAGGTGCCAGAGGACATTCTGAGGTGATGTGCTGAAGCAAAGCTTGCTAGTGCCACCACCAAAATGGCAAGGGCCATTGGTAATGTGAAGGTAGCAGCTTTCAGAAACAAGGAGCAAGCCAGATCCAGATGGTGGTGGTTGTTCTGGTTTGCCATTACAGGGTGTATCTTAGCTCTACATTAGATCTGTATCACCCTGCTGTGGTGCGAGAAAGTTTTGTTATGTTGCTTATAGTTCCGCTTCTCATGTAGTCACTGTCATTTACCAGTTGTAAGCTGTATCAAATGTCTCTCTGTTTCTTCCCCTTAATTAACTTACGGGTGTCTTTTTAATGTGTATATTCCAGAGAGAGAACATCTGGGGACCTTTCTTAATAATTTCACCTGCCTCTACTCTGAACAACTGGCACCAGGAGTTTGCCAGATTTGTACCTAAATTTAAGGTAATGAGCATCTGTAACAAAGTTACTTCTGTTTTCTCAAAAACAAAGTATTGTTTGAGTTCTTTGCCACGTCTGGATGCCTAATTACCTTGGAATTTGGAACTCTGTAATGGGCCTGATTCTGAGGGGGTGCAGGTCCTGCTCCATCATCCTGTTGGATTGGGTTTTTTTTCTTGGAGCATTCAATTATCCAGAACTTAAGAATGTTCTTACTTGAATCTCATTATTTTTATTTTACATCACCTTGAAGTCACCTCCTCCAAGGAATGGAGGCAGAGCAGGGAGTCGATGTTCAGTTCTAATGTGTAGGCCTGGCAGCAGTTAAAAGTATTATTTCAGTGTTACATACTATCTTTAGGGTTAAAGGAGTGTTTTCAGTCATTCATATCAGTTTGGGTAAGATAAAGATTGTATGTGAACAAACTGAACTCTGGAGTAGAGGCAGAGAGACTGCTGTTGTTAGTACAAACAAATAGAAGAGCCATAAACAATGGTAATCAAGAAAAAAGAAAAAAAGAAGTGAGGTGAAGCAAAAATCGATAAGAACAAAAAGATAAGGAAAATTTATGGACTATTTCAGGTGTATTTTGAATGTGAAAACATAGTAAGGGAATAAACAAGGAACAGTCAGTTGCTGAAAAACAAACTGCTTGCCTATTCTCCAGTGGAAATCATTGGAGTGTTTCAAGGAAGGGTTTCAAATGGACATGTACTGCTGAAACAATGCTGAAATTTTAGAGCTAAAGATAGACAAACGTATCAGAAGCTTGCAATTACATCTGTAAAGAAGAATGCATTATAGTTTAAAGATTTAACACAGTAACTTCTGATATAAAAAGGTCTCAAACATTTTTTTTAAACATCTGATTACTTTTTTTTTACAGAAAACTTGTAAGAGCATTAAACAACACCTAGTTACAAGTAACCAGTATATCAGTAACATCCAGGATAATTATTTGACACTCTTGGCTACTTAGGAAGGTGGAAGGAAGGTCTTGAAGTATTACTGTGTATGATATTTGATTTCTTGGCCTGGGCTAAGGCGATGGTAAATGACTTGCCTTTCACTAGATAGCTTGCTCTGCAGATCCCCAGTGACACTGTGTGTTGGTTATGGTGGTATATAGTTTCAGTTTGATATATCTATATGAGGAGAAGTTGTGCTAGAACATAGTTGAATACTGGATGATTTGAGTGGTTTATGTTTTGGGATAAATTGGGATTGCTGAGACTTTGAAGAAGGTGATGAAGAAAGACAAATGCTTAAGTTAGTGAGGAGTTACTTTTTAAAAAAAGTTAAAATAGTCCATTTATGTATTTTTATAGCCCATAACAATACAAGACCTGATTAAAAAATCTGGAGTAGAAAACACTAGAGCAGTTGGCCATTCTGCCTACTATCCCATTTTCCTTAATCAGTTCCTTGTATAGAGTAGCCAAGCAACTGTTTATGCCTTCTTCTCATTAATTAAATATAGAAAACATTACAAAAATGCAGTCAGGATGCTAAAAGAGAGTTTTCCCTTTATTTAAAAAATAATCTGTTTCTGTCATTATATAGCTGTTCCTTGGGTTTGTTACATAATGTGTACCTCATCCTCAGAACTGTATCGTTTAAAAAACTTTTCTTAACTAGAATTGTTACTTATTTACAACTTTGATCAGTCATTTTCAACCAGTTTTGTTCTTAACATCTAATCATACACAAGTGCTTGTAATCATACAGAAGTGTGTAATTATGCTTGTAGTAAAATCACAGCAAATTAATTACTTCAGGTCCGTGGCAGAATATGTAAACTAAAAGACAAATCACTGTTTATGTTACTCTGATATGTGGGGTTTTTTTTAATAGCACCTTTATTTCTGAACAGTTGGAAGACTATTCGGCAAAAGGCACTTTGAAATTTCGAGCTTGTCAGTTGAAGGGTGCAGATGTTGAAGACCATTCACAACCTTGGAAACCACTTCTCTTACATGAGTGTAGTCCTTTCGTTAGACAGAAGATGGCACTACAGTATTATTAACCAGTAACTGGTTTTGGCGCACCACAAAGATCTGTCCTGAGTCCTACTCAGGACATTCTGAGCTGTAAACAGCTTAACAGATTTCTCTGGCAGTAAAGATTACTTTTTAAAATTCTTATGTGAAATATACCTAGGCAAGATGTTTTAACTTTATCTCAGAGTTTTTGGGACATTTCTGAAATACAAAGCCAGCGAGACAACTGTGAATGTTAAAACAGAAAGATCCCTCTGGATCTCTGGGGTTAACTGTGGCAGCTGAGGGCAGACCTCTTTCTGCCATGAACAAGGTAGTGTTTTTTAATTTTTAGAAAAACCTGACTAGAAGATGTGACACACTACTGGGCATTTCAAGATCCTTGCCATAGCTTGATCTAATCTTTGTACTAGGTGTAAGTTCTTGAATGCTCTGTTTCTAACCATCTGAAAGTGCTGTCTGATTTTTCTCTGTGTTAAGAAACATAATTTCCCTTCGTGTTGGTTTGGACAAAATAAACATTTTTCTCATTTTGTAGACTATGTAGTATAATATCCTAGAGCAGGTGTCTCTTTATTTGAAAATAATGCTTCTGCTTTTGTACTGTTCCAGGTGCTACCTTACTGGGGAAATCCCCATGATAGAAAGGTGATAAGGAAGTTCTGGAGTCAGGTAATACCCACATGCCTGTGTGCTTTGACCATTTTCATTATTTGCAAAGGGAAAACCCAAAGCTGCTGCTCTACACTCCACCAATCTAAATGATGTGTAGATAATAAAGTTCTGTTTCTTAATCCATGTTGTAGTATTTTTATTAAGATAATAAGGTAGAAGCCTTCTCTTGTGCTGGAGAGCCATACAATACAGGACAATTTAGAGCAGTGTGGAGTTCAGCTGATTAGAGTTGTGTAAATGTAGTGGGAAGTTTCAGTGTCAAGCACTGGTTTTATTCTGTCTGAGTAATGTAACTCAGGATGCCCAAGCCTAGTATCCCTGCAAGTCTGTCAGGTTGTTCCAGATTTAACACCAGCATTTTGTAGGGTTCAATGTCTGGGTCTTGTCTGGCACATTAAGAATCATTTGAAATGGGTCAGGGATTATTGGGGTGAAGTTCAGATCCACCAGTTGAATATGCTGCAATTAAAAAAAAAAAAGGTCAGCTGGGGAAAAAAGGCAGTAATAACAACAACAAAGAAACAGAAGCCTGAAGTTAGAGTATGTGCAAGTGAACTCTTCACAGTGTACTTACATTATACGGACATTTGTTTCTGATTTTGTGGTTACAGAAGACATTGTATACTCAGGATGCTCCTTTCCATGTGGTGATTACCAGTTACCAGCTAGTAGTACAGGATGTGAAGTATTTCCAACGAGTGAAGTGGCAATATATGGTGCTGGATGAAGCACAAGCACTGAAGAGTAGCTCCAGGTAATAAATTACCTAAAACCAAAATTTCCCCCTCTATATGAGCCTTTTGAAGTAATATCAAGAAAACATCGAGATTACACAAATTGATAGAAGCTGCCACACATAAGACCCTGTAAGTGTCTACCTTACTTAAGTGTCTGTATAACTGACACTGGATTGGTCTGCTAGTTTTTTGCATTTAGGCTTCTCTTCTCCAAGTGTACAATGTCAGTCACCTTTGTTGCTGACCAGTGGCAGAACTGTGCCCAGTGAACAGTCTGAAATGTGTGCTGCTTATATTGGCTCCATTAGACATGTTCTTTCAATTCCTCCTTGAGTGGCACTTGCAGTTACAAATGAAGGTCAGAACCCCATGAATACTGTTGGCTGCAATAAAGCCCAAACTTTGTCATAAGACTTTGTGCCAGAAAGTTTTCTGGTTTGTTTTCAAGTAATATATTTATCTGTCTTTACTTCTGTAAGTGCTTTCCCATAACCTTTGTCCACTTGCTACTGTATGCAGTAAGTTAAAGACTGCTTTAGGTGCAGACTCATTCTGACTGGTCTGTGTCTTTTTGGCATTCTTGGAAACTCCCCTCCAAGAGGACCATGATGTATAGCTCAGCGCTCCTGCCGCTCTGGCCTGTGCACTTGGTGTTGCACAGTCTGAAAAAGATGCACTTTTCTGATTCATAACAACTGTTTCTCTTGGGAAGTTAATTATTCTGATTATGAGATTTTGTTACTATCTAAGCAGCTGAATAAAAAATGAGTAACAAGATACTCAGAAAAAGAAAAAATATGTGTGTTCCTTTTTGTAAAAGGCTACTTCTTCCTGTGATTGTCTTTTGAAAGACTGGAGAGTAGCTGCAATAGTTTTACCCAGTGACCTCCAAAAAGCTTTTGGGAAGGTGACTGGAAGCAATTGGTCTTAAGATACCTATGTTTCATATCTTTCTACCAAGAAAAAACAGTTTTAATGATTTGATTTTTTTTTTTTTAATTCTTTATCATCAGTGTTCGTTGGAAGATCCTACTACAGTTCCAGTGTCGAAATAGGTTGTTGTTGACTGGGACTCCAATCCAGAACACAATGGCTGAGGTATTTGGGAGCTCACAGGGTGGGCTATTCTTTGCAGCAAGAATATATACTACATATATGGGAACAGTTAAGAAACATGTTGTATTTGTGTGGTTGTGGGATCATACCTGTAGCAAACCAATGGCAAACAGATGTGGAATCAGGTCTGGGAGGGGACAGTTTGGAGGTGTGCCACGCATTCAAATAAAAATATAGCTGAAAATACTTGATGGTTAGTAATACCTAGATTACAGTAGGAAATATAATTCTTGCATGTTTTTGGTTTTTTTTTCTCTTGGCTGAAATCCTTCTGCTGTGTTTCTCGCTGCTTTTTAATGGTATTTTGTTAAGGTGATATATCTGCCATTTGTCAGGGGAGGAGGGAGAAGGGTGTGACTGAGTTTTTGTTTTAGTTAGCCACGTCTCATGATCTAGTAAAGTGATCTTGCTCATGAGGAGCTGCAAGGGTTTAGGATCCCGTTACTTTGTCCACCATAGGGTGACGTTTGCTGATCTGTTTTCTCCTCTCCTTTTAGCTATGGGCCCTGCTGCATTTTATCATGCCAACACTTTTTGATTCCCACGAAGAGTTCAATGAGTGGTTTTCTAAGGACATAGAGAGCCATGCAGAGAACAAATCTGCCATCGATGAGAGTGAGTGCAGTTTGTAACTCAGTAGTTCTTATATTAAAGACTATTTCCTCCTCCAACTACTAATGGATAGACATGCCATGAAAATATTGGTTTGCTGCTTGTTTCTAGTTCTCCTTCCCAAACACAGGAGAAAATAAAATTTAAATATTTGCAGGTTTCTACAGAGCAAATCACCTTGGAGATCTCAGCGTGTAAAGCGCTAGACATCAAAATTATGACCCAATACTAGAGACTTCTTGAGTTCCAGAAGAAAAGCATAGCAATGCTTAAAAAAAAATATTCTTCACAGTAAATCTTAGTGGATCATTGTATGAAAAAATCTAGGCAAAATAGCTAATTTGTAATTGGAGTAGAACCACAGCATAGTTGGAACTTGTCACAAAAATCAGGGCTGTAAAAGTTCTTATATACCTAGAAGTTTCTTTTTACAGGGCACAAAGACTGCAGTTGTCTTCCAGTGCAGTATGCTCTCATTTTGTGTAATAACTTTTGGAGGGAATAAGACTTAAAAACTCTAATGATCTCTTTTCATGAACTAGTAGTGATGTCTCATCTGAAATATCTTCGCAAATAGCAAGTGATAAATTTAAGCCCATGGTGTTCAGCCCAGAGGAATACGGAAGACATATAAAACTCTTAAGATGTTCATTCTTTGAAGCAAGTCTTTAGATTCTTAAGTCAGACAGTGTAGCTTGGCAGTAATTTAAAATAAACAACTGCCAACTTTGTGCTGTAAGAACTCACAGGATGGCTGAACAGTAAGGGATTGAATTTGTCGTAGAACACCATGTAGTTTTCTTCTTGGGTGAAGTAATTGTTCTTCCCCATTCCTGGTATTTCAGATCAATTGTCCCGCTTGCACATGATCCTGAAGCCTTTCATGCTGAGAAGAATCAAGAAGGATGTGGAAAATGAGCTGTCAGATAAGGTAAGAAAAAGTATTTAGCTGGGATAAGTATGTCAACTGTATTGTCAAAGATTTGTTCTTTAATCTGGTTTTGGCAAACTCATACGTCAGTCTGCATACATGAGATTTGATTGTAGATCTTTCACAGACGTTCCATTTCTGGAACAACATTGCATCAGTTTCATAAAACATGAATGTAACTGAAGAACCACTAATTAATAAGCCACTTCTGGGGAAGACACTTTGCTAGCAGTTACAGATAAAAAAACCCAAAAAGCTTTAAGCCTGATTTAGAAATATTGCAGACTGGGAAGTGAAGGAGATTGATACAGCAACGGTTGGCTGGTAAACATCTCCAATTGGCTTTGTGAACGATCCATTGATGTGGATTTAGGATTTTTGCTCTGAAATGTATGCTGGCATCATCATACTACCCTCTCTTGTTAGACTCTTAATTTCATGTGAACGTTAGCAATACTGGATGATTTTGTAGTCGTCATGTCATCAGGTTCTGGGACCGCTGGCTAAGAGACATCTGCTTTGTTCTGCTGTGCTTATTAGTTTCAAAACTAGAACTTCCTGCAGACACTTTTGTTATGATGAGCTCCTGGCACTTGTTGAAGATGGCTCTAAGCATGTTACAGTAGGATAGTAGAATTGAGGTCAGGTTTTAAGCTAAACAGCTGCATATGTGATGTTTTCAGAGCTTCTTAAGAAACTGTTAACTTATTTGTGTTCCCATACTTTTAAGGGTCTGTCTCCCACATCATTACATAAGCCTCTCAAAACATCTGTCTGTTAAGTCTTTCCCACAGTGGATCCTAAGTTACAGATATGAATGTGACTGCATATATATGTATTTTTTGAACAAGTTATGTTTCCCTTAAGGTATGTTTCTCTCTGCTTTGTGTACACTGATGTGGTCATCCTCTGTTTTGTAGGTAGAGAAGGCTAAATCTTTGTTACTGTTTTGCAGATTGAAATTCTTATGTACTGCCAGCAGACAAGTCGACAGAAGCTGTTGTACCAAGCTCTGAAAAACAAAATCTCTATTGATGACCTCCTGCAGTCCTCCATGGGCACTACTCAACAAGCACAGAGCACCACTAGTAGTCTCATGAATCTAGTCATGCAGTTCAGGAAGGTAAGGCTAGTTTCAATAGTAGTTTTTTAAAAAGTGTAATCATTCATTAGCACAGAAGTAAAATGCAGCATCTATAAAGTACCATAATAAAAAAAAAAATCTGGCATAGGCTTACAAATTTGCATGCAGTTCAGTTGTGTTTCTGATTCAGTGTAGCATGATGTTGGGTTAGAAGAGCTCTAGCCAAATGTTGTGTGCATCTGCTAGCTTGTTTTGTTCTAAATTGATTGTTGAAGGAAATCATTCACTTGGGAAGAAGAGGCAATAGTAGCTGTCACGTGAATAGCAGCAGATATGATGCAGTATTTAAATTTGAGTACTAAAATAGCTGTGACTTACTAATCAGTATTAAACTTCTAGTGATCAGTGGTTGTAGTTGATTTTTGATGTAAGTGCTGCATCACACTAAATTAATTCATCACAGTGTTTGACATGCTGTCTGTCTTACAGGTGTGCAATCACCCAGAGCTGTTTGAGCGACAAGAAACTTGGTCTCCATTTCACATCTCCCTAAAGCCATACCAGATTTCAAAGTTCATCTACCGTCATGGACAGATCAGGGTCTTTAACCACTCACGGGACAGGCAAGCTTACTCTTCTTCCTCTCCAGTTGAACATACTAGTGTTATTACTTAGACTTATTTTAGTTTTGTAAGTGCTTATTAAGTCCTGTAACTGATACACTTAAATGATATTGGCCAAGTGATGCATTCCTTGTTTTCTTTCGTTCGTTCAGCTGTTGAGTATCTGATATCTGATGCTGTCTCTTGGTGGAATCCTGATCTTCAGATATCCCTTTGATTGAGTAGAAAGTCAGGAAAAGGAATTTAGAGTTGTTGCAGATGATGTGTAATAAATGAAGATTTAAAAGAATTTTTGGGAAGAAAAAAAAAACCAAACTCAGTTTCCCTTCATTGAGTTTTCATGTTTAAGGAAGCCATCAGTGTCTGTTTGTTGTGACATGGTATATCATGAGCATCTACCAGTGTAGCTGTAAAGTGCTT
The DNA here is from genome assembly GCA_013399135.1 of Heliornis fulica. NCBI lineage: Eukaryota > Metazoa > Chordata > Aves > Gruiformes > Heliornithidae > Heliornis > Heliornis fulica. The sequence goes on along the minus strand of VXBZ01011316.1, from coordinate 392,786 downwards.
GCCTTGGAGGAGTAGGAAGCTGCCCAAGTGCAGTTTGTTGTTTTCTCCAGCTGTGGAAATTCCTGATGAAGAAATGCTGCGGGCATGAGAAATGGTCAGGGCAGAGATGAGGAAGGCATGTTTGAAGACAAGACTCACTGTTCAACAGCACAAAATGCAATTCCACAGCAATGGTGTGTTTCTGTGTCAGATGAACAACAGTGCATGTGGAATAATGATGCTTCTCTCTTACAGCCATGTAATCCCAGATATCCCGAGGGCTGATATACTTACAGTGAAGAACTAAATGGTTACAATGTCTTTTCTACTGATTATGTGATTGAACTTTATATGTGCTAGCACCTTATAAGTGACTTTGTTTGGTTTTGTTCCTTTCTTTTTCAGGTGGTTACGGGTTTTCCTTTCGCCATTTGCACCAGACCACATCCAGCAGTCTCTCTTCCATAGGAAGGGTAGGTTTGTAGTCCTGGAAAGCAAGTTGGCTTGCACACTTGCGTGTCAGGTTGTGATATGTCTTATTCAGGGGGAAGGACTGAGAGGCCAGATCAGTTAGTCTTCTGACATAGTAATCAGTTAGAATTTCTTAGAATTCCATTAGCATTAGTACTGGTACATGTATCTTACATGCTCATTGAGGAAAGCATGCTGGAATAATAATCTGTGGACAGCTTGTTACTTACTCGCTGCTTGATCCGACTGTAGTCTCTTCTCCATTCCTCCTGTCTTGTTTTAACTTAACTTCAAGGGATTAATGTTGCCTTTTAAGTCCTTACGTGAATTTTTCAGTCATTTCAGTACATTCTGTACTGTATGTTACAATGCCATTTTCTTTTAAATAAAAACTAGATGAGATGCAAGTGATCCAGGATCTAATCAGTGTGCAAAAAGAGTCCATGTAAGCTGCTTATGTCACCAAATACTATTTATAAGTATTTTTACTTCCTATGTATTTATACAATTTTTAAGATGGGTTAGTTTATTTTTCTGCTAGAAATAGTTATCTAGACTGCTCATCTGATGGGATGGGAAAATTTTGAGAGGGAAAAAAGTAATCTAGGTTAAGTTAGGATCTCCTCCTCATTCACCTAGGTTTTTTGGACATCAGATAACATGTTTCTGAAACTGAAGTTTATTGTTTTGAGTTATGAGTATCTGTGGGATGTCTGGGCCTAACCTCAGTATTTCTGTGACATAGGCATCAATGAAGAAAGCTGTTTTTCTTTCCTCCGGTTTATTGATGTCTCTCCAGCAGAAATGGCAAACCTCATGAATCAGGGTCATTTAGCCAGGTGAGAACAACTTTAGGAAAAGTACAGCTGATGTTAGATATAAACCTGTGTTTTCTGTGCTTCCTAATACCATTTGTCTGTTGTTTTCTAATGTTACAGCAACTTCCAGGGTGTTCTTCCAGGTATAGGACACCATTATGCAAGGCAATTTTTATGCCTTTGTCAAAAGAAAACATCTGTTACAAAGATCTCACATTGTAAATACACAAGACGGTCAAAGGGCAACACAAGAGTTTGCTTAGGATCACACTGTAGGTTGTTGGCGTTATCAAGTGCAGTTATCTTGGAAAGGGAGGTGATCTGTTTAATTTACAGTGTACTCTGCAACGGACAGTACTCTGCAGTTAGTGACTGTAAGAAACTTGAGATTCAAAGCATGTCTTTACTGATAAAGGTATTTTGCTTGGGGCTCTCCAGGTGTAATATTCCTTTTTTGTTCTGGTGATTTTGGACTACTGTTTCTTGTCTGTGTTTCAATACTATTACAGATTTAGAGTCTGAATGATCTTTATTATAAATTCTACATTCATTACACATTATACAGGTTGTTAGATACAATTTATTTATGGAGTAATTTACAGAGGAGTGCGAGTGCAATTTTAAGTAGTCAAGCTTGACCTTTTTAAACAAAGTGCTTGAAAGTGTATATTGATTTAACCATTTAGATTTAGGTAAACCACCTTAGAAAAATGAAAATAAAGTGTAATATAATTGAAAGCTGCTTAGCAAAAATTATTTCCTTTAAGTCAGGACCCTGTAAGACTGAAGTTCTGAAAAAAAACCCCACATTTATGTCAAATAGTTATGTTGTAAATATACTCAAACCTTTCTTTCACAAAGCAGTTAATAAACACATGTACTGTGTTTTGTTGCAGATGGTTAGCTCTTTTCCTGTCTCTGAAAGCATCCTACAGGCTCCATCACATGCGCTCCTGGATGGAGACAGAAGGGGAGAAACAGCAGGGGTCATGTTGTCTGAGGAACAGGGATTTCTTGCTTGATGTAAATCTCCCGCTGTCTTTCCCAAACTTGCACAGCTGCACTTTGCTGCAGGTAAGCAAAATTACTGTGATGTGGAGACAGCAGTATACCCTTGTGAGTAAGAAATGATGAAAGCCTTTCTATCCTTATAAAACAAAGGAAAACAAACTTGGGAAGAGAATTTTATTATCTTCTTCACTAGATAGAGTTAATAAAGTTCAGGGTGCTGAGCGGAAGAATGGCTTAACTGCCATCTTCCTCCTGTGTGGTGATCCATTTCAAACCTTGCTATAGAAAACAGATCAGTTCAACTCAATCTCTTAAAAATACGACAGAGCAGCAGAACTAGATTAATGATTTGTTGTGTTTTTCTACATGTAAGCTGCTTGTTTTATAACTCAAACCAGCTCTCTTTCCAGTTCAACGTGTCATTGCAGCAATGGGGCAAAGCAGAAACTTTAGCCTAGCCATGATTCAGAGCTAGTAGATAAGGATTGTCAGTGGTGTCTTCTACTCTGAAACTTTCCTCTGCTGCTGTCTGGTAGACTCCATATGCATTCACCTTACTGGATAATGCAAGGTCATTTTCTCTAATCTCTTGCCTGAAATGTGTGTGAAAGTTTTGACTTCTTATGACTGAATTGCAGTTGATTTCCTGAGTTAGGTTATAGTTCCATTGATTTGTTTCTCTGGGAAAGAAGTTCACAAAAGTGCTAGCATAGAGTCAGGAAAGCATCATAGGGCAGCTAGCAGATATACAGTACAAATTTTTTTTCTGAAACAGTGAGATCGTGCCAAATGTCTCTAGGGAATATTGCTTCTGTTCATGAGTGTGGAAGGGGAAAGGAGATAGCCAGAATTCAATTGAATAGCGTGTAGAGGAAGTTGAAATCGAAGACGCATAAGCAGTAGGAAACCAACCTTGGGCTTGGTGTCATGTTTTGCAGCGTTAACAGCAAAGCCAACAAAATGAGTCCTCCTAGTTATCAAACAAAGAGCAGGCCAACTGAGCGTGTATGCCAGTTAACCCTGGCTGTGCTGGTCTTCAGATGCTCATTTCCATATCTAGCTTGCTAAAATGTCTATGCTTTATAGATGAGCTTTCAGTTTTTTGTAAGATTATGCTCAGCTGTTTGTGTATTGACTCCATAACGCTTATCTCTGAAACTAGCTCTGGTTAAGGAAAACTTGGGTGGTGTCATAAATGGTGCAGCTTAACAGTAAAGATGGTATCAGAAGTTGTATACACTTAATTACCGAAGGTAACATTTATTTGTACATGTGTAGAAGACAGGCTAGACTTTTACGTAGCTTTTGGGTTAGCGTGTATAAATATTTAAATAAAAGTCACTATATTTTCGTAAAGAACAGAAGGTGAGTTAGTATTACAGATATTAGATTGAGATGTGGATTACACACATGCAGGTTTTATTACTAAAAATGAAATTTAAAACCTTTAGGTCGACTACATACACACCTGTACCACAACCTGGCAAGAAACAAACATTTAATTTTGTTTCTCCAAATAATTTCTGTTCTTTGAGGAGGTCATTACTTGTGTCTCAGGAGGACCCAGTGCTGTGACTGTGTGTAACTAGTACCTTTTACATAGTAAACAGCAAGCTGAAGAGCAAAGTTCATCACTGTGTGCAATACAGCGCATTTGTGATAACCTCAGTAAAATCTAAAGGAAGTTTAGCCCTACAGTTACAGCAGATTCTTTAGAGCTTTTCCTAACCTGCATATTAGGCAAATTACCACCTAAACTCACTTTAAAATAAGCTATGCTTGCAGAATTTTGTTTGCACAGCTTACATATAGAATAACCTTAAAAATACAAACCTAAAAAAAACACTCAAAAAACCCTTAAAAGCCAAAAGGAGAGTTGAAAAACAAACTGCCCTTCACGTGCCTGTCTTAGCAGCATGCATCATCGTGAATGAAAATGAACTCACTTTTTTTTATCTTATCCCAAATTTGAGAAATTTCCAATGTGAAATTCCCTCAGGCTTCCTCTGGGGCTTCATAAGATAGTAACGTGTAGGAAGTGAGGAGGGGGAGAATCAGAGGAAAAAGGAAATGGTATAAATCTGGAAAGGCTTTTCTTAACTGCTCGGATCAGCATTTCCGATACAAGAGGCAAACTACGAAAATAAGTCAGTAGACAAAAAAAACCCCACATTTATTTTTAATGCATCTTTCTGAAATGGAGCTAACATCTGTCTGAAGATAGTGTGAGCTTCTTCATGTAAACACAGAAACCCCTTGCAGTGTGAGGTCTCAATTCCCCTTCCTCAGCACCCCCACAGCATGAGCATTAGTTTGTATAAGTTGATTTATATTAGTACAGATTCTGAGCTGTTCAGATGAACTCTTCTGTCCTTTGCTTTCCAAATTATCTTTCTATAAAAAAAATAGGAGGGTTAATGAGATTTAGGTGCTAGTAGCAATCACTCATATTTATATTCGGCCCCATTTGCAATATAGGAAAGCCTCTTTTCCACACTTACTTTGCATTGCATGGGTTCAGTCAATGTGTACGTTCTTATTTTTTTAACAATCCTCCTCTTCGGTTCTTGACTGTATTGTACTAAGGTGTGTGATCCCTTTCAGAGCCATGGCTATGTTCATTTCTGTAACCCTACCTGGTCTTTTCCATGTGTGTGACTGTTGGGGAGCAGGTTTCCGCTGTCCCTGTTGTATCTGGTGTCTGCTCTGTTCATGAATACTTAATGGCTGCATATGTCGGGGAATTTGGAGAGCGATATTTATGTGACTTGGTAATCATTTGTACACATGAAGCACGGGTCTGAAAACCAATTCATGTTGTTTTCAATAACTACTTGTAATACTGTGTGTATACCCCCCAAAAAAGTATTTTTCTCTTTTTTTGGATACCCTCTTGGAAGTTTTCCTTGATGGTTCTTCGTGATTACTTCTAATTGGGCTAAAGCCATCTTTGATGGCTCTTTGATATTGGCTTCCACAAGAGAATTAAGTAACAAACTTGCATAGGTTTGGAATTACAGTTTGGTAGCTTCCTTTCTAGCTGTTTCTTGTACTCTCACTTTCCAGGAAATGAAGTTAATGAACTCCTCTGCCAATACTCAACCAGTATGCCAGTGCTTAGTGTCGTAAGACTTACTGGAAACAGCTTGTGACTGCATGCAGTGCTGATTGTTCTTCATGAAATCAGCTGTACCCTCAGTGGCTGAGCCTGGGATGGGGTAGACAGGGGCTTTGAGCTAAACCAGTTGTTCTGAGTCTCTAGGAGCCTGCTGTGCTGGAGAAGTCACTTGTCCGCTCTGACCCTTGCTGTCCTTTCATTGCTCCCAGCTGCTAAGGCCTGCCTCCCCGTTGTGGGCTCTCACTGTCACTTCCCTGCATTTCTATATGTTGAATCTGTTCTCTGATTAGATGTGTATGCTTGTGGAAGGGAGTGAGAGGTGACAAAACTATCACAAGAAGTGGCACGTGTGTGTCATGAAAAAGGGCACCTCTTTTTCAGCAGCAGTACCCATGTTTATTGCCACTGTTTCTGGTCCTCAGATGTGTGAGCCAACGTTTGCATCTGTGGTCTGCAGCCATGTGCTGCCAGCCTTGTATTGCCCACTCTGCTGCCTCAGCACACAGCCTCGTTTTGTGATGTGTTTCAGCACCAGGTAAAATGTGGAGTGGCAGGGGTTAGTTTTCATCTTGATCAGCATCTTAACGAACAGACAGCAAGGTCAGCAAGAAGGGGCTCCTGGGGGACAGGAGTGAACATGTGAAGCAGTTGCAGCTTAAGCCAGCACTACTGATAAAGAGTTGCCAGCTGAGTTAAGAGCCTGGTTTGGGGATTGCTTCCCATTATCCAGTGTGGCCTAAGCTTTGACCTGTGCTTTTTAGCCCTGCTGAGTGTCAGTGAAAGGCTATTGTCAGCGCTTTCTGATCTCACCTTTTATATAGAGGAGCAGATGTTCAGAGTACAAACTCTGTTGCCAGCTCCAGGCCAAGAGTCATACTGGTAGCAGCTGAAAGACCCACTTACATCCTAGGATTGACTGTATTTCTTAGAGCTAGCACTGTTGGGGTTTTTATTGGGTTTTTTCCTTGTCAGCAAGTTCCAAATTATGTGTGCTAGTCATCTGCTTATTGCCCATTGCATCTGCATCTGGAAATCGGGCCCAGATGGTGTGGTTCATAACAAATTACTGCTGTGGATGTTTTCTAGCCCTTCTTCGCATATATAGGAATGCATATATTGGGTATATATAACATACACAAGGTGTCTGCTTCTGTCATGTACCTAATACTTAGAAATTCAGGCTCTGGGATTTTAGAAAATTGGATGTTCTGTTAAATGAAAGGAGCATGCAATTAATTTTGGTGCATTAGGAACTGGAGCAGGGCAATGTCAAAAGTTTTAATGTATTTTTTGCATTTTACTTAACTGCTAGAGTTCTTAGGTTGCATCTGGTGATCCTATAGCAGTGAGAAGTGTACCTTCTAATTTTTTTTTTTGCTTGTTTCCTGTAGTATGCAGAATAATGCTCTGCATTTATACATATCATATAGAGTAATGTGTAAGAATTGATTAATGTAGAAGATCCAGAATAAAAAGTTGCAAAAAAGGCTTAGTCTCTATGCACTTTATTTCATTGCTTAATGTAGATATTTGCAGTAAGAAATACGACTGATGTGAGCAAAGAAAATTTAATTTTCAGGGTTTTTTCTGAGTAGTTACAGATCTGCAAAGAGGTTAAACCACAGTGGCATCTCAGTACCCCCACTTTTGTGTTAGTCGTTTTTTCTTTATCAAGAGGACATTGATAGACTTGTGGCAAATTTAAGGTTTTAGTCAGTCATGTGTGTGAGAAACTATGCTGGCACCTTGAAAATCCTCAGGATAAAATTGAGGCATTTTGCACAGACAGGGAAGAAAATGTGGAAAAAGATGAAAGTCCAAAGATAGCAGCTCACTCTCACTCAGAGTCATAATTTTTTTTTTCTCTGCCAAGCTTCATTTTAGCCATGCTTCAGAGAACAAACCAGCTTGAGAGTCAGACCTATTAGAATGTTCCTGTACTTCCTTCATTATAAAAGCGAAGGTCAAAAGGTTCAAAGAGAAGAACTTGTTTCTGGTTCTAAAGGCATGTATTGACATGAGCTATTCTGGTTTCAGCCATTTCAGGATTTGAATGTTTTGATAACTACACAAAGATGCTGTACATTGTCACCGCAGAAGTGGTGTTGAGTTTCCTTTTTCAAGGAGAAATGTTTGGTGAATGTCCTTTGTCTTTCTCATGGGTGGTTGCAAGATTGAAGAGATTTTCTTTATAGACATAGTAACATCTAAATTTTAATTTTGTTTTCAGAACCTTGTGTTCAGTAGCCACTGTAAAGCAGTTACTGGCTATTCAGATCACGTCATACATCGAAGGAGATCAGCTACCTCATGTGTACGGTGCTGCCAGGTGACTGAGCTGCCGTCCTTCCTGTGCATAGCCAGTCCGCGGGTAAGTCCAAATGAAGTTGTAAATGACATACTTTCTGTTGTGTTTTAGATCTTGTTAGAATTGTATCTTAGGAACTGAGTGAACTGTTACTTGCTTTGGTTGGGTAAAACTGTTGTGAGGATATCCTTTTGCTACTGTATTCAGTAGTGGGTTTTTCATAGGGAAAGTGACTGTCATGTGTCCTGAAGGAAGGAAAAGGAAAGTGGTAAGATGCACCCAACAGTAGTTACTCTGAGATACACAGATTTCACTTTCTCTCCTCATACCAAAAGCATTAAAATTATGGAAGAGATTGTCAAATAGATTATTCCGCAGCACTCTAAGAGGGAGATGTATGTGTGATACAAACAGAATGGAGTGATTGGTCAACTCTGGTGACAGAAAGGGGCTGACAAGCAATGCTTTTTGAGAAGGATGTTAATTTTCTCTCATCGCCTCAGCTAATTTTCAAAAAAAGAAACACAAAATTGCAATATATATGGATTACATGAGATGGCATTTTTCTAAATCTTTTGGTTATTAAGTGGTACCGCTTGGGATTGTCTATCAACTATTAAATGAATTACTTTACATTAAGATCCCTGGGCTGACACAGGAGACCTTCATAGGTCTATGGCTGTTGTTTTCATTCCATGTTGTTGAACCTTGACAAAGCTGGACAAAATGTACTTCTGTAGGCAGGCCATCCTGTTGCGATATTCTGTAGTTACCGATGATGTTATTGCTGTATGCTTGATCAGATGGGGGTGACCTGTGCATTTCTGTGTTGGCATCTGGAAAAGGGAGGATGGTGAGTAAGACTCTGCCTAACCCCTATGCGGGCTCCTCAAGCTGAATTCATCTTAGCCTGCAGCTCTGGGGACCAGGAAGCCAACTGAGCTTCTCAAAGTCACAGATCACCTCCCAGTCCAGCCACGACATGGTTCAAGAACAAGCACTTATTCTGAGAGTAAATTGTGAAAACAATATCTGTTTCAGATTACTTTGATTTTTTTTTCACACTTTGTACTTAAATTTGCATTGTGGATGAATATATCAAATATGTCCTATATGTTAGGAAGGGAGGAGAAGGGGCTGCATAGGAAGGGGAAAGGAAAGACAAGGAGACATCATATCTGGAATTTATTCTAGTGAATAAAAGTTACTTGTTTTGGCTTGGCTGGTGTATCAAAATGATTAAGTAGAGACATGGCTTTTTGTTTCTAGAAATACAAAGACTTAATTTCATGCTCGTTAGAAACTTTTGGCAGGAGTGTGGAAGACCTGAAACAGCAGAAAGAGCACATATGTTCCCTCTTCTGTTGTTTGACCTGTGATGAGTTTTGGAAAGTTAATGGAGCGAATGATAGAAATAGGAGCGTATGCTTATGTAGCAGCCGGGGAGGGGGGTTAGGGGGAACGGGGGGCACTTTAGTGTTGTAGTTTTCTTTCCATGCAGGCAATTTTCCTGGCTACAAATAGTCCTCAATCATAACAAAACAAAAAAAAAAGTAACTTGGAAGATTGATCTTCTATTCTTGCATTCATTAAGAATCTGATAATTCAGTTTAGAGTAGTAATGTTGTAGTTTAGCAGTTCAGTAGACCCAAGTGCATCAGGGATTTTGTGGTGAGAACTGGGTTTGGGCATCTCACGATGTCTGAACAGTTACATTTGCATGGCATGGAGATAAATGCAGGAGGTGTTTTACAATTATCCTAACCAAACTAAGTTACTGAATTGAAAATGGCAGTGCATTTGTATGTCCCAATCACTGGATTCTTGATGGATTTCTGAGCCAGGACTGTTATGTTCAGTCAGTTTCACAAGAGTGTATTCACATAGGAGACTTCAATTCTAAGGACTGCTCCAACTTTGATATGAATAAACCACAAAACCACAAGGGAAAATCATTAAAAAACTGCACTGTGATACAAAGGAGAGAGGAGAGTGAGCAAGTTTTAAATGGAAGATTTATTTTGACCTGTTCCTGCAACATACCATTTTTTTTTGTAAAGCCATGTAAAAGATCCTGAGCTTGACCCTAACGTGTGTGTATGCATTTTAAGAAGTGTGGGCCTGTGACAGTGAAGATCACCCGATGCCCTCAGAGGGCGGCGGTTGGTGTTACACAGGAGTACTTCCAACGTGGGAAGGTTAGTTCTTGTTAATGTGGAAATCTCACTGAGCTGCAGGGTTTGTGTCAGGATTGTCTCCTACCAGCTCTTCCTTTAGTAATGGCATTACTGAATTGGAGCTTGGAGAATTTTATGGTTTGACTTGATTTTTCTTTTAAAATATGACAGGTTGTCTATGCCTGAAGGAGTATTTGTTCCACTCTGTGCAGCATAAAGATACAATCTGAAACGTAATGGTCAATGGTGTCCTTTAAAAGGGACAACCTAAGCCTGTAGCAGTGCTGTGGCCAACAATCAGACCCGAGCTGTGAGAGGTTTTGCCAGTCCCACAGAAGGCAGCCCTGTGCTTTGACTGCAGAGGGCAGTACGCGATAGCAGTACCCTTTAGCTAGGGAAGTAGTGGCCATGTACACAAAGTCCTGCTTCACACAGCCCTGTGCCATTTGTGGTATTTCATGTGGCTGTGTGCACAGACCTAGAAGCCAGTCTGGTTTCAAAAGAGCTCTTGGCATCGTGCAAACAATAGCTTTACCAGCATTGCTAAGGCACTGTGTATGCTTTTTTGATTTTTATTTTGATATGCACTGTAATCATGCTTACGGGTCTGTTTAAACAATCAGTTGACCCTTGCAAAAATAAGTCTCTGTGAGATTAATTTCTTCCTGTGAGAAGAACTCCTGTTGAACAGGAGTGGACCACAGGCTTCCACCAACAAGATCTTGCTTGATACCTTGTACTTTGAGTTAGCTGGTAATGGTCAGAGTGAGCTGCCAGCATCTGAGCTATCAGTCTGTCCATCCTAAGGGATTGGTTTCTCCCTCTTACAGTTCTGCAGTACAGTGTTTAAACTCTTGATATGTAAACTATTTAATTGCTTATCTTTTAGTTAAGCCATTAAAATATTTTCAGTTGCATGATGTTATGTATGTATATTATATTATGTAGCAGTTAATTATGCTGCAGCAAAAAATTCATCCACCTTCAATTGCATAGAAGGTTTTTTTTTTTCTCCAATCCAAAGGTAGTTCTTTCACTGTAATTAATGGTTCAGTTGTCCTATTGTCAAAGCATTTCCCACCCATTCTCGGTTCTCCAGAAACTCAGCCACTTACTGTGCACTGTCAAGCCCGGCAGATGCCTGAGCTGCTTTTTAAAATGTGAAAACTTCCACAAGTTTGTTTTCCTCAGTGTTCCTTTTCATTTGTTAGGTTGCTTTTCATATGTAATGTGGTCACTTTGTATGCTGTTAGGATTCATGATGATGTTTTTAACTAAAGTAAAATTACACTGATTTTTTTTTAACTGTACTTCTGAAATAAAGCAACAACTTCTAAAGTAATTATATTTCCTTCTTATATTGGTGAATAAACCTATAAAGCATTGCATGTTGTCATAAGCCCACGCTGTAAGGTTAATAGTCTAATGTTAAATTTTAATTCTATTATGATGCATTATGAAGTCTCTAGAAAGCACGTGAGAGTTTCTACTAGCTTTCTTTTGTAAATGTGGTTTATAAATTGCTTTTCAAAGCATCCCACAGTCTTATCCCAAACCAGACTTTTATTCAGAAAAGAGAGGAAGAAGTTAGTAATCTGCATTATATTGGAAAGATTCTTGTGCTAGATAGGGAATTTCTGTGTGTTTATGTTTGTGTGAAAGTGTTGTAATTGTTGTATTTGCTTTGGATCAGTATCTGAAGAAAAGCCCAGCAGAGTAGGCTGCCCTGGTATGTACTATGGCTCAGTTCCACTTTTGGGTTTTATTACTTCAGTATCTTGAAGTTGTCTATTACCTTGGTAAGCAAGAGATAAGAGAAAGATGTAGATCGTACGAAGAGCAGCCTTGTGGGCTGCAATGGGCTCTTTACTTGAGGACCTTAGTTTGGGTAACATGGACCTTTTCTGCACTGCCCAGATTTGGGTGGATGAGGCAGAGCAGGGGAGTTAAAGACATGGAGCTATTCCAGAATAGCTCACATGGCATGAAATCAGTTCCTGTGTTTGCAACACTGGTCTGTCCAGCTGGCTTGTATGTACTGAAGCAGGCAGTAGGGCAAGGGATTCATGGAATGGCCAGAAGAAAAAGATCACCCTGTGCTTGCCGCACTGTTTCTGCAGCCCACTTCTGTTCAGATCAGCTTTCAAGCCCAAGAAATGTGCTCTTTCAAACCAGGGCTGCTTCCTTTTTGGGGGTGGTTTGGGGGTTTTTTTTGTTGTTGTTTTCGGTTCCAATTTCTTCATCATTTTAATTTTAAATTATCACATGAAATCCTGTTAAGGACAATATGTAAATCTGATCCCCACTAGGTAAATACTTCATTGTGAAGGGGGTAAAAAAAAAAAGGAAATTTAGGCAGAATGAGAGTGCAACATTTTACTCTCAGCTTTGCTATCAGCTGTGTAGCTGTTACTGGCACGAGACATAGTCTGTCAAAAGGCAAGTAGTCCATGCCTGTCATTCACATGACCTTTTTTTTGTTTTGTGGGGAGATGTTGCGTCTTTGCTTATCTTACACTGATCTAAGATTGCTTGCCATTTGTACAGGTCAGTAATGATTTGACTTTTAAAATTCAGTGCTGTGTGAAGGTACCTGAAGTGGGGTTTTTGTTGTGCTTGCAGGTAACAGCTGTGCCACTGGAGTTCTACTGCAATGACCGAAGTGCGGAATACGAGCGCAGGGCACTAAAGGAAGGAGGAAGCCTTGAAGCAAAGCAGTGCATGCTCAATGGAAGCCCAGAGCTAGCAGCTGAGTGGCAGAAGCAATGCTCCCGGTTCTTCCCAGAGTATCCAGGAGGGCTGTTAGGGATCAGGCCTCAGAATGGCTGGTCTTTCATCAGGATACCAGGTAAGTTCGGAGGTTGTCATGGATCAGAAATGAGATAAATAAGGAAATCTGCTCTTTGGTAGTAATTATGCTTGGTTATGGGCTTTTTTGAGGGGGTTGGGTGATTGTGTGTTTGTTTTTCCTCCTGAGTGAAAGCTAATGTCAGTATCTTAAAATACACTGATTTCATATCCTTTATCTGGAGTAAACCTGTTGATGGATGCTGAACAAGTCTAATACAAATTTCTAATGCTCACAAACCTCTCACAGCATGTCAGCCTTCCAAGTGACTGCAAAGAGATGGATTTGCTGACTAAAGCGTAGTCTGCTCTCGCAATCAAATATGGTTTTGATGTGGGACATAGGAAGATTGCAAGTAACAGTTGTACCTTGGCTCCTGGTGTGTTGGAAGACATTAATATTGACCTCAGAGATCTTCTGTTGGTCTTCCTAATGAAAGGATAAATACTACTTGTAGCAGTCTACTCCGAGACAGATGGGTCTGGGGACCGAGTTCGGAGCAAAGTGGCCTGGAAAAGAAAGATGAGGGATTTACTGAGTTTCAGTTGGGAGTAAAGAAAACACATTTATAATTCCTGGTAAAGTGGGAAAATGGTACTGGTCTACTTTCAAAGTAAATGCATTTCCGGGAATTAGACTAATATGATCTGAGATTTGCTAGAATTTGATTGCCAATACTACAGTGATTTTTATGGGTGAGACATGCTTTAGTTGTTGGAAGATGGTCCTGAGCAGTGAGCAGAATTCTGCAGAAAGTACTAGAGATCTGAGAGATAGCCAAGAGGAAAAACAGCTTACACTGCCAGATGCTAAGTTATTCCCAGACCCTTTTGGGTCAAGGATGTTTGGCAGGGGAAGTTAGTACAGTAAAAGGAAAATAGCCTTTTGCTTGCTATGGTCCGGTTTAAGAAGGTACCTTGTAAGTACTTGGTGTCATTTGAAGCACGTGCACATTTGTACCTATGCAATGGAGAAAACACTTTTCAAGAGTTCATGCTACATTAGTGTTCAGAGACAGTTGATATGTTATAGCTTCTTCAGGAATTCACTGAATCGTTTATCAGTTGTGTGGAAACAGAAAATGGATTGCTGTAGCAGAAAGAAGGGTAATGATGAAGGGATGGATTAAAGTAGATGGTGTGGATAGAGAACTGAAGAAAAGCAGTGGATGCAGAGTAGAGGGGGGCTGCGTTCTCTTGAAAAGACTTGGGTTTAAGCTGAGGGCTTTGTCATTGGTAAAATTTGTAGAGGAGTAAAGATGCTGTACAGGAAGCTTACAGGATTGAGTGAATAGGTACTAGGCTAGGCAAATTGTTGCCAAAGCACGACAAAATTTGTTTGAGAAGGTGGTTAGGATGAGTGTGTTGGGTAAAGCTGTCTTAATTCAGGAGGTGTTGGAGCTAGAAGTAGATTAAAACAAATAAAAATAGTTGAGTGCAGCTGTATTTTAATTAGGTGAAAAGTAGCATTCAACCTAAGCTGTTCTAAGAGGAGAGGTCACACACTGCAACAGAGCAGTTGTGTTTGTACGTGCAGGAGCAGGCGCAGTGCGCTGCAGAAAGTAACTGATGTGCTGAAGGAGCCTTTTACAAAGGTGAAGGCTAACAAGTGTCAGATGGAAGGGTAGGTGACAAGAAGAAAAGGGGATACCTCTGTCTCCTAACCCTGATCTATCCTCTTGCAGACTCAGTGTTCCCAGTACCCTGGCAGCAGGCTCAGCTGTGATCACTGTGGGAATCTCTTGAGGCTTTTCCTGTTCTTTGAAAGAAAAATGGTCCTGGATTAAATGGCAGGAAGTGTCTGAGTCCTTTTAGCATCGATAAAAAGCACCGGCCTCACTGGCTGTTTACTGTGAGAGCCAGCTAGCTCCTCACTGACCCCATTGTGCTGTGCAGACTGCCGGGAGGGGAATCAGGGGTGTCAACTGGAACCCAGACTTTATCTCTCTTTCCTCTGCTTTTTGCATGTCCAGAGGCACTTTTTCTCATTCTCCAGAGAACCACGAGCCCAGCTACAGTCATCTACAGTCATCGGCCAGAGCTCCTGACTGGGGTTATTTTGAGTCATAATCTTTTGTAATTATTCTTCCCAGGCCATAGGATCCCACTGTATCCCCTTGTAGATAATTCATGTTCATATCCCTGCATGGCTCGAGGCAAAGACTTTTGTCTTTTTAATTTTTCCAGGCTGAAAGCCATACAGTAAGATTTTACAACTACTTTTTTTTTTTTTTTTTTTTTTTTTTTTTTTTTTTCTTTTTTTTTTTTTGTGTGGTTCTCCTGTTTTGTTTATTTAATACAGTGCTGAAGAAGCTCAGAATTGTATCCTAGGGAGACTACTTTGACATGCAGTCCAGGCCCTTTACCTCCTGACAACCTTAGAATGTTAAAAGTTCCTTTAATGCTAAAAAGTAAAAAAAAAAACCAAAAAAACCAAATACCACAAGCAACTAAAGACATTGTCATTGGAGTTTTCACCAATCACTACAAATGGAAAATGAAGAATTGCAAATTTGTGAAAGAAAAAAAAACAAAACCCCACGTTTACAAACGAAGCAAACCACCCTTTTCTTCCCTCAGGTAAAAGAGTATGCAAAATAGAAGTAAGAGAAACTAGGCATGTAAGACCTTTTTGTTTTTCTTTCCTCTTTTGAATAGCAGTGATGTTTTCTGAAGAAAGCTTGAATCAAGAAGTACATTTTCTGTTACTGCTTTCCAGAATTTGTCCTTTGAAGCACTAGGTGGCAGGCTGTAGGCATGCAAAAACAGGTCATCTTGGAAAACACAATGGTATCAAAATAATCCATTTAGATGTGCCAGGTTGAAGTCAAATAGTTTTCTCTTTCAGAGATGATAAATCTTTTTTTGTTTGTTCCGTTTTGCTTTCCTAAAACATCCACAGTACTTTCTCACCAGTGCAGTCTGCTCTGATGCTGAGGTTTGGACATACTATGAACTGTTAACAAGTTGCTAACTTTTCCAACTGTAGGACCATCTGCAAATAAGTTCTTTACTTGTAATTTGCATTTTATTGATATTTTATAATAGTAGCTTATACAGTGGAGGCGTGAGGAGCCAGGCACATCATTTCCAGTTACCAAAACTCAGTTCTACCTATTCATGCCTGTGAAAGAAAAACAGTAGCATTTGACTTTTGGAAACTTGCTTGTGTGTTAGTCTGAGCCAGTCAAGACTTGACTTTTGAACAAACCCTGTTTGTTCTCGTTTCCTTCCAGTCAGATGGCTTTTAGTTAATAATCATATTAGTTCATCGTGTGCATCTTGTCATGTTGCTTCACTCAATTCATTCTGAAATAGCAAGCTGAGCAGTTACAATCAAAGCAGAATGTGATGGCTGTGCAGATCTAGGGGAAAGAATATTTTGGGTAAACATTGCTGCTGTGCAGTTTTTTACTTCCTTAGTTTTAAAATACACCCATATCTGTAAGTCATTTACATTTTTACTTAATTACTTAATTTTAAAGTTTGGTTTTCCTTAGAAGAATGCATGGAACTATTAACTATCTTTATGGAATTGAGACTGAAGTTTTGCTCAAGACATGAGTGTGGCATTACACATTATGAAGCACCTAGAAGTAATGATAGCCTGAGTTTTCCTTACAGTATCTCCTTGGCTTGACTGTAGTAGACTGATTCTCTGAGGTAATGATTCAATGCTAATGAATCAAGCAATGATGTGACACTTGGTTCAGGCAAAGCAACAAGATTATCTAGGTAGGGAGACAAGCAAGAAAGAGCTCTTCTTGGATTCTTGGTTAGTGAATTGCAGAAGCATGACTAAACTTTGGAGGCAGTGTTCACAGCATTTCCTTATAGTGCAGATAGATTAGATAATAATTATAAGCCATAATGACAAGTCTTGCATTTTTTTTTATTTCATAAAGCAGGAATGTTGCCTGCATTTTCCAGTGTCCAAATGTAAATGGCACTAACTCCAGCATCAAGTTGATTATTTATGTTTATATATTGGAAGAGATCTTGATTGAAATACTAAAGTGATGAAGGATCCTCCGTGTTTCTGGATGAAGGTGTTGCTCACTAGATTTTCCTCACTATTGGAAAGATAAGAGGGAAACATGCTTTGTTGTTACAGTTTAAACAAGTCACTGGATACTGTGCCTTTCTCTTATAGTGTAAAGTTCTCTTATGTTCTTAAAAACCTTTGTCAAAAAGAAAAACGTCAAGTAATGTCAATTGCTCTTTGAAAAATTTAAGTGAGTTGGATCTTCCCTCACTGCAGGAAAAGTTTTTATAACACACTGAAATCTTGGAAATTTTTTCCTGAACTCTGTTTTTTAAAACCTTTCTGAAAGGTGTACTAGACCTAGGCATGTTACTTCAAAATGTTCTTTTGAATTAAGTGCAGGATAACAACTGCATTCCCGCTTTTCTCTGCAAACCTCTGGTTGTACATGCAGGAATCAAACTTAGCCCTGTGTGCTACATCACTGCGCTTGGGCACTCATGGGCTGCATTGCCTGCTGTGCTCATAAGGTCTTTTTAGGAGCACTGTTGCGTGACCTGTGCTCCTCTGTTCCTCTAGTATGAACTCAGTTTTAGGTATATTAAAATGCATCCGTGCTCAGGTGAATGAATTAGCTTTTATATGTACTTTTTAAAAAATAAACATAATTGTGTAAGACAGCTGCCTTAAAGCTGGATTTTCTTCACCCATCCATTATTTAACTCACTTTTTTCACAAGAAGTGTGCTGAAGTGTTACCTACTAGAGTGAGGAATGGTACCTACCAGAGACATTGAAAATATTTGGGCTCTGTACTAGCCCGCACCATCTGCAGTTGTCTACCTTCCGTTTTGGCTGCAAACCTAAATTCAGACATCCGAAAGAATAAAGAATCATCGGTGGCCTTTCCAAGAGATAATTTTTTTGGAAGAAAATTTTTCTTCATCCTCTTTCAACAGTAATGTATTGTTTACTGATGTTTATGTACAGAATGTACAAACAGGAAGATCTCCTTCCTGAAAAATACTTCATGAGCAGTGCTGAAATAGAGAGGACACGAAGTATAAAATCTGAAGTGACTTAAAAGATTGCCATCTGGAAACATTTCTTAAACAAAAAAACCCAAACCAAACAACTCAAAAGCAGGGGGCAGGGGAGAAGAAAAGTTAAGATGGTACTGTGAAGGGGCTGTTATTTTACTGTGACCTAGAAAACTGTTCTTCACTTTTTATGCTGGTGAAGGCTTTGGTCTTGAAACTAGATCCATGGAGGCTAAGCCTAAAGCTCAGAAGCAGGTAGCAGCAAATGTCCAAAGGGGACAGTATTTTAACATCTGAAGTGGAGGAAAAAGTCAGCTGTTAAGTCATACTGTTGTTGATCTGGTCAGGATGCATTCTTAGATGAGGAAAATGGCTGTCCAAAAGAGGATTGAGGCCATACTCATGAGAAGATCGGTCTGTGATGAGGTTTTACCAAGTGGGTATATTCATATACTCCCATCCCTGCAGGCAGAAGTTATTCTCAGCAGTGTGATTGTGTCAACCGGAAGGGATGTTGTAGTTTATTCCATCACAACTCATTACTTTAGGGATTATAATACAGTGAACTACAGTTAGAACTTGGTGCATGTAGCTGTTCTGGCTTTGTTACTTACCTGCTCTTCTTCCATTTCTTTTTAGACAAAGAGAGCCTGATCACTGACAGTGGAAAACTTCATGCTCTTGATCTTCTGTTGACCCGTCTGAAATCTCAAGGACACAGAGTTCTCATCTACTCCCAGATGACACGGATGATTGATTTGCTAGAGGTAGGAGAGATATAGCCTACAGAATACAACTTCTGAAGATGCAGCAACAGTGTTTTTGAGAAAATAATATAATTTGGATGCAACAAGCCTAATGTGAAAGTATTATACTGGATAGCCAGTAGGTGCATTAATAGGAGAACTTAAGAGGTGCTATACAAAATTAAATGTAAAGTTCACTCTAGTGTCATTCTTCCACCAGTGTACAACAGCAGGAGGTATGGGGAAAATGTATGTTTTTCTGGACATAGTGGCAATTCACAATTAGTCGCTCCTTGTCCAGCAATTTGCACCTTAAGGGCTTTCAGAGCCAGATGTGCCTCCTGTATATTCAGTCATCCTAAATGGATTCTGCTACCATGAAATTACTCAGTTGCATCTTGAGTCTTTGTACATTTTTGTCATTTGCACTGCCCTGTGGCCAGGGGTTTCTGTGGCTTAATTATCCTCTTCTGCTGGTTTTGAACTGGTTCCTTCTATTTTCATTTGATGCCTTTGTGTCATTTTATTGAAAGGGACTGTGAATTCATAGTAGGTGCGAAAATACTTGCACTTGCCAGTGTAATTTCAGTATTGCAAAAACATCGAGATCCTGTGATCCTTCAGACATTGGGCCTTAAGTGTACATGGACTCCCTCAGCAGTGTTTGGCGTGGGATATTGTGTTCTCTACAGTAAATGACAAAAAAGTGAGCCTAAATCATGAGTCCAGTATGAACAGGAGGGAGTGCATTTTAAGGTCAGCAGCTAATAGTAACAAATCACAAGTGGAATTTTGGGTTTGCTGCTGCAAGGAAGATGGGAGCTGCATGGTTGCAATTCTGTATCTTGGCTCTTTGCCCAGCAGTGCTTCCGATGTCTCCTTTTTGGGAAAATATTGGACAGGGTGCAGGTTTGTTGACACACTGTGAAGCTCAGAAAGCTGTTTAGTGTCTCTCTTCTGTTAGCATTCCATTTTAAGGGGTTGGGGGCACACTGTTTTGCTGTTCCACCTCCTAACTGCTCAGCTTTACTTTCTGGGTTTTACTACCTGAAGTAGCCAACTACCAGGCCTTATGATTCTCCTTCTCTGCACATATGAAGCAGAAGCAGTGGAATTAAGCAGACTAAAAATCAAGTAAAGGTTCAGTTTGTAAGAAAATAGTTGCATAAGTTCTGTAGCAGTAGATCCTTGTTGGTTGGTTGGTTGATTGTTTTTTTTTTTCTGTTTGACCAGAGAGCAAAATCTGTCCCTTCTGCCTGCTTGAATATGAAAGAACCTAAGGTGGCCTATTTAATTTTAAAGTATTTTGACTGTGTCAGCATAACTGCTGTGATACCATACTGACCTAATCGATGCAGGGCAGAGAGCACAAAACACATTGTTTACAAAGTAATAAAACCATGTTTGTTTGATTTAGCTTCAGCTGAAGAACTGCTGCTTAATTCAGCCATTATTAAAATGGCAGATGTAAATGCAAAGAGGGAAAATATTTCCTTTCAACGGCAAGGGGTAAAGTGCTGTTTCAGTACTGTTATTTTACCAGATGTGTATTTGAAACCTTTTAAGATTGCCATGTTTGGTTTTTTCCTCAGTGCGGTTGCTTTCTCCTGTACAGAAGCTTAATTGGTCGTCATTTCAGTGGGAATCGCATTGGGGTGGTGTGATAAGGGGTCACGTTATTCTGCAGGAAGTAAAATGTCTTAGTTACATTCTATCAAAAGTTTATTAGTTGTGTTAAGACATGAGAGTGCTCATTTTGGACCGTGAAATAACATGAAGGGACAACATTTTACAGTTCTTGAGTGAGTATGTGTGTCAGAGCCCAGAAGGATGCTGACTTTACCAGCACTGCCTTCTTACTGGAGCCACTGTGTGCTGTTCCTTTCCTGTAGACGTGCTCTGAGGCCAGGGCCGATTTTGTTATTTTTTCCTAGATTGATACTTTCTGGTGGCTTGGTGACCCCTTACACTAAACAAGATTGACTTATACTAGTCCTGCTTGAAAAATCTGTATCTCCTCCGTGAGATTAAAGCCTTCCTATGAGACTTCCCCTGCCCCATCACTCCTTGTGGGAACTACAGAAATAAACAGTCATCAAGTACCTTCCACAATTTAGTCGAGACTGGGTATAGTAATACTTAAATAGGTTTTGGCATCAGAGTGCTTCCCATTTTTTATTTTTTAATTTTTTTTAATTTATTTTATTTTAAGGTAACAATGTGCCATTTCTGCCAGTGATCAAAGCACTAAACTGCTGACAAGTGTACTATAAGTTGCGTGGGGTTTTTTCTTTTTAATTGAGAGATCTTACTGTAGTAGTAGTATTGATGATCATCTTGTTCCTATTATTAGTAGTATCATTATTATTCAGTTCCCCAAAATGGTGTGTACATATAAATCCTGTTGTAGAATAGCTTTTTGTGTAATTTTTGTCTTAGTGGAAATGTCTACGGCCCGAGGTAAGGATAAATGCACTTGATGGAATGAAAGAAGCTGTTTTCTATTTGTGCTGAGGTTTGTTTAGAAGTCAGTAATTGAGATGGTTAAAAGTGAGGCAAGTGAAGGACTAAATAAATATCTTGAAATACTGAATTGTATTGAAGGCAAATAAAGACAGTAACAAAGAAATGGAAAGAAAGATCTTGTGATAATAGGAAAACAATTGATCAAATCTGCTGAAAGGACATGTAGTGCCTAATTGACAGCTGTATCTCTCTGGTTTTAATCGGTGCCAGAAACCTGTCATAGAAGCACAATAAATCAATAGTAAATTAGGGCTTGAATGTCCATGGTGAAACAGCTGTTCTCTGGTTTAAACTTCTGTTGTTGTACTCCAGAAATGGCACTAGCCATGAGCTCTGTGGCAGGAGACCAAGTGCGACTTTGGCCATTTCCACATTGTTAATTTTATTTACCTATTTTTCTCCATCGTCTCCATTACATTGAGCAGTACAACAGCCTTTTTTTCCAAATTCTTTGTAGTATGGCAGCGCTGCCACATTTTCTGCAGTCATGAAGCAGAACAAAAAAGGAACAGGAGCCCTGAAGGAGGAACTGAGCAGGGTACTACTGTCAGAAGGTTTATTAGGGTGCAAGCCCTGCCACGTCTTCTCACAGCACATCAGTCTGTATCTGCTGAAGACTGCAGCTTGGAGCAAGATGAATCCAATAGTTCTTGCTGTTAAAGCACCATCTATTTCTCTTTTGTATTCATTTGCAGTCACAGCATCTCAAAAAGACACACGCACAACCACGGGGTTAAATCTGACGGATGTAACCAGTGGGAGTTGCACCTCATCAGCCAAGGGAGAGGGGATCCTTCTAGAGAAACTCGATAAGGGTATCTGTAGAGCCTGAATTTTTATAGATGGCTGCACAGGTATCAGAAAATGCTTAGTATGCAAAAGATGTGTCTCACTGGAAAAAGGCTTTGCCTACCGTGCTCCTGGTGATAGGGTGGTTCCAGCACTGCTGCTTGGCATGAGCTGTGGGCCAACGCATCAGTGTTGCGTTCAGAGTGTTCTTGTACTCAGTGAGATTCACAGGCTCCCTAGTAGCAAGGTAAAGCACGAACAGACGGTACTGGGTTTTTAAAAGTGTCAGTCCAATGGTTTGATAGTGACAGGAAAGCAGATATAGTTGGTTTGCTTGGAAAGATTTGCTTACACAATGAGAGCTCAGGATTTAGTAAAAATTCAGAATTTGTGAAAAAAAACTGCCCATTTCAGTGATTTAATTCTCTCATATGAAACTGAAAATGTGACATAAGGAATAGCTTTATTTTCTAATTTCTATAATTATAAGGTATTGCTTACATAAAGATTGCTTGTAGATCATATGTTGATGATGTTTAGGGTTGGGTATTTTATAATACGTTTTTTTAATAAGTAGCAATTCCTGGTTTTATTGTTTTACTTCTGAGAGAATCAAGATTGAACTGATTCAAGAGCAACCATATTTTCCCTGTGTGTGTTCTTTCCAGGAATACATGGTTTATAGGAAACATACTTACATGAGATTGGATGGTTCTTCAAAGATCTCTGAACGAAGGGACATGGTAGCAGATTTTCAGAACAGGTAATGTATTGTACAAGGTGTTTCTGTGCTAAATTGTATATAGAGAGTTGGTACAAAATGTACTGGAAATAAATGAAACTTGCACTTAATTTTATCTTTCCTGATACCAAATGGATATAATTTATGTGAAACAGTTTCTAGGTGGTTTGCTGAACAGGAGTCACTGGTGTTGATACTGAATCCAGTTGTATTCAGGAATTTGTCACTTGTGAAACAGTACTGAAAGCAATTTTAATGTATCCACCTATTGTTCTCCTTCCTATTCCAAATATGCTATTGCTTATAAAGAAGCACAGTAGAAAGGCAGTAAAAGTTAGTGGGTTATTATATCCTCTGGCAGTTGACACTGAAGATGAGATTTTCAATCTTGCATCTGGTACAGCTTTGTAAGTGACCTAGTTTTCTGCAGAACAAGCCATTTAAGCGTATTTTATTAAGAAACCGTAAACTAACGTACAAGTGATAAAATGGTGATTTTTTTTTTATTAGTAAGGTATGCTAATCCTTCATTTAGTAAAACAGAATGGATTATTGCCATTTTTATGAGTACATGAAGAAAGAAGAGTATGGAATAATCTTTTAAGTTACAATTAAGTATAACTTAATTAAGTATAATTTGGTCACCACTACGGTGCATTATTTTTAATGTTTGAATTTATAGTTAAGTTTCCTTTTAACCATGAGATATGATTTGATAGGATGTCACTTTGGTATAGTAGTTCACAGTAAGGTTACCCTTCCTGATGTGAGCTTTTCAGAAGGTCACTTCTCTTTTTCAGAGGGGTTAGGATCATAGATGATGTTTATTGTGGGGTGAAAGCAATTCTAGACTAGAGAAGAGCACTTGGGATAGCAGTCCTGAGGTATCATAGCTTCAGAAGATAGGAGGGGAAACCACGTACAGTCTCAGGCCACTGCTTCATGAGGCTTAAAGACCTGAAGGACTGTGTTGCAGTGATGAATGTTCTAGTGAACTCCTCAGAGCAAGATCCTTGAGAAGAATGTGCCAAATACCTGAAGTCAATGAGAACCATGCAGTGCCTTTCTCCCTGTTTCCAGGTATCAGAAACAAGTTCCTTGCAGGTGGTTATGTTCTCCTGACTCATCTTCCTGTAAGGTCCTTTAGCCAAAATAAATGAAGATACTTGGTTTTATTAATGAATGGAATTTGGTTTTATTAATCAGTAGAATAACTGAAGAAAAATAATTATTTCAGCAGGAAATCCCTTTGAGATACAGGTCAGCCAGTCTAAACAAGAATTCCTATTAAAATGTTAGTTGAACTCCTCTTATGCATGATTTACTTATGGGAAATATTTCCAGGAAAAAAAAAAAAAAGGCAAAACATGACTGAGACTAAACTACCTTGCAGAATATCCTAGCAGGGTGCTGAAAATACATAGCTATGGAATAATAACTTGTTCCTGTAGCCAGTGGCACTGTCCACTTTCTTTCCTTCCCATACTGCATTTCCAGAAGTGTTTCATAGCTGGATGCTCAGGTGATTGTCTCTATGCATGTTCAGCTACTGTTACGAGTGAGAAGATTTCCTTGCCAGGGATTACCTACATTGTGATCAGGCACCTGCTGACTCCTTTGGATTTGTAACTGCAAGATAAACTCCAGAGATTGACAGCTTGGCTTCAGTTCCTCCAATCTGCCCCATAGCTCAGTATGGATTTTGGTGCTCATAGATTTTTGGATTGCCAGAAGCCTTTCTGAATTTAGAGTTCTTGGCACTTTTGTCTGTGTGTTTGTCATGGCTTAGCCAAACCCAGGATGGTGTTAATTCATAGTTTTCATATTGGTAATTTCAAGGAGGTGGTGGCATGGAATTGCACAGGGTGACATCTTGCCCTGCACCAGAATGGTTTTCATGATACAGCCTTGTCAGATGCTTGGGAATATATTGAAGTTTGAGTCCCAAGGAAATGGTTCCACTTGACCTCCAGGAATATGGATTCCAAAGCCTTTAGTTTTTTACATTTGTTGAGTTGTATTAGCATATGTGCAATAGTATGTAATACTCCCACACTTCCTCCAGGAAGGGCAAGAAAGACCCTTTAGATTTGATGAGGAGACTTGGGAAGTCTCCATCCCTGGAGGTATTTAAAAGATGGTTGGCTGTGGTGCTGAGGGAGATGGTTTAGATTAAGGTGGTGGTTGGACTTGATATAAATGGTCCCTTTCAACCAAGACAGTTCTATGACAGGCTGCCTACACATAGTCAAGAAGCAAACATCTGATGCTGCTCATTCGGCAAGAGCTTCTGATGCTTTACTGATCTTGCATCCTCTGGTGTACAGACAGTGTGGTACCAAAAGGATGTGGCATTGCAGAGTGTCCTCTCTTAAACAGAGGACCTTGCTCTGTCAAAGTACAGTATGTCAATCTCTTTGGAGTCCTTACTGGTGCTGTCTGCTTTGTTTGCACCAACCTGTTCACATGGTGTTAAACACTGTTAAATACTGCTGACCCCACAGTGGCACTAGTGAGGCTCACAGCCTGATTCCCCTGTTACTGCTTGAGCTTTCATCAGTACGTGGTCATTCTACAAATAGACTTGTCTCCTTTTTCTTCTGTGGGTGCAGTGTTAGAACTGCCACTGAATGCCAGCAACTGTTGCCTGTTTTGTCTGACTCTTCAGATTGTAGCTGGGGCTTGGTGCCACCGGTAGGCGTCCTTGATGATGTGCCCCACCTCCCGCAGTTAGGTAAAAGATTATTTGGCTTGTGGGATTATTCTAAGTCAGGTATTGGGATGCCTCATCTCTCTCTTAGCAGCCAGCCTTTGTCTGGAGGGCCACGTTCACCAAAGACAAGTGACTTGTCATTGACTTTCAGGCTGTGTGAGGATAATACTGTTAGTGCAAATGGAAACTGTTCCAAGGTGGGAAGGACAGTGTGATTGCAGTAATGTTGGAGCTCACTGGCAGCCAGCCTGCTTCAAAGGATTTCTGTTAGAGTGAAATGAATGATTGTCGCTTGTGTGCGGTATCTGATCATTAGTGCTGTCTCCAAGTCATCCTTAAAACGTTTTATGGTCAGTCACTACTGAATTGTTACATTGCTGTCTGGAGATGAATCAATTTATCCTTGTTTTACAGATTAGAAAAGTGGACATAAGAGATTAAAACTCTGAATTAGCAACACAATTGGGGTTAGAGCCGAGATGTTCTTAGACCACGGGATTTGATGTTTGTGCTAGTGGATTCTTGTCCTTTTCAAATGTACTTCCATATTTGCCAGTTGGCTTTTATATTAAGATGTTTCTTTCCCCAGCCCCAGCCCCCAGTTGTTTGTTCAGAGCACCAAATTTAGAACAAAACTTGCTTCAACTCAGTTTCAACATTTATTTTTCTTTCTTTGTCAATTGAGAATTGTTAATGCAAGGGTTTTTTTTTAACATCGATCAGTTCTGTGAAACAAGAACTTGTTCTTTGTCCATGTGAAATCTTAATTTCAGATGTGGGCAAGATAAACAAACACTGGTTTTTTTTGATAGAGATTAATAAGCTGCTACAGCAGACTAAATGTTTGCGTGTTCCGATGATCCTGTAGATTAACTTCTTGTAGATTAACCCGATGATTTGTAGATTACCTTCTAACTGGTGTGGGTTTTTTCTTGAACAGCAAAAAAAAATGTTCTAAAGCATTCAAGTAACAGAAGTGGCCCTGATCAGTTTAATACGGGTCAAAAAAATTACTTCTGTCATTGTTTTTTTTTCACTGTGCACAACATTAAGGGCGTTTTATTATCTTTGTAGGAATGATATTTTTGTGTTCCTGTTAAGCACAAGAGCTGGAGGCTTGGGCATTAACCTGACAGCTGCAGATACGGTAGGTGAAGTTGGATAAATCGATATAGAATAAAAAATTCCCTTACTGATGTTTATTTTCCAGTATAAATATTTTTTTTCATGCCTTATGTCTCCAACATTTTTCCCAAGCTGCTCATCTCCTTTCTCACAGCCTCACAATTTATATAGGAATATTGGTCTTCCTGTGTGAAAGTTGCCACTTAGCCATGCTGATCAATGATTTTAATACTGTACTGCCAATTACACAATGAAATTGCATAACCTTATTTTACTTTGCTGACATTCACAGTATAGTATTAGCTTGATGATAAAGTTGTGGAATATTTGATGCTCAATATGCAGTTTTTGGTTGCAGTTGGAACTATTTTCCTTCTGCTCGTGTACTTCAGTGTAGAAAGGAGTTGGATCAGCAGAGGGGTCTACAGGTGCAAACAGCACTTTGATACAGTGAATGCTGCTTCATGAGTGACTGCTGGCTCTTAAAGTTCAGCTGCAAAGGAATTGGTAGAACAGGTATCGGTGATCCCTCTTTCTGTGCACAGAAGAACAAAGCAGTGCCTCTAAAAGTATAAAGTCATTTGCAGTTGAATATCAGCTAGTCAGGAAGGATAAATTGCTTCCCCCTCTACTCAACCCAAGGCGTAAAGGCACCCTGACATAGGTGAATTGCAAAGAGGTGCCTTCTGGAGCAGCTGCCACCAATTACTAGGGAAGAAATACTGACCTACATGAACGATTTATCTTAGTAGCTGCTGTTCTTGTTCTTCGAGCCGAGCACCCTATGTGTATGCAGATTTGACCCCAAGACATAACTCTTAGCTACACAAAACCAAAGATCTCTGAATCAAAAGCATGACATAGTTGTCTCTTTTAAACACTCCATCATATCTTGCTGTCACTTCAAGGAAAAACAAAGGAAGAAGTACCTGTAGGATTTTCAGGGTGGTTGAAAAGTTCTCTCCATTGAAGTTATTTCAACACAGGAAATAAACAGATGGAGCTACAGGCAGGCTCCTACTCAAGTATTTTTAGTTCTGTGGTTTTTCACTTTCAGAATAATTTGCTTCTAAAGCTTTATTTTCCATATTTTTGTTTCATATGCTCACTGTGTATAAAGTACTATTGGAATGGTAGGGCAATATGATTGTAATGTGGCATTTCAGGTTTTTTGTGGTAAAAGCACTAGAAGTGACAGACTAGATTTTATCTAGTCTTGAAAGAAAAGATTTGGAGTATTGATTTTTCATGTGAAATTTTAACTGATGGGATTTCTTCTTAAGGCAAGTAACACTAAAATGGGTTCATGATGTGGTTAGCCTCTAATTAATTACATAACAGTGATTTTCTGTGATGAGAAACTTAGGAATTTTGTGCCTTCAAAGCAGATCTGTTGAAGAAGATGCTAAAACATTCAGTGGAAGTTGGCACATTCACAGTGTTGTTTTGAATTCATCTGAAATGCAGTGGAAAAGACTTCATAGGACGGGGCAAAGCTAGGGTTAATACAGCCTGCAGTGGAGTGGTAGTGCTGTGGGGCGTATAGCAGAACTTCTGTTTTCATCAGAATATTGGATATTAGTTTGTTTAATCTCCAGGAGCTCTGAATGTATGGATTTATTTATCTTTCCCTTCTGTTGGGGTGTTCTTTTGCAGGTAATTTTCTACGACAGTGATTGGAACCCAACAGTAGACCAGCAAGCTATGGACCGGGCACACAGGCTGGGTCAGACAAAGCAAGTCACTGTGTACCGTTTGATTTGTAAAGGCACCATTGAGGAGCGCATCTTACAGAGGGCTAAAGAAAAGAGTGAGGTAGGAATAAAGAAATCTGGAACAAGAGGTTGTGGAAATGGTATCAGAAAATGTCTGTCAGTTGAGTAAAGAATCAGAAAACGTATCTGTGAGGAGACACAAGAGAAGCCAAAAGGGAATGGCTTTGTTCAGATAAACAAATCCGTGTCCCTACGCAGCAGCATTACAACTGCATTATATTAACGAGGAAGAAGCTAATTATTTACATTGTGACTTCATGAAAACTGTTTCTTATGATGCAGTGAAACTACTTGGGCTTCTTGAAGACTAGAGCATCTGTCTTCACTGTGTCAAGGCTAATGATTCCTCTCATGTTACACTGTCATACAACAGCAGATACTTTTTTTTAAAGAAGTTTGGATGATAATTAAGTGGAAATTATTTGAGGTATGAGAGTTGCCAGAAGAGCTCAGTGTTCAGCAGCATCAAGCACTAAATGTATTTGAAACTTTAAACCTCATGACACTTTTTTCACAAGAAAAAGCTAAGCAGATTCACTTTCTTTGATAGCAGTAGGTATACTATAAACAAACTCAGATGGGTTTTGTACTTGGGGTTCCTTTAGCTTTTGTCATGATTAGATGCTGATCGTGGTGCTGCAGCAACTGGAGCATCTCCAGCTCAATGCTTTCAAGTTTCCCTTGTTGAAACTTACCCATTTTCTTTAAGGTACTGCACTAGAATCACCTGATACCAACCTAAAAATAAAGTGCAGACTTTTTGCTGGTGATCCAAATCATAAAAATTGATCTATGCTAAACCTTGTTCTCTTTTGCCAAGCTACAACTTTTTTTTTTTTTTCTTCATGTTTTGGGGAGTTTTTTTGTAAATATAGTTGCAGTAATACAAATTGAGTGAGTTGTTTAAACTGAGACATTGACTGATATTATACTCTTAGTAAATCTTCCCTGAAATTTTGCTACTAACTTTGCTATGGTAGAGAAGTTGAGTCAATCCTGACTTCCACAGATGCGCTGGCATCTTTTTTTGGCTGGCTTTCAGTGAAAAGGGTAATTAATGAGAATGGTTTATGGCTGCTTTGAATATTTTTTTCTTTTTTTCTCTTTGTTTTTTTTTCCTTCTAGATCCAACGAATGGTGATTTCAGGTGGCAATTTCAAGCCTGACACCTTGAAGCCAAAAGAGGTGGTCAGCCTTCTGCTGGATGATGAGGAACTAGAAAAGAAATGTATGTGAAATTCATGTTGCAGCATTTTCCCCATCTTTCCACTTCATTAGCTTATGAAATCCATGTTTTTATCTCTACCAACACATGTGTTGCTGATAACAACTTCTGTTTCCTGGCTCTTCTGTGTTGCCAACTCTTGTTAGTACAAGTTCTTTTCGTTATCACTGCTGAGCTGAAAGATGACGTTGTGCAAGAAACATGATGATGTGATAAAGTTTTTGTTGGCACTTCTTCAGGATCATTAAATTGTTCCTGAATGACAAAGCTTTGACGAGTGTTATGTAGGTCACAAGAAAAGTACTAGTAAAAATGCTGTATTTCATGATACTGTATTGAAGGAATACACCTTTTTGTTCTTTGAAAGAAGAATTTCACTCCTAGACTTTTTAGGCATTAGATGCAAATAGCTTTGATACAGTAGTGGTTTTAGTGTGTTTTAATGCAGCTGTCTTTTATTCACACTTCTGTTAGAACTAGAATTTCTTGCAGGATTCATGGAAGGATATGAAATATCTTTACAGTGGTGACAACTTTGTATTTCTTTTCTGACAGTGCGTCAGCGCCAGGAAGAGAAGCGACAGCAAGAAGAAACAAATCGAGTGAAGGAGCGTAAACGTAAAAGGGAGAAGTACGCTGAAAAGGTACTTGAATGCAAATAGGTGTCCGTGATGGAGCCGATGAGTTCGCTGTTCTTGAGTGTGGAAACATTTTAAGCAGAAGCAATCTAATGAGTAAAGTCATCCTCCCCTCACCATTGAACATCAGTCTGAGACACACAGAAGGGGAATATTACAAAATATGTAATGCATGTGGTCACAGCACCAAGCTGGACTGAGTTCGGAAAGCATCTGGATGATGCACTCAGTCCCAGGCTCTGACTTGGCTGGCCCTGTGTGCAGCCAGGAGTTGGACTTGATGATCCTTAATGGGCCCTTCCACCTCGGGATAGTCTATGAGTCTATGGTCTGTATTTTAATATCATTAGC
Organism: Heliornis fulica; assembly: GCA_013399135.1. Taxonomy (NCBI): domain Eukaryota; kingdom Metazoa; phylum Chordata; class Aves; order Gruiformes; family Heliornithidae; genus Heliornis; species Heliornis fulica. Next base: position 362,403 of record VXBZ01011316.1, on the reverse strand, counting down.
AACTTGTAAAATAAGGAAGTACTGCACACCCAAACAACCATGTAGATCACTGTCTACAGACAACACAGGTAGAACCCATATAGCTATGTGCAGAACAAGGGAAGATTAGTTTGTCTGAAAAAGATTCAAACTAGTTGATGAAAGTTGCGATTGGGGTGGGTTGGGGGAATTAATTATAATTGCATTAATTAACTGGAATTTCATGCAATGGTAAAGAATTTCAGGCTCACTTCGAAAGGTAATGGAAATCAAAGTAATTATGTAAGAGTAATTCTCCATCATTCCAGGTATTTTAGGAAGTGAAAAACCCTGAGCTAAATATAAAGAAAGAGCCATTATGTGTTCTGTTACTGCATCCTTTAGCAACTTGTGTGGGGAAATTCTGGACATGACATTCCTTGAGTTACTGTGCTAGATGTTGAGATTTTTGGGTTGCTCATTCTCTTTCTTCTGTTTTACTGTCTCTTTCATTCCTGGTATTATTTTTATGTATTTCAGAAGAAGAAGGAAGATGAATTGGATGGGAAGAGAAAGAAAGAGGGCATGAACCTTGTGATCCCATTTGTTCCCTCAGCTGATAATTCCAACCTGTCTGCTGATGGGGATGACTCCTTCATTAGTGTAGACTCTGCCATGCCCAGTCCTTTCAGTGAGGTAAGACCCACTGCTCTTTGAACTGAATACTATTTCAAGTGTGGCCTTACATCCCGTGGAATTCTTGCTTTCTCTTATCTCAGATAGTGTAGAACTTTTGAGTGTGTGTGGGAGTGAGGTGTCTTAAAGGGATACTATGAAAATGAAAATAATGTATTGAAAGCATAACAGCTGCTACTAAGATATTTGACATGCCAATATTCCTTTATTCATTTGCTCTCTGCCTCCCTTTTCTTACAGAGAGGTCATGTCCTGATTCTGTTTCAGCCCTTGAAACTTTTCCATTCCTGCCTGTGGTCCCACATACTTTCTGCCTGCTTTCTTCTTCCTTTTCCTGCCTTTGTCATGCTCGCATTTATAACTGTGTGCCACCTTCCATACCAATACCTACCGCAGCAAGAATGTTCTCTTTCTGCTCCTGAACCAAACAGCATCCCTCAAATAGCTCCCTAATGTTCAGGTTCTTTGTAAGCTGAATCTCCTTCTCTACTTCCTTCCTTGCTTCTGATTGTGATTTAGTGTGGGTTTTTCCTCTGGAATTTAAATTGTAAACTCGCAGTGACAGACATCTTATTTTCCTTCACCTTTTCCTAAAGAATAACAAACTAGTTTTGGCAGTTGATATATTTTGTTCTGTACCATGTTGATTAAGGTTCCTATGTTGCATTGTTCTCTCATTGATCAAGGTTTTTATTAGCAGTAGTAGCAGGTTAAGAGTTCTCTTGTTTTCTGTTTGCATTGAAAATGCACAGTTAAACAGTTTGGGTTTTTTTTAATCTCTGCTGAGACCACTGTTCTCCTGCTACTTAACTTCATTTCAGTTTATGAAAATAGATATTTAGTAGCTCCTGGAGGTCTTTACTCCTGTTCAGCCTGTAAACCGAGGGTGTGGTGTGAATAGGCAGATCACGGTCCATACTGCTAGTCTCACCTAGAGAAAATGAGAGTGTACCAATTAATTACCTGTAACTGTATGCCTTTTACAGATGTCCCTCTGATTGTACCCTTCCCTTTCCTAACCAGAGAAGCTAATGGCTTTGTTCTGTCATGTTTAGATATCCATTAGCAGTGAATTACATATGGGCTCTATCCCTCCCGATGAGAGCAGCAGCGATATGCTTGTGATTGTGGATGATCCAGCTTCTTCTGCACATCAGTCAAGGGCAACAAACTCTCCTGCTTCCATTACTGGCTCAGTTTCAGATACCATGAATGGTCAGTACTCTTGTTTTGGCTTTTTGCTAACACTTAGTAGACATTGTCTTTGGCTAAGTGGTATGTTTCCTGTGGTTTAACCAGAGTATATGCGTGGTTGGCAAGATTTTGAGAAAAAAAAATGCCTTTTCATTGGGAAATGCCCTACGATTTGGTAGACCTGTTTATAGTCTGTCATTCACCATGCTTCTCTTTTCTGTTGCACTGAGATGTTTAACCCTTTGTTCCTGTGCTATAGGGGGCTCACTTTCCACTATGTGCATATTACCAAATTACAGACAACCACAGAACTATTAATCTCTGAGCTTTTCCAGGAATTTACTGTTGGGTTAATAATCAGTTGTCTGTTTCCAGTGGGTGATTAGAGCAGCTGTCATTTTTAAATAGTGGTTAATGGTTATAACTGCTATAGTTTCCTACACTAAAAAGTGTAGAGCCATCCATAGCTCTTGCCAAGAGGTGGAAAATGTAAAAAACTTCATATCCCATGTCAAGTCAGAAACTGCTTTATCCTGAAGTAGAACCGAGAATCCACCACCTATTTGTGGGTTGGAGTCATAGTAATAATAAGTAGTTGGAGTTAGTAAGATGTGGTTAACAAGGAGTGAAGTTTTGTATGCATAATTTCTTTCCTGGGATCATTGCTTGCTGTTAATTGTCTGTATTAATGTAAATGAAAAGCTGTCAGGGACAGTTAGGACATAAATAGTAGTTATGATACTGTGCTGGAGTCACCTGAAACACTACAGTAGTTAGTGTTGTGACATTCTGTTTTATTCAGGTGTTTCAGTGCAAGACACATCTCTCACGGGGAGAGGCCAGTCTGGTCGAAGCCGGGGTCGTCCGAAAGGTTCAGGCAGTGGATCGAAGGGAGGCACCGGCAAAGGCAGGAGCCGCAAGTCCATAGCGGGGAGTGCAGCTGCAATGGCAGGTGCCAAAGCAGGGGCAGCGGCAGCCTCTGCAGCGGCGTATGCAGCGTACGGGTACAACGTCTCTAAAGGTATGTGGGGAAGGGGAAGCAGCTGACTACCCAGGGCAGAACCAACCTCATGATTTTGGGTGATTGTTGTTTACAGTCAAAAAATAGATAAAAGATGATGTCTTGTTGGTATTGCTTGTCTGTTGTATTCTGAGATCCAGGCAATACCCAACTGACACGGTAATGGTGTGAGAGGATAGCTGGTTTGGCCATGGCTGACCTTGAGAGGCTAGTCCTGCGGAAATTTCTTCTACCCCTGGAATTATCCATACCAAAGATTGTTCCTCTGGTTTATTTTGGTGTGCAGAAAAATCAGAGAGTATCGTTTTTCCTGTGGGTATGGCTGTGGCTTATTTTTGTTGAAGTTACAGCATCAGGTTCCAAAATCTGCTGTACTGGTGGTGATGGAACCTCGCTTTACATCAGCTGAAAGTGGTCCAAGGTGTTGTGTCTTAAGGTGTTGTGTCAGCTGCAGTATGTTGTGTCTTAAGGACATTGCTCTTATTAAATTCTCATAAATCATGAATACTGGGTCATCCTAGGACTGATTGTTAATGTATTGTTGAAGAGCCACAAGTGGAATAACATGCTCATGTGGAATTTGATTCTCTTTTCCATTGCTAGGCATGTCTGCAAGTAGCCCTCTACAAACAGCAATCCTTCGACCTTCTGGACTTGCAGATTTTGGACCTTCAAGCGCCTCTTCTCCCTTGAGCTCCCCTTTGAGCAAAGGAAACAGTGTTTGTGGGACCACCAAAAGCTTAAACCTGACCAGTGGTCTCATATCAGAAACTCCAATTCGGAAGCAAAGCAAAGGTGCCCACACCTCAGGTGGTCGGTAGTAATTTCGAACCCCCAAAGCTTGTCTGAACTGCGTTGGCTTTCAGAGTAGACCACCCTGCCAGCTGAAGGCATGCAAACAAATGCCTTGTGGCTGTCCAGCACGTGTGAAAAGGAAATCAAAGCACAATGGGAGTGGGTGGTTTATGTGAGCACTTTGATTATGTGTATTCCAAAAAACTATCTTAGCAGACGCTGCGAGAAGGAGGGAAGGGAGGCTGGGGTAACTGGGGGACAGTCAGCCTGTGTTTTATTGACACAAAGATTCCTAAAAAAGCATCCAGCTACTCAATGCAGTATCTTGCAACCATGTGTGTTTGAAGTCACACCAATATACTTTCTCTCTTGTAGCTTGAGGTGGAACCCAGAGTTAGTTTTATCCTATGAAGTCAGTATCTAAACCCCAGGAGTATCCTGTAGAGTCAGAAGACATTTCCGTACTGGCAGCTGGTCACCGTACATGAGGGGTGCAACTGGGGGCTACACTGAAGATGTTGTGTGATCAAAAAGAAATCTTGGATTCTTCTAGCGTGGTGCCTCTAGGTTCTCTGAAGGTTTGAAATGTGAAGGAAGGTGTCTTGGGAGGTTTCCAGGGAATGGGCTCCCTTCAGAACCATTGGTCAGGAACAGGTTCAGAGCTGCAGAACACAGAGAGCACTGATGGGCTGAGGAAAAGCAGCAGCAGTACTGCCTCTGCTTCACGCAGTGGGAGAAACCATGAGCTGGTGGCTTGGTTTGCATTTCAGAGGTCTCAGCACAAACAGTGTTCAGAAAGATTCCTCTCACTTTTGAGGTGTGCAGAACCCTGAAACGCTTAGGAATGAAGAAAAGCTCTGTACAGATCTCAAGAAGAGGGAAAGCCAAAGTGCCGAGCAAGCTCGCTGCTGCTTCTCTCGCTGTGCTGTAGCAGAGTGTGGTTCTGCACCATGCAATGCTGCGAGGGGAGCAACGACAGACAGTCCTGAGAGAGAGAGAACTGTGCCATTCCCCCTTCCAGCAAACCCTGGGAAAAAAAAAATTGTCTCGTATCCCAGCCATCCATTACCTGTTCTTCCAGTGTGTTTTCCCTTATCGTTGTGATCGTCACACATACCAGTGGGGTTGAGTTCACCGCAGCGTGTGGGTACCGGTGTCCCGTAAGGCTGACAGAAGGCAGTGCTGCCAGTGCCCATCTGTGTTCTCGTTCTCTGGTTGCCCCTTCCCTGTCCTCGATGCACAACTCCCCACCCCCCACCCCTTCCCTGCAGCCCCTTGCTTTGCTGTAAGCGTTGTCTGCATTGCACTGAGATTTAGGTGTGAGGCAGTTCTTCTGTCTGACACGTTGAATTAAAAGGCTGTTCTGCCGGGGCACTTTCATCCCTCGAGAGAGAAGTGAAGCCGAGTTACAGGTCTGGGCTGTGACAGCAGAAGGTGACTTTTTTTTTATTGTTTTAATTGTTTTTTCCAACCCCAAATCCTTTGCCTGGCGTCCTACAGTGTGGAGCGAGTGCTTCCTGTTGGCTCTGCCTCTAATTTGCACACCTGAAAATAGCAGAACTGAGCTTAGTTAGATTGATTTTTAAACAGATTTGCAGGGGATAATTGAGGGGGAGGTGGTGTTTAATTAATTAACTCCTGAAGACTACCCCCCCAACACCCCATTCACATGTATATATGATATTTAGAGGGAATCAGACAAATGCCAAGCCTTTTTTTCTCTTTGAATGTGCTGTCTATTTTTATAACTGAACTTGTACATATGTATAAAGAGAGACACATCTTTCTTTTACTAACTGGAGAAGAAAATCTTAAATAAAATGGAGTGAGATAATTTTATGTAAATCAGCGTCTTTGTGGTTTTTATGGATGTAGCTGTATGAACGAGAGGGTTAGGGAGGAGGACATAGAGGCTATGTATCTGGAAATGCAGCTGGAGACATGTGCCGTTCAGTGTAGTGCTCCAGGGTTTCCACACTCTTCCAAGTGTCACTTCTGTAACCTTTTCACCTAGAACTGTACACTTAACCTCATGTCTGTATTCCCTGACTATCCGCTGATTACTTTGGAGTAGGTATGCAGCAGATCACAAGAAAAGTATGTGTAATACGCGTAACCACATGGTACCCGAGTTCTGGTGGTTGAATTTAACACAGCTGATCGTTCTGGGACATCACTCCGGACAAGTTTTTTTCTCTCTTTTTCCTTTCAACTTGCACTGGAAAGAAATTATTTGTGTGTGTGCAGTCTTGGCTTTTCAGACAGTTGTGTTGACTTGGTAGGGTCCATAGAGGAGAAAGAAAAATCATTTGCAACTTGAGAAGGTTGCAGAAATGTAATACGTACTGTAGGATACTGTACTTCTGAAAGAGCAAGTTCTATTTTTAAAGGTGCTAATACAAAAATACATTTTAAAAATCATTTAATCTTCAGAAGAAATACAGAAATACAGAATGACATCATAAGTTGTGGCAGCAGTGTGCCCTGTCTGCGAAACTGCCATCAGGGTAACAAATTTTGGAAGACATTTCAGTCTTAGCATCTTTTTGCTGCGTATCGCTGCACACTTGTCCTACAGACCGATGGCAGAGAAAGGTGCTTCCCATTGAAGGGTCAAGGTACTGGCATTGGCAGAGACAGAGTATTGAATAAAGCAAGTTTGGGAAGTAAGCTAGAAAGGTGAAATACATGCCAGTGTATTTTGGAGGACATTGTGAATGCTATTGTGTGTTTCTCATGCTATTTATATCTTTACTCAACAGTTACTACAGCAATCTGTTGGCTGATGAATACTGTTAAAGACATTTAAAAGGGATCATTTCCTAGGTCAGATAGGAAGGTAGGAATAAGAAGCGCTGTTGTGTCCCACCTTCACACATCTTTGCCATTTAGCCTACAAGGACTGCCCAGATGAGCAGGGTCCTCAGAAACCCCCATTCTTCCCATCACTACATATGGTCAACTGATTCTACCCAAGCCGTGACCAAATTAAGTCTTAGAGACCAAAACTGCAACTTCTCTGGGAAGAAAGCAAGAGCTATGGAAACTATTACCTTCTCTCAAATGTTGCAGGGTAGTTGGAGAGAGGAGGAAGGGATTTCCTGATGACCTCTTAATGCTGAATTTAACCCTTAAGTGTGTGGCCAGGACATACCAGCCAGGCCACTGATGAAATGCAACGTGATGAGCACCGGCACAGTTCGCCCTCTCTGGATGCGGTTAATTGTAATCACCCAAGAGGATGGCAAGACCAAGCAAAAATCTGAGGGGGGCTGAAACTCCACGGAAGCCAAATGGTGCATCAAAGGGGCAAGGGAAGAACTTGCTCACCACAGAAAGATTGTGAAAGCCGACAGAGGTTTATTTTGGTGCAAGAATAGAGTGATATGGTATCCTTTCACCTGTTCAACATGTGTGTCAGATAGTGAGGGACTTTCATCACACCTTCCTCAGAAATGCCCCTGTTGAGCTGCACAGCCGCTGTGCTGGCTGTTCCAAACAACCCCTTGCTGCTTCATGGAAGTTGTTTGGCTCCTTGGCTGCACGGTGCCATCACAATTCTATCTTCTGGTTTTTATTTTGTAATCAACTGAAGTTCACTTGATTAATCTACCCTTCATTTCAATTAGCCTGCAAGCCATTTTCTCTTTCTATCATGGGTCAAGCCCATTGTCCTCATCAGCCCCTAGATCTCCTTTTCCCATTCTGCATAGTTGAACGGGTTAGTTACTGGAGGAGGGTTTTCACCTAGAGCTGCTGGAGTTCTTAACTCCAGCGTATCAATCCTGAGCTGTCCACACGTAGTGTTACTCTGTGCCTTCTCCCCTCTCTGTTGCATGCTGTCCCCACCATGGTGTATCTGCTCCTTGCTGTCTCATGGTCCGTTTGTGGAAAGCCGCCTGTCTGCCTAGGGGCTGTTCCTTGCTTTATTCCCGTATTCCCAAAGTATTTCCTTCAGCAGCGTTTCCCAGTGGGGGAGGCACCTAGAGCTCGGTGGGAAAAGCTCCGTGCAGAAGGAATAGGGATCTGCCCTGCTTCGATCGTAGCTCGGGAACAGCCTAGTTGCGGTTGCAAGGAGGAAGAGCACAGCTGATAAAATCACTTGGGGGCAGGATGTGGATCAGTGTAATTCGGGAAATGCCGCCCTGTGGCCACTGCACTGCCAGTCCTGATCTCTCCATGGAGCCAGCCTGCTTCTGCTCCCAGGAACACCTATGGGCCCTTCTCACATCAGCCCGTCTCCTTTTTCTTGGCTATTCAGTCGGAAACACCCATCCTAAGTGAGGGAGCCTGACAGGTGAGTCTGGTGCTCCTCTTCCTGCTGAAGATGCGCTCTGTGCTGTCCCTGAGGAATTTCTGCTCAAATGGCCAGAAAAAAAACAACCTTTAGCTCACCACCCAAATGGCTGCTGCTTGCATGCGAGGTACAACACAGAGAGATGCACTATTAAAGGTAACCACACCTTACACTCCTGCGTGTAAGCACTCACTAAACTGTGAAGGATTTGTTGTGATTTGCAGCCTGCACCAATTGAAAGTAGAGTATGAGAGAGGGGAAGGGGCGATTCATCATTTCATGAGCATCGTCATCAGGATGATACAGATGGTCCAGCTCTCAGACTCAACCAGCAGGTCGGTATTGTGAACAAGTTGGGCTTGTAGCACTTAGATTAGCTTTTCCTCCCCTGAAAAATCTGCCTTACGGAACAGAGAAGTGCATGGTAAGATGAGTTGGGTTTCCTCCAGCCTCACCGTGCTCTTAGCTCCCTCAGGAAAGTGAAGTTACTCCAAAGCTAAATGGTGTTCCAGGCATTTTGTAACAAACTGACATACTGTTCTTCTAAGGGCATATGAGGGAATTTGTCTGCATCCCAGGCATGAGGAAGTGCTTCAGCGCTCAGGTATGGAACGATGACTCCTTCCTTCCTTGGCTGATGAGCGTCACTCATAGAATGAGGTAGGGGAGGAAAACATTGAAACACCACTTTTGTGCCTTCTTGAGTTTCACTGTGGACTGTCTCTTCCTTCTTCAACAGTATTGCTGGTTGTGTTAAGTACGACATACGGAACAGAAGCCAAGTGTGATGTGAGCTTCTAAGCATCCAGGGATGACTGTACTTATCTCCTGTCATCTCTGTGACATCTATTTACAAGCACCTGTTTTTTTCCCTCCTTACTCCTTAACCTGACCCAACCCTACTCAAGAGCCATGTGAGGTCTTCAGGGCTTTCAGTTAGCAGGAGAAATGTTTCTGGTTTATTAAAGGTGTTAATTTTTAAGCACGTGACTGTCGCAGCCTCGCATCTCAGCGTGACGGGAACTGTGAACTAAGGTAAAGCTAAGCATGCGTGTGGTTTGTGGGTACTGGTACCCTGAATAAACCTTTGTCAACTCTTTCAAAGCCAAGAAAAGCTCCTGTTGTTTCTCAGAGATAAGAACCTATTTGGAAACATACTGCTGGTTTGGACTGTCACAGATAGCCCATGCATAGGATTGGACTATTTGTTCAATGTATCCAAATTTTCTTGTAACAAGTAGCTTTCCTCTCAAGATGTATTTACCAAGCGCTACCTTACTAGGAGAAGCGATTGTGTTTATTTCGCCTCTCATCTGTTCTTGTAGTTCCTCTGATGTATCCTTGCATCTTCCCATCTGGGATCCGTCTCAGGAGAACAGATTGCAGGTGGAGCCCTCTCGCCATACCACCATACTGTGCCGTCTGTCTTTCAGGTGTCTTTTACCTTCTGGTGTTACAATTCCCCTGATGTCGCGGTGGAGTTCAGACATAGAAATTCTCACTTGTGTTCAGGCTAGCAAGTAAATTTCAGAGTTCTACAAGTGCTGTGTGGTTCCCGAATGACTCCTCTCCACCGTAGGCTCTTGGTGGATAAGGAACATTTGCATTAATTGGGAACAACTATTCTTCAAGTCACATCGTTCTTTTATTCAAGTAACTCTTATCCACAGATGAGCCTAAATTTATATCAAAGTTGCTCTAAAACCCAACTTCCTCACAGAAATGTCTTGGAAGAGGTCGCCTTGCCTAGTCCATAACCTTCCCACAGCCCCTCCCTAACGGTGGCGCCCAGAGGTCCCTGTTTCACTCAGCTTATAGAATGCCAATGAGGTTTTTAAGAGTCAGCAAATTTCCCATGTAGTAGGATAAATGTTGCTCTTATTTTGTATATGTTAAGCTCCATTAAGCTTTCAGCACGTGACTGCAATTAGCTACGTGCTGATCAGCGGAGCGTGCTGCTGCTCAGTAAATGCAATGGCACGCTGCCCAGACACACCCTGCGGTGACATGTCGTGGCCTATGACAAAGCTGCAGGGTTTTCCTTTGCAATCAGAGGAACCAGAAGGGATGTTCAGACTACCTAAACCTTTAGAGGTCAAAACTAACATCCAAAACCCCCTTTTTCTCTGTCATTCCATGCACCTGGCAGCTGCTGACATGAGGGTTCTTCCGTGTCCTGTTTCCTCTTGTCGTTCCCTCTCCTTTCGTAGAGTTGACATGAATGCTTCTTCTGAGTGACAGCTTCTGCATTCCTACAGACCACTGTCTTCTCCACACTTATTCCAGATTTTTCTGTGATTTAATCTCATTTACAGCCATAACCCTGTGGTATTTCTTTGATGTGGATTTGAAATCGCTCCGCATAGCGGTACATTTCAATCTTTGCATTTCAAGCGCTCCTGAAACATTAATTCAGCTTGGTGATGTTTGTTTGTCCAGATGACAAAATGTCTTTCATTGTTCTCTGCTACGTTCAGAGTTGGGCAGAAGTTCCTGTATCTACCTCATATCCAGAATTTTACAGTGATATGAGTTTATCTGGCCATCACGAAGAAATTGCTGCCCTGTTGTTTATCACTTATTCCCTCAGCTCAGATCCGACTGACTAGCTGGAATTGCACCGACGTTGTGATGCTGAACCCGTAATGCACAAGTGTATTGTTAAACACGGTGGTAGTTTGGGGCTGGAAGTCAGGACAGTTTCATTTACAGGCTGCTGTAACCCCCCATGATTTATACCGTGTTTGAAACATGTTGTCAGGAAGGTTGCAGAAGGGAGCTTGCTGCCCAGACTTTGATAACTTGCTATGAGCACCTGCAATATGGGGTATATATTGTATAATGAATCGGGTTACGCCGCGGTTTGCTGTCCTTAGCTATGTATCATCCGTCTGTCTGGAACCGAGCCACTGCGCGGTGAGAGCCAGAGCTGGTTTGGTAGAATATTCGCAGACAGGTTAGAGAAGCCCAGCTCGTCTGTGCAGCGATATAATTGATAGCAAATGAGAAAAGTAATCTTGTTTACGTTTTTAATTTAAAACAGATCTCATGTCTGAGATGTTACAGGAATAAACAGATGTGAGAAGTCTGGGACAGACGGAAGCCTCAGCTGGTAGCTAAAAGTTTGAGGGACTGCACCAAATCTGAGTGATGTGCACAAAATTAAACAACCTTGAGCTGTGTACGAGTGTTTCTCTGCTGAGCTTAAGTTTTAGTTGGCAAACACATCTTCTGCAAGCTGAGGTACTTGAAGGTTTAAGTACACTGAAAGCAAATTACTAAGCAAATTTACAAGCTCACAGCCACATAGATCCTCATTGGGCAATGGCAAATGTAAGAGTATCTCTGCAGATTTTGGATGACTCCCACATGTTTGCATCAGGATGCAGTGCCAGCACCATGAGCACACATTGTCTTTGCAACATGGTATCTCTGAGTACTCTGACAAACACCATCCTTCAGCGTTGAAGGTCATTGTACGCCTCGGAAATCACATTCTCCGTGTCTCAGTTCTCCACTTGAACAATGGAAATGACACCACAAAGATCTTGGGAAGAGGAGTTAAAGTTTGCAAAGGTGCTACGGTGATTTGCAAAGGTTGCCAGAGTGATTTTCCAGAGAAAAGTCAAAACAGGGAACGGTCCCCCTGTGTTTGGAGCAAGGTGAGAATCTAGGACCATACGGGAGAAAAAGGGATTGAGCTGCTGCTTGGTTTTGGCATCCTCCCATCAGATGAAATGGGGGAGGAATCCTCTGGGACAACAGTGGGCATTTATTCTCAGCGAGGCTAGTCCCATGGTTACTTTTTTACCCTCAGTTCTGAACTCATCTGTCCTCAAATTATAGGATGCATTTCCAGGAACAGAGTCGATACATACGTTGCCTGCTGCCAGAATTGGCTGCACTGCACAGCAACCAGAGATGTGGTTTCATCTGGCTCCTGCCACACAGATCCAGAGGTAATCGAGTCTCCTGACAGTTGCTGTCAAAGGGAGGATGAAAAGCGGTGCCTATCGCAGCCGCGGGGAGGTGGGCATTCCTGCTCTCCTCCCTCTCCAGCGAGGCGGTTGTGTGTTCTTGGAAAGCAGCACGCTCCTGTAAAGCACACCATAAGAACGACTGTATGTGTAATCTCAAAGGAACTGACACATCTTCTAACAACCTGCCAGCTGCCTGACATACACATGTGGCTCAGTTTTACCGAAGGCAAGGGGAGCTTCGCCAGGAAACAAAAATAAGGGAGAGATTTCAGCCCACGATGACCATTCTGAGGGCAAAGCTGCTGACTCCAGCTGTCTGTAACAGTATCTCCCACCCCTGAGCACCTCCGCCCAATCCGCAACATGTCAACCGCAGTCTTGGGAGGTCACTTGCAGGGCTGCTGGTGTTGGTGACACGTGAAGGCACACGCATCAGCACCGCCCCTGCACGAGGTGCTTACAGGGTGAGCAGAGGTAACATAAACACATCCATGGGCAGCCCCTGCGTCCCCTCCCTCTGCCCGGGGACCAGGGCAGCACCTGCTCCTTCCCTCCCTTGGCGTTACACGCTTTGTTGGTGCGACTTGCTGTTTGGAAAGGCTGGTATGCTGTCTAGACAGGGGGAGGGGGGATAAAAGGCTGCTGTTTCCGTTTGTTTTCTAAATGTTTTCACATGTCACATATGTGTGGCATGACAGCATTTGGTATCAGCAAGCTGGCCGTGGTTGCCCGCAAGGCAGTGTGTTTGTGGATGAGGTTGTGATTGCTGTAAGAGGGCTGGATCCAAGTCGGCAACACGACTTCAGTGATGTCTGTGCCATTGGGTGTCTCTCTGTCCATAGCTCCAGCTGGAGGCAAAGCAGACTGCCGCAGCCACAAGTCCAGTGCTCAGCCCTCCACTGCCTCCTGCGAACAGGGTGATGCAGCACCGCGCAGGTGACCACGCTGTGTCGGGTGTGTGCACATGCTAATGAACCTCAGGATCTGCAGATGTACCAGCAATGGCTCCGTGCAGAGCTCAGAGTGATGGCATGACACACCAGAGGCCGTCTGTGCCCGCTCTGCTTGCACAGCAGAGTTGGCCAGTAAGTGCCCACTCAGCTCAGGCACATGTTTGCTGTGTTTCTGAAGGACAGACTTGCTGACCATCCAGGGAATGGAACCTCTCCAAAGTCATCCTTGTCCTCCCATGGGTAAAGCGCTTGTGGATTTCCAGGTGCCCCAGTATCTGCTTGCAGGCTGTCGTGGTTTTTTACTCCAGGAGGCAGCTCGGCCACTCGCTGGCTCGCCCTCAGCAGGATGAGGGAGGGAATAAGAAGAGCAAAGAAAAAATATGTGGGTCGAGATAAAGACAGTTTAATAGGTAAAACAAAAGCCATGCATGCAAGCAAAGCCAGACAAGGATACATTCCCCACTTCCCATGGTAGGCAGGTGTTCAGCCATCCCCAGGAAAGCAGGGCTCCATCATGCCTAACAGCAACTTGGGAAGACAAACTCTGAATGACATCCCCTCCTTCCTTCCTCCTTCCCCAGCCCTTCATTTGCTGAGCGTTATGTACGGTATGGGACATCCCTTTGGTCAGTTGAGGTCAGCTGTCCCAGCTGTGTCCTGTCCCAGCTTCTGGTGCACCCCCCAGCCAGCTCACTGGTGAGGTGGGGTGAGGAGTAGCAGGGGCCTTGGATCTGTGTAAGCCCTGCTCAGCAACAACCACCACACCTCTATATAACATAAGCACCCCTGTGATACCATTCCCAAACAGCCCCGTACTTGCTACCATGAAGAAAATTAACAGAATATAACATGATACTGTCTATATCCTGATACCAGGACATGGACAAAGACATGGAGACGCCATCCCTGGAGGTATTTAAAAGGCGAATAGATGAGGTGCTGAAGGACATGATCTAGAGATGGACTAGTTAGAGTTGGGCTGTGGTTGGACTTGATGATCTTAAGGGACTCTTCCAACCTGAGTGATTCTATGATTATATGAAGCAGTGCTCTGAGCCTGCTCCAGCCCACTGGCTGCATGAGCCAGCGGGCTGGAGCAGCTGGGATAAAAGCTTCCTCTTTCCTTTGGTGAGAGCAGCCTTAAGTGCCAGTAGCTATCAGATGTCTCTGCAGTTGTCAGACTCAGGCCAAACTGATCCCTGGTGGTTTTATTTGAAGCTTCATGGAAATGACTCCTGTGAAAGCATCGAGGTGAGGGAGGCAAAAAGCAGCGTAAACAGGAGGATGTAAGAGAGAAGTCTTTGTTCTTGTGTCCCCAGAGCAGTGCAGTGTGGTCTGGGAACAGTGCGGTGTCCCCAGCTAGGAAAACAGCACCTCTCTGTCTTTGAACTTCCCTGACCTTTTACGTTATTTCGGTCTCATTCTCTAGAGTTCAAGGTACTGGCTGTGCTTCAGGAATTTGCAAGCATAAACACTCGTCCTTGTGGCTGGCACTATGATGAGATGAAAAGGGAGTTGGGAGAGAAGAAAACATCCAAAAGCCAAACAAAGAAGTGTACAGGGTTTGTAAACACAGCGTGTAGAGCTTCCCCAGCGCTGCCCAGAATGCCCACTTCCTCCTGCCCTGCCCTCCCTCCTGGCCCAACACTCTTTCAAAGCCGCTTTTCTCATCACTTTAATACAGCACATAAATTAAGGCGGATTTCACTTAAACCAGGGCAACTAGTTAGTGTAGGAAATCCCAAAGTCTGCCGAGCAGCTGCTGGTTTTGCTGCAAGTGTAGTTTTTCCACAGCTTGATGATAAATCTGTTGAGTTTTTTTATCTCCAGGGAATGAATCAGGGGAACTGTGCTGCACTGAGCAAGGCTGTGTGCCAGTAGCGCATCGCTGCCACCTCATACGCTGGGACCACACTTTGTTATGTTACATCTGTCCCTAAGCCCTAAAAAGCCCTTTGGATTTGGAGCTGCTGAGGTACATGCCATGTCGTGAAAGCTGGCAGCACTGAGGCGACAAGTCTGACTTGGGGAAAACCTCCCATCCAAACGTGGCTCATTCATTTCCCCCTCTGCCTTTGGGATGAGGTTATTGAGCTGAATGTGAGGGATGTAACCTGATTTAAAGCTTCACGAAGGCCTCCCAGGCCTAGACTACCCGGGTTTTGGGAGGTGCGGGCAGTGCCACGGTTCTGGCACTGAGGTGTCAAAGGGAGCGCATCTGCGTGTGTTGTGCTGGGTATGTCATTCAGTCAGGCTCCCCTGAGCACCTGTACGCCCAGCAGACCTCCAGGAGCAGAGATAAGTACTCGATGGGTTTTTATCTTATGCTTTTCCACTGTCTGTGCAACATCTGTGTGTAATTAAATCCACATTTCAACTCATCTCTTGAGCAGACACACGGGAAATAACACAGGTGTTATTCCAGCAACCAGCTGCAGCTCCTGTAACAGCTGCTAAATCCAGCATCTGCCATTCCCCATCAGTTGCACGCTGCCTGCAAGGCTCTTCTCCCCGCGCATGGCGCAGACCTGGGGACCCTCTTGAGGCTGTGGGCACATGCGTGGAGCTGTGCCTCACCCAGCTTCCCCGGGACTGAGATCCCACGCTTGGGTGATGGTATGTTCAAACTACACTTTTACTAAGGCTGGAATCACCTTGGCAGAGATTTATTTGTGTGAATTCTCCTTGTTTCTCGACATTCCACCCTGACACTGAGATGACACTGTAGTACATAAGAACCAGAGGCTTTTCCTTCTAGTTGGTTTTGTCTTCTCTGCATCCTTTCACCATTGCTGGGTTGTCCTTTCTCCTGCCCTGTTAAGGATCATGTGCTCTTGGGAGTGCTTCATATGTATGAAGGCCAGGGCTGGATTAACTGCTGTCATCTACTTTATTTAGCTGGCCATGCCCCTGCAAAGCAGCTTGGTAGGTCCTGTCCTAGTGTACTCAAGG
Source organism: Heliornis fulica (assembly GCA_013399135.1). Classification (NCBI taxonomy): domain Eukaryota; kingdom Metazoa; phylum Chordata; class Aves; order Gruiformes; family Heliornithidae; genus Heliornis; species Heliornis fulica. The sequence continues at coordinate 346,557 of VXBZ01011316.1, read as the reverse complement.
AAACAGTGGCTCAGGCCTGTGTTCCAGGGCTTTGTGGGAACTGCTGCGCAGGAAAGTGGAAAAGAAGGGACTGAAATCATGTGAATTGTGCTGGTTTTAGACTCGGAATGTGATTGATAGTGCTTGTAGACATGTTTCTATAGCAAACTTGAGGTGACCTGATAAGCACAAGCTTCTCACTGAGAAGTCAGAGAAAACTGCATGTGCAGCGGAAGCTACAAGATAGGGAAGCATCTCCACAAGTGCCTGGCAGCACTTAGAAAGCGAGGGCAGTTGTCTCACCCCGACACAGGGAGTGCTCTGCCCCAGGCCAGCGGTGGAGCTGGCAGCAGCTGGAGCTGCGCCCACAGACAGCAAGTCGTGACTTGGGGAAGGAAGCCTGTAGCAAGATATGTATGGGGTAGGACACTGTCCATGTGTGTCACTGTTGACCTGGCACTCCCTAGTGCTGTGGCTGTGTGACTGCCTCCAAGCAGCAATTATCTTCCTCACATTTGGTTCATCAGAGGCCATCGCCATGGTCCCCCATCTTTGAGCAGCAGTACAGACAAGCTGGGCGTATAGCAAACATCACAGGGTGCCATCTCTCCTCACTCACATGGCCAAAGCTCAAATCTCGGATGTTAAGCTTTTAAATTCATCAACTGACCGAAATGTGACCAGTTCCAGGACCACCCCAGGACACAATAAAAGCCTCAGGAGAAAGAAGTTACTTGACCTGAGTGTCTTCATGACTTGCAGGATGTCATCCTGCGAGGTGCTCTCCTGAGGAGGTGGCAAGGCAGGTATTTGCCACTAATTCCTGACAGCAGCATCTCTGTGCCTTCAAAAACCTCAAGAAGAGCAAAGTTGTTTCTATTCATTCTGGAGACATTTTGGTATCTACCACCAGTCCTGTATCAGTAAGGGTGCGTTGCCGCCCCCCCCCAGGTAAGTTAATTCCCTCAGTTCAGTTTTCTAGCTGGGGAATCCTGTCCCCAAGGGAAGATCCAGCTTTTCAGCTGAAGTGACAGCCTCCGCACCAGGGAAAGTACAGCTGTCTCTAGCCTATTATCCCCTGTGCATTCACACGCCTTTAATTAGTGATGAATTCAGCTGTTTCAATTAGTTTTCACTCCATCACTCAAGTCTTGAGGCAGGTAATAGCAGTAGGTACAGTGATGGGCAGCAGGATATCACTCAGCACATTGTGCACAAAGCAGAAGAGAAACATCCCTCTGCCTCACCCCAGATGTGCCTGCGGCAGCAGTTTCTTGTCCTTCCACTGTGACTTCTTGGAAACAGCAATGCCAAATTACTCGGAACAAAAATCCTTCCCTCTGCCAAAGGGGAGTTAAGTTTCTGTGCCCGCCCTGTACAGTCAGGAGAGCTGGCTTGTGTCATAAGCACTAGCACTCAGTGTCAACAAGAGCTGGAAGCTGGGGAAAAAAAGTCACTGAATCCCCTTTTCTCCAAAGGAAGGAGTTGATGGGTGGCTTCCAATAGATAGATCCAGCAAACTGCTCAGCAGTAAGGTACTGGTTAAAAGAGAAAAAGTAACAAAAACCCCAAACATAACCAAAAATCCCTCTAGAAGCAGCATTACCACCTAAGGGTTTGTTAAAAAAAAATCCCAAACACAATAAAAAACCCACTGTTAAAAATAAGAATCAGTTTGAACTTCTGTAACGAAAGACAACCAATACCAAAGTGCAGACAACTATCTTTGTCAGTTTGTTTTATTACTGGGCACATCACAGTACCATTCCATATACATTCAAGCCACAGTAATACGAACAGTCCCTATCTTTTTTTATATATAAAAACCCCTCACAATATTTGTGAGGAGTCAAATCTCCCAGGGGTCAGCTCTCTAGAGTTATTTTGCTGCAGTTGCAGCATGTATTTTTTTTTCTTAATACTATGAGTGGTCACACTGTTAATATGTGAAGCTGGCAAAGTCTGAGCTTGCAGCAGCACCTCTGCTTAACACAACGAAGGCAGGCTCTTCATCAGCTCAAAGGCTTGTAAGCACGCTCAGTTGTGGTCCTTTGCAGTCAAACACTAAAACTAAAAATGCTTCCAGAGAAGCCCACATTTTCCTGAAGTAACAGAGGTTTAGACAACACTGGGCTAGTTAACACACTGCTGCATCCGGACAGCTTTCCTGCAGGCAGCATAGACTTCCCCCACAGGCAGGGACAGTTCTTAGGGAGCCAGTCAAGTCTGCAGCAGCACAAGGTCAGTGAAGCTTGGCCAAAAGCTTCTGTCATTAAAGCAGGCTTAGCTCCTCAGAAAACAGATTTAAAACTAGAAGGCACTAACACGAAGTGGGATGCGGGCTACATACCACTGTGGCATGCAACAGTGAGGGTACCCCTGCTACAGAGAACTAACACATAAATACAGTACAACAGCGTAGGAGATCAGTGCATTACTGTGACATCCTCACAGCATACAAAGGAGCCACAAGAGCCTACAGACACTGGTTCACTTAATATTGCACAGAAGTCCTGAAATTTAGTGTCAGGTACCAGAGGTGGGACATGGTGGCAGGGTGGGAGGAAAGGGAAGTCTTATTTGGCAGAACCTACCAAAGTCTCCACCACCACACAATTTTTTTGCCCGAGGTAGACTTACAAATATACTGCTTAAACCTAGTCAAGTCCTGCTCAACTAGTCTTAAAAATACAAAAAAAAAAAAAAAAAAAAAAAAGGAGTGCACAGAACAGATGAGCTCTTCTCTAAAGGGATTGAGTGCTTCAGGGCTGCTCCCAGAAGGAAGTCTTACAGAGTTCCATCAGGGATCCCAACTCCCACCCAGAAAGTGGTGATGGCTGTCATGGTGCTACAGGTTAGGAGTGTAACAGGTACTAACTGCAAGTCCTGTAGCAACCATGGTTTACTCCACTTCTTCCCTCCCCTACTACTAGATAATTCTCCCTTTATGCACTCACTGAGTCTCTTTTGTCAGAGTTAAGATTGTCTGGTAGCTTTCTCCCTCACATCCCTTTCTACTGGGCTCTGCAGATGTTTTTTTCATATTTCAACTTGTAGACTTCTGGGGAACACTTGTAGTTTCTTCTAGAGCCTCCTCTGTGTAGTACAGGCACGGAAGGATGGAAATCAGAGCCTCTTCAATGGAGAAGAGATGTTTATCCTCTGCTTGAGGACAGAAGTAGCGCATAAAGTCTGCCAGTCTCAGCAAGTACTCGATGTTATGACCAGCACAACCACTTGAGACAATGATTTGAGCTGCAATGTCTTCTTCCGACGCGGGGCCAAGGTAAGACGGGTTCTGTGGTGTCGCGATGTAAACAAGAGCTAGGATGGGTTCCTCTGCATCTTTCTCCTGGGGGTGGAACTTCACCAGCTTGGTGTCGTAGCCTCCCAGGACAGCTTCTCGCATGTTGAGATACTGGAGCGATGCAGCGATTTGCTCCCCGCGGACCTCATAGGCAACACCCCACGTGCATGCCTGAAAGCAAAAGAGGAAGGCGGTTATGGGATGCTCTAACAGCGGTGGGCAACATCTTACTGACGCTTCAGAGAGAGCCCGCCCTGCTCGGGGGTCTCCACTGAGGACACAGCAGGGTGACACCCCCACCCCGAGCCCGTGAGGGCAGAACAGCCCTCGGCTGCCCAGGTCGCAGGCACTGGTGTGGAGACCCCCACTCCCCCGGTCCGGTACTCACCCCGCAGTCCTCCAGCAGCGTCACCACCCGGCCGGGCTGTGGGGAGAGACAATCGGAGAGCCGTCAGAAGCCGAGCCCCCGCCTACGGTCCCCGCACGTCCCCCCTCACACCCCTCCGGCCCTTACCATCCTCTCGCTGCCCCGGTGGA